>OY726521.1:78820261-79420261 GCA_963383655.1 Bathymodiolus septemdierum
ATAAAGACTGGCCTATCTCAGCACGAAAGAGCTAGACATCCTAATCTCAGAAATGCTAAAAGGATAGCCGATCGAGAAAAGGATATTGAAAGGAAACGAAATGCAAGAGCGGAAAGTAAGTGGTGCTATATTTATTAACAAGGCCATTGCTGGAAAACTTCCTTCTAAAACAAACAAACAGATTTCCGACAAGAGGAAATGGTTACGAGGAAAGAGCAATGCCAAAACCACAAAAGCGCAAAACTCTACACTAACACATGAACCAGAACACACTGCAGTACAAGAGCCACCGACTATCCCACTAGAGGATATGTTAAATGAAGCTATCTGCAAGATTGAATTGGAATGTGCAGAAATGAGCGCAGAACTTCCGAGTCATGCAATCGAAGGTAAAGACATAGTCAACCTACAGGACAAGCTGATTGATACCATCAAAGCAGCATGTTCAAAGCCAATTAAAGCAAAATATAATGGGCCTGCTAGTCCTCCTAAAAACCTACAGGGTAATAAGAAGAATAAGCAGAAGGGTTCAAAATCTGTACTCAAGGAAACGAAAGCAGCTAGCGACTGAAATCCTCGACTGCAAACTAGGATCAGCCAAATGTGATGTAGATCCACAAATCGTGCAATAAACGTATCAAGCTAGATTTGGTGGGGAATCACAGGAGGTGAATCTAAGTAAATATCCGAAAGCGAAATCGGCTGACAATGATATGCTCCTGAAACCCATAACCCAACAAGAGATCTATAAAGCGTACTCCAGAGCGAAAAAGGACTCGGCGTCGGGTCCTGATGGCTTAGGTCTCAAGAAATTAAAACAATAAGACCCACAATTTGCCATGACACAAACATCCTTGCTAAACGGGTGACAAAAGGAGTACCACTAAACCCACGACAAAGAGGCTTCACTGAAGCCCTGGGTTGCTCAGAAAATGGATTTCTGCTTCAGCGCATACAGAAACATGCAAGAAAAAACAGAAAGAGATTGAGCGTGGTATTCCTAGCCCTAGCAAAAGTGTTCGATACGGTCTCACACAAACACATTAAAGAAGGACTAAAAAGATTCTGTGTAAATAACCACTTTATAGAGACAGTAGTAGATCTGTATACTGATGCTGGCACACACTTCACGCTAGCGAAAGGCGAAACGTCGAAGATATCCATGACTAGAAGAGTAAAACAAGGAGATCCTCTATCTCCTCTTCTCTTCAATATAACAATGGATCCACTGCTGGAAGCGATTTCAACACAGAAAAACGGCTATAAATGGGACGAAAGCGGCCCACAGCTAGAGGCCCTATGCTATGCTGATGATAATGGACTACTGATTGAGAACCCAAAGGAGATGCAAATAAATCTCGATGTGGTGAATGAGTTTTGTCAAGCAACAGGAATGATACTTAATGTAAAGAAATCAGCAGGTTATGGTATTAAGCCTTACGCAAATAGGTCCTACGTAATTAATGATTTCCATCCTAAATGGGAAGTAGACAGCCAGGAGCTACCGCTAATAGCACCAGTAGATAACACGAAGTACCTTGGCGTCAAGGTCAACAGCTAGACTGGCGTGATAAAAGAAAACCTTGGCAAAAAGCTTGAACTCTGGTGTTGAAGAATAGACAAAGCCTCCCTTAATCCCAGGCAAAAATTGGTAATGCTAAACCAATATGCCACAATTCTACTTGTCACAAGTCGAAACCCCTCAATGCAAATTGAAAGAAATGGACCTAGCTGTGAGACGATATGCCAAATGTTGGTTGAAACTTCCGGAAAGTGCGACAGATCATATTTTGTATGCAGGATCTGAAAAGGGTGGTCTGAGCCTCCCAAGACTCAGTCTATCAGTCCCATGCAGCAGAATCAATGTTTTTAGTTTTGCTTGTATTCATTGTGTTTTATGCCTAATGCTACGTGTGTCTTTGGATTGTTCATTCTTGATTTCCCTTCAGTTTTAACGTTTATACACTTAAATCGACTAAAATGAAACTGCACGCGTTGTCGTGCTGTGATACCCCCACTCGCTCGACATAAGTTGATGTGTAGTAAAGTATTAGATTATAGTGGGACTTAACGTGGTGGAGAGTCATAAAGGAGTGTAAAGAGTGTTGGAATCGAGAGATGTGTATCCTCCCAGGGCAGTTGGCTAGTAAACGCTTGGAATGATGAAAAATTGTGTATTATAGATTATTAGATATAAATATTATACATAGCTAATTAAGGAATTTATAGCAGCAACTCGTAAGGGAACATGAAAAGGGCTATAACTCTCGCAAAAATCAACCATCCGTGAAATCGGTATAATATGCGCATGCTCAGATCATGGCCAATCAAGATACCAACTATGAATAAAATGTGACAAAAGACAAATGACTAGTTGCGTACACAAGATGTGTGAACGGACATATGGTCAAACAAACATGAAAAGGGCTATGACTCTCGCAAAAATCAACCATCCGTGAAATCGGTATAATATGCGCATGCTCAGATCATGACCAACCAAGATACCAAATATGAATAAAATGCGACAAAAGACAAATGACTAGTTGCGTACACAAGATGTGCGAACGGACGTATGGTCAAACAGACATGAAAAGGGCTATGACTCTCGCAAAAATCAACCATCCGTGAAATCGGTATAATATGCGCATACTCAGATGATGGCCAACCAAAATACCAAAATACCAAATATGAATAAAATCCAACGAAAGACGAATGACTAGTTACGTACACAAGGTTTAGGGACGGACGAACGGACAAGGGTATTCCAGTATACCCACCACTCTGCGAGTGGGGGTATAATAAATATGTCATATCAACTTGAGTAGGAGATGAACAATTTAGTCTTTTGTAAGGGCTACATATTCTGTTTTTTAAATGTACAAAATAGGTCTTTAATGAGCAGGGCGTATAACACTCTCAAAACATGCTACCCATTATGGTCTAACTATAACCTGACAACCAATTGTAGCATGAACGACGTATGCTATGTGAGGCTTGATTCGCTGTATATGTATGCTACGAAATTTGTGTGAATAAACTTTTTTTTAAATAGCAGTTGTGCAGAAACACAAATTACCTGACGTAACATGAGATATAACTCTGTTACTGCATTATCACTATTATTTTTGACGGTTATATCATACACAAGAGGCTCCCCTGGGACAAATGCAGTCTTGTTAATATTGAATTCAACATCTATGGATCCCTCCTCACAACAACAGCCCTCAATGGCCTGTCTCTGATGTTCATATATTGGATTCTACAAAATAAAAAATATATATTTCATTTTTATCAAAATGCAAATATATTATGTAATTATATTATTCATTAGTAAATAGTTTTCAAAACATGTGTGTATGTTGCAAAAACGAATTTTTTTTTATAATGTGCTCATTTGTTGCTTTTTCCTATACAAATGAGATTGTAAACAAGCAGGGAATCTAAGAGAGCTACCCTGGGCTACTTAGGTTAATGTACAGAGGAGATTGTAAACAAGCAGGGAACCTAAGAGAGCTACCCTGGGCTACTTAGGTTAATGTACAGAGGAGATTGTAAACAAGCATGGAACCTAAGAGAGCTACCCTGGGCTACTTAGATTAATGTACAGAGAAGATTGTAAACAAGCAGGGAACCTAAGAGAGCTATCCTGGGCTACTTAGATTAATGTACAGAGGAGATTGTAAACAAGCAGGGAACCTAAGAGAGCTACCCTGGGCTACTTAGGTTAATGTACAGAGGAGATTGCTCGATAAACTGTATTTATTAAAGAAAAAAAAAGAATTCAGATATATACATGTAGATCTAGAGGTTGCACTGCTTTGTCTTGTTTTTTTGGAGACGAATATGTGTTTTCGTAACATTACATTGTATCATAATTACCAATGCATTGATGAGTTGATTACAATCTAAATGCCAGACAACAATAAACGGTTCTTTAATGCTTTCATCAAACTTCCACGGTCGATCAAGTATTGCTTTACAAGTGTATCTCACATATCCACGTCTCCCTTCATACGATGATGGTATATCTGTACTTAGTGGGAAATTAAATGGGTATGTATAATTCCCCACTGGATGCATCGCTGTTTCAGACATACCTGCAACCAAAACATTTGAAAAATGTGAAATTTTATTTGAGTAAAGGGGCCATCGTTGTCGTGAACAAGGGAGAGTAGCTAACTCCAGGGCAGGGCCCAATAGGGAGCTATTGGTCCAATTGACTTAAGGATGGCCCTGGTTCTAAGAAGATGAATTATTCAGAATCAAATTGTATTATGTTACATGTACTCATTTTAGATACACATTCAAATCATATGAATCCAATATTGATTAAATCTTTTTAAAATACATGCAGGGCCCGTAAAATTAAAAGTTATTTTAATCAACTACCTTCTCCATGTCAAATTAAATGAGAGAAAATAACAATACACCGGAGATACTTTATTTAGGAACAAGTTATTAGAACCTATTGTATTAGGGACCGTTGTGGTCGTGATCATATGGTAGTTGGATTTACAACTACCTATGCAATCAGTGCCTATCACCACTAATATTATGAGTTTGAACCCTGTTCATGGCGAGGTGTACTCGATACAACATTATGTGATAGTTTGTCAGTGACTTGCGACAGATCTTTTGTTTTCTCCAGGTATTCCGGTATTCTCCACCAATAAAACTGACCACCATGATATAGCTGAAATATTGTTGAAAGTGGCATTAAATACCATAACCCTAACCATATTTGGGTAAAACCTGCTTTGAGAACCTTTCTTGTGGTATAACAATTGACTTTTAGAGGTGGTATGTTCATCTCCCTGATGCAGAAATTATATTTTTGGTCAGGAAAAATCAGTTGTACAAAAAGGAACCGCTGTGATCGTATGGTAAAAGGATTTACAACTCCCTATATGCAATCAGTGCATATCACCACATGAGTTCGAAGCCTGCTTATGGCAAGGTGTACAAATGTGATAAAGTTTGTCAGTGACTTGCATCAGGACGGTGGTTTTCTCTGGGTACTCAGGTTTCCTCCAATAATAAAACTTACAACCACGATATAACTGAAATATTGCTGAAAGTGGCCAAATACGAAAGAAAAAAAGTTATACACAAAAAGTGTATAAAATCAGAAGGACTTATGAGATGTCATGTCTCTGGATACTCAGATTTCTTCCACCAATAAAACTGACCACCACGATATAACTGAAATATTGTTAAAAGTGGGGTTAAACACCATAAACCAACCAACCACATATCTTTAGAATAGTTAAGAAAACTTTAATGTTAATGTTATTTTTGCACTGAATTTAAACCTTATGAAAGAAAATCACTCTCTCTTTGAACACAATTTAAGCATACAATGTACCTCCAAATAATAAAATAACTTGATTAATATATGTCTCTCTTGCTCTGTATTTGGTCTTATTTTTTCCATGTTTCTCATCCCAGTATGATTTTATACCTGTAAATAAAATAAACACTACCTGAAGACTGTTATTTTGTTTAAATGTTTGTTATTTTTATAAATTAAAAGGAGTAATAAAGGCTATGGATGTAAATGAACATGAGAAACTATCAAACATTACACTTATATTAATTAGACACACACTAAAGTAAAGTAACAACACTTTTATTGCTGTTCTACATATTAGAGTCACTGTAGGGTCTTTAGTAATCATTATGAGCATAAATCATACCCTAAAATAAATGTGGGGGCCACCGTGGTCGTCATCGTATGGTAGTATATTAACAACCTGTGCAATCAGTGCCTATCACTGTAAGTTTGAACTCTGTTCATGGCAAGGTATACTTGATACAACATTTATTATGTGATAAAGTTTGTCAGTGACTTGCGACAGGTCGGTTGTTTTCTCCACCAACAAAACTGACCGCCACGATATAACTGAAATATTGTTGAACACCAAAATCTAATAAAATAAAAAAAATCACTAATTCTAATTTTCTGAAAAAAAGGAGTTCTCACAAACTGTTTATTGTATTTTTACGTAAACACAAAGAGAATATGCAGACATGTGATTACTTCTTACATAAACTGATCAGTTTTCGTTAATTAAAAGGTAATAAACACACCAACACTTTTTTGTGTCATTCTAACAATATCCTGTATCACGTCATGCCAGGTAACCTTTTGCTCACATTTGAGTGAGTATTTTTCAGCTAAATCATGGCAAGAGCAAGTTACAATGCACATTTGATGAGATGATTATGTCTGTTGTCACTAGACCAACACACTTAGCAGGATTTTTATAAAGCTAGTTCACTAAAGCAATATTCTATGGGTGGTAGACATTAAACTTCAATTTTATAGTCTTTGGTTTGCCTGTTAACCATTACTCGACCGATACGCTTGTGGTCACATTTGAAATCTCTTTACTTCTTCATAAATTATTATTCTATTAATAACTATACGAAGAACTACCGTAAGAATTTGTAGCCTCGTTACTGAAGGATTGTTGGTAATGTATCACAGTATGTGACATATACACACCACCTGGAGGTCATCGTGGTCGTAATCGTATGGTAGTTGGATTTACAATTACCTTTGCAATCAGTGCCTATCACCACTAACGTTGTGAGTTCAAATCCAGCTCAGGCGAGCTGTACTCGATACAACATTATGTGATAAAGTTTGTCAGTGGTTTTCTTCGGGTACTCCGGATTCCTCCACCAATAAAACTGACCACCACGATATAACTGAAATATTGTTGAAAGTGGCATAAAACACCATAAACACATAACAAATTAAGATCTATGAAACATGTGATTTTCATCATATCATGACTTTCCGGTAAATTGTTTTGTGTAAAAGCAAAAAGTAAATAAAAAAGAGAGGCACAAACTGACCAACTAAATGTAGATTACCAGCTTGAAAAGAGATAGAAAAAGAAAATACAATGTACAATGAAAACTCTCTATTCTGACACACCAAGGGACCAGAGAAATGTGTCGGATTGTACAGGATGTCAGAATACTCAGGTTTAATTTAGTTAACAGAAATACTTTGGGACCATAAATTTTTGTCGGATGTCACATGATGTCAGAAAACTCAGGTGTCAGATTGTACATGTACAACTTACAAGTTCCAATGTATGTACATATACATGTAGCATTAACTTTGTGCTATGTTTAAATGTTAAGCTTGTCTGTATGTATACATACCTCGTAATTTAGGAGGCTTTGCAAAAGCAACTTTCACTGATCCACTAATTCTATTTCCAACATGAAAAACTCTCCCTGTAGAATCAAATGAAATGCTGAAATTTGTTATTTTCATCGCTCCTCAATTTACCTGAAAAAAAAGTTAAACAAAAAAAGAAAAAGTCATTCATTCAAATTATATGTATCAAGCCCGAAGGGAGAATATATAACATGGATCATTTACCTTGAAAGCGATAGCTAGCTCTTTACGGTAGAAATGTGGTAAAATATAAATTTTAATAAAAAGTTGAATACTATGTAAAACAAATTCTTCATTGAAACTGGAAACGAAAGTTAAAAATAGTTTATCCGCCATTTTGGTTATGCACAAGAACAATCAAGATTGCTTCCCTTCTTTAAAAGCAATAAAAATAACAAAGTTTGCACTTAATTATTTGTAATAAATTATCTTGTTTTTTTTTATAGTATTTTGACATTTTGGCAAATAGATTCCCAATTTGAATCAGAAATGTTCTCTGAAAGCAAATATGTAACGTCATGACTTAAGAAATAATTCTCGTATGCAGGGCTCTATGCTTATTTTAACATGGGTAGGCATTATAATTGTCATTATTTTACACCGAGCGTAAGCGAGGTGTAAAATCTTGACAAATATAATGCCTACCCATGTTAAAATAAGCATAGAGCCCGGCATCCGAGAATTATTTCGATTCTAATAGGGCATTTACGGTAATTTTATGCCTTCAAGCTTACCTAGACAGAGGCTATTTTGGGTGCTGTTCCAATTATCTCCCGCTATTATTTACAAGAATATGTAACGTTACAGAAACGTTAATTGAAATTGATAACGATGAAAAATTAGTTTCATCTGATTTAAGAAATAATTATCTCATGTCATGCTTTATGCTCATTTTATGACCATGGTGAATACAAACATAAACATTCTAGAATTGTTTCTTGACGTATGACTTTTTCCGGAAAAAATACTTAAGACAACCATCTATTGACTTTGACTTTTGTAATTTGTCGTCATCCGGTGACGTACAATGTAGTTTACAAGGAACGCTGGTGACATTGACACAAGCTGGTTACTGATTTATTTTACGATTTTGTGGGCATTTTACTTGTTTAAGTAGCTAAATGCAAAATGCCATCAAATTGGAAAATATCAGTAACTTAATTACATCACCGTCTAGTTATCAATGTAGGAAAAGTATGACATCATACATGAAGCACAGGAGTCGGAAGTTCTATCAATAATAAGGTATAGGGGCACCTCGAAGATTGCTGGGCAATTATAAAAAAAACACCAGGAGTGCAACGCATTTTTGGGGGGTTGGTCTAAATCTATACCTACAGGTAGATCAGCATGGAATAAAAGGTTGAATCCTACTCTTGGATGTTTAAACTAAATAAATATCATGTTTTCTTGTACTTACCACACGGTTTTGTAGCAGTTTCGTACATTTTACCCTTCTACACCACCATCTCAAGATCCATAACCGGAAGTGCAGCTCTGTCTTGAATTTTAAGGTCAGTATAATTAAATTATCTCTTTTGATAAATTATGAAACATCTTGTGATATATTATATGATTTAAATATAATAAAATATTACTTCAAAAATAAGGTCCAATTGTTTGTTGTATTTATTTTTCCATGGTTAAAAATTTACAAGGGAGGTAACTCTCCACAACGAAAAACCTTACAAGGCGGCTAATTCAAATTTGTAATTTAAACTAAAGTTAAATTATATTATTATTATATACATCAATGGCTGGCAACATAGACATAGCTGCATGGTAATAGTTACTAATACACATAATTATTTTCCTTTGAATATTGTTTAACATAGTCATATTGGGAACACAAAAAAGAGGGGGGGGGGGGGGGGGGGGCGGTGTACACATCACATGTGAGCATTATGATAATGAGACCCTCTTTGACACTAAAGGACAAACAATCTGGCAATTTTGGGAAAGGTGTCCAGTCTAATTTAAAACAGAAAGAAAAGGGCAAAGGATCTGGAATCTTGTGAAAGGGTTCAGTCATATACACAATTTGGTATCCCAGTTTTTAAAATGTATTGTGTGAATTTGATTCAAAAACTAAATAATTTTAAAAATTAAGAGTGCCAATAGCATTTTATGTGCTTTTAATTTTATGTAATAAAGCATTTTTGTTCATTTTAAATGGTCTCATGCTTTAATATTTATTAGGTATTAATATTAGACATTCTCTGACAAGGGAACATGTTTTCTAGGTTCATTAACTATTGGAGATTACTTGACTTGATAAATGCATTTATCTATTTTCTTATAGATAATTTATGGTTGATCATGTAAATGTTGCACTCCTGACATAAATATTTAAAAATCATTGAAATTTGATATAATCAATTTTCTAAGTATCCAAAAAAAGACTTGTAATTGTACATTAAACATCTATTTTCAATATTAATTTAGATTAATACATGTTTTAAATGTTTTTGTATAGTATATTTCAAAAATAAGTTGAAATTTTCGAGAAGTATGGCTGTAAACAAGTTACAAATAACTAGAAAAATGTTACTTTAAGAAACAATTATCATTAAAACTTGGTAAAACTAATGCTTGAAAGAACACCAACTGATTTTTCCCCCTGTGAATTGTTTTTAAGTTAATAACTCTTCTTTTTCTTGATGGAAATATAATGTCAGGAGTGCAACATATCCTGATGAAATAGTACCATTGATAAAATAATTCTAATAATTTCTTTATGATTTATCTTATAAATATATTAGAGTGATATAATACAAATTTTCAAATGTAATTAAAAATATTGCTGCTAAAACTGGGTATTAAAGAAGTGGTATGGCAAAAAATTGTTACAAATTTCCAAATACTGTCATTTCTGTACAAATATTTCATTGAAACAGGTAAAAATTATTGTATAAGTTAACAGTAACATCACTGTTCAATGTTGGCATTTTAAAATGTGATATTTTCTTCTTTTTTCTTTATTATAAAATGTCTGGAGTGCAACAAAAATAGACAACATGTTTTTTCTACAAACAATTATTTTGCGATGGTTCAAAGAATCAATGTGATTTTTTTTTTAAAATGGCTACTTATCTTTAAATTTAAAAATTTGGCTGTCTTAAGTAAAAATATTCGTTATTATTTTGATAATAAAAACTTTATAAGGTAGATTGGACAAAAATATTGAGAATTTTTCATAAAAAATTACTTTTAAGAAAAACTACAACTACCAATAACCCAATATTTTGCACAAAAAGTCATTTATATCAGTTGCATTGCTTGAGGAACCATTATACAAAATAATTGAGACTAAAGATTGTTTAACTGATATAGAATAAGTATGTGTTTTACATGTTTTTCATGCCAATTTGTGTTCAATAAAAGGTTCTTAAAAATTTATTGCTTATCTGTTCATAGTTTCTTTCTTGTTTCATTTACTTCAGTGTATACAACATTGAAAATTATCAGCAGAAAGTTTTTAGGAGTGAGTTTAATTTGGACATTTTTTTCACATGTTGGAGCCATTTTTTTTTTAAACAGCCCATATGTATTGATACAGATACAGATACATATTATTAATAAAATCATTGACATTGTATTAATTGGCATACTTCAAGAGATATGTCTTTCCTGTACCACATTGTCCAGTTAATATAATATTGTGGCCCACTAAAGCCAATTCCAAAACTTCTTCTTGCGACATGCTGTGACTGTGAGATATATATAATAAAAACCAAAAAAGTCCGGGGAAAAGTGTAAAATTCCGGAAAAAAAAGTTCCGGATTTGTTTTGTACATTATAGTTATACTGACATTAAAAATTCACTGCAGAGCTGCACTCCCCCACTTCCGGTTATGGATCTTGAGATGGTGGTGTAGAAGGGTAAAATGTACGAAACTGCTACAAAACCGTGTGGTAAGTACAAGAAAACATGATATTTATTTAGTTTAAACATCCAAGAGTAGGATTCAACCTTTTATTCCATGCTGATCTACCTGTAGGTATAGATTTAGGCCAACCCCCCAAAAATGCGTTGCACTCCTGGTGTTTTTTTTATAGTTGCCCAGCAATCTTCGAGGTGCCCCTATACCTTATTATTGATAGAACTTCCGACTCCTGTGCATGAAGGTTAGTGGATTTTGTTATGTTATGCATTTCCATTATATTTCCTACTAGAATCGAAATAATTCATGGAAGAAATAGTTTGTATAACAAAGGTAACATTATTTTCGTTTAATTTAGTCATTACTTTTCTGTAATTCATCGTAGAATGCGAAATTGTCATTCGAGGAGGTAATCGGAACAGCCAAATCATTCGGTATCCATAAGGCCGCATTAATTTACAAAATTATTGTGCAATGCCCTATTAGAATCGAAATAATTCTCCTATGTCATGTTTTATGCTCATTTTGTATATTTATTATTTTTATTCTTTTAATTTAACATAAAGTACAAATATATACAAAATACGCTGTCGATTAGATATGCCTTCTGCGCATGTGCTTAGGGTGTTCTGTGCTATTTAGAGCCCTCTATTGTTTTCAAAGCTAAAGTAACACGCCATGTTAGAATTTACTATATATACCTTGTATGACGTCATGTCTTTGCTGTTGATCACTGACTTTTACATTTGTAGTCGGTACAGTTATCATATACATATACATTTCACAGATTTTAAGCTTATGCTTGTTCTAGACTAATTTATTAATATAATATTTATATGATTCAGTTTCATTGGGATTTTGCGCAAAAAAATAAAAATGGAAGTGTTGCCATATTATGAAAAGTTGGGGTAGAATCTAGTTTGGCGGACCCCGGAAGTCTGATATTGCAATAATCAACGCACATGACCCATTAATTAGGGATAGGGTTTGGGTTAAGCTATATAGACATTGCATTATAGTCCATATAAAAGTCTTCCGATGCTATGTCTAGGCTATAATATATCGCTCGCTTCTCAGGTCGCACCTGCTCTTAATGACTTGGTATTCTATTTTCAAATTCAATGCAAAAGCCAAAACTAAAGCAAATCTACATCTACATTGAAATTTGTTGAATTGCAAAGCAAAGGGTCTAAGACCGATCACACAAGTATTTCATGTTCTGTTACCCAATATGGTGCTCATTAAAAACATATTTACATGTGCAGTTTAAAAACAGTGTTACTTGCGTGTTACTCTGTCAAATATGATGTGAGGCTGGTCTTGAATGCCTCTACATCATCCATATTCAACAAATTTGATGGTAAATTATTCCAGTCCTTGATGGTCCTAGGAAAGAAGCTGTATTTGTAGTTGTTACTGGATGTCTGTACATTTCTGAATTTCCGTGGGTGATATTACCTGGTTGTTCTGTTTTGTTGTTTTTATATTGTTGTGAAATTACTTTGGTTTTTAGATGAACCTAATTTAAACGTGTATTTTCTCGTAAATATGAATTGATTCGTCGTGTATTTAAGAGTAAAGTTCATTTTTATTTCTGGTATACCGATTCTTTGGAATCATAATTCAATCATGCTTACGTTTATTTACCATGGTTTCAGGAAAACATCGGCAATGTTTATCGTCACGGTATGTGTTTTCGTGTGTCATCTGTTTTCGTTTTATCCATTGTATTTTGATTTCCACAGCGCACGCATTATTTTTGACGTGTCTTTCGGTTTCTATTTATGGAACATAAACAAGACTACAGCGTGACATCTGTAAAAGATGTTAAAGTTTGCTTTTAAAGACGTAAGTACCAAAAACAGTGAACCTACCTACTGAACTATTCTTTTTGTAATGCTAAAAATTTACTTCATTTATAAAGCAGCTGGAAAAAAATCCAGAAGGGCTATATAAAATTGAACTATGTCGTCTGCCTCTCAGACACCAGCTCTTCCTGTCATGTAACTGTCATGGGGTCACTGATCGTACTTGTAAACAAAAGAGCTGACTGAAATGTGCCTGTTTCTTATATAAAATACATGTCACTTTGCAGTGCATTGTGGTTTCAGCAATAAAAAAAACATCAAAAGTAAACACAATTTTGAAAGTGTCATTTTCAAACATTCTGTTATTTTATTTAGATGTAGTATGATTTGGTAGATGGCCAGAACCATGAAATTTTAAAACCTGCCATTTCCGGATTTTTATATTCGTTTCCATCCCGTATATCGGCCCTGTTTTTACTTCAAACGAAAACCGATGACGCCATTTTACTGACAGCAAAAGTTGCCAGATAATCGAGAGTATATTAAAATACAAGAATGGCTTTGAAAACAATCGTATGTACAAAGAAATATTTAACTAGCCATTCTTTGAAAATTCCAATCGTCATATGAATGAAGGGTTAACACTGTTAATCGCTATATCTGAAAATCGATAATAGCACGAAAACCGATAACACGATGCTACATTTTTCCGCCAACTTGCGGTTCTATTTTTCACGTAAGAGTTATCTATCTTGATGCACAAACATAGTTATTTTTAGTCTGGTACTCGTGACCCCTCGGATTTTTTTGCTTGATATCAAACAAAAATATCCGAGGGGTCACGAGTACCAGACTAAGTTATTTTTACAACACGGAAATAATTCCGTGTTTACATATTGAAATACTTTTGTCATTAAATATAGTTATTTATCATTAATGATTTATTAATAATTCTGTATGTTTGTCAGTGCAATTAACGTTTACTTGAGATCCGCGAAATACTGGTAATTACGGGAAATTAACCGTGCTAGGATTCTAGCAACCGACGTAAACAAGTTGGTAAGTTGAAATTCAACTGTCCCAGAGAGCGGCTGTGTTCGTTCTCCTCACCTGTTAATTTCACATTTGGAACTGTGAATTTTATTTACATTTAAGTTAAGCTGTTTTTAAGCATTTTATTACACATCTTCCAGTATTGCCAGTGTATAAAGACGGTGAATTCCGTTACACATTTTACTTGAAGGTGGTGTTTTCCGTAAAGTATTTTTAGCCCAAAGCCGGTCTAAATTTGGAATCACATTATTGATATAATTATTTATTTCTAAGCACTGACATTATGCAGGTTCTTTGATTTGGATAAAACATTGTAGCATTTTATTATTTGGAACATTGAAACTTATTTGCAATCCTGCATAATAAACATTATTTATTTTACACATTAGTATTACTTCACATGCAGCCTCCGCGAATTGTTTCTTAGTATTCCGCTTGTCATTTTGGTTCCTTTACAATTGGTGGCAGCGATTTACCCATTTCTCGAGATTATTGAAGTTTTATAAGTGTAATGATTATTGGAAGTGGTTGCTGCATGTTATATTTTGATTGCTGAAGAACTGAATAATTTGATGCAATACCTCTTTGCTTGAACGTGAATTCGTTTAGCTGAGAGTTAAATTTGACTTAGAATTTTTCTGTATCCTAGAACTGAATAGTTCAGGTGCATAAAAGTAGTGAATGCTACAGGTATTTTGAAGAGTGTATTTTTTTTTAATTTGAAGTTTGAGCAGTAAAATAGCTCATTGAAGATGATTCTGTACCCCATTCTAATTCCCGTCCAGGTGTTTTGACCCGCTCCAAATGTTGAAGGGGGGAAATGGACATGATTTAATAGAAATTGATGAAGTTAATGAAAGATCAGATAATTTTGTAAATAATTATCATAGCTCAAATCAAAAAAACTTGGCAAGTGAGGTACAAATGGGTATTTTAGAAAACGGACATAACAGTGATAGTGCACTAGAAAAAGCATGTAGCACAAGCGATGCTAATAAGGTAGCACAATATAAGAAAACGATGGAACAGCAGATCACATAACTCAATCTACAGTTAGTTGAGATGAGTACAAAACTTGAGTACACTACAGGTAAAATGAATGAAACTGAAAATGAGCTCAGAGACACAAAAATAGAATTGTATAATACAATGAAACAGTTAGTAGATACCAGAAATGAGTGTTCATTTTATGAAGAGCAACTTGAAGAGATGCGTATGCAGAATTTACGTTCGCATAATGAGAACCCCCCCTCATAAAGGGTGTGCCGGGGGTAGAATAGGCACCAGGTTTCCCCCGCCCTAGAGGCACTAGTCCTCTAAAAGGGGTCAACCCCGCGGGAACCCCAGGGTATAGAAATGGGACCGAGAGCTTCTTCGGCTTGAAGGGGCGTTCGTCGGTTGTGCGGGATGTAGAAATTCACAACCAACCCGTCCTGCGGATGAGACGTAAATAAAACCGAGGTCCCGTGTTGAGAGATTGCCACCCTCTCCGCACGTTAAAGAACCCAGTGTAACAGCTCAATATGAGCATTATGCTCATGATGAGTGGTCCATAAGAGACCTGTTGCACTGGCAAAATTATCCGTCCCTACCCATCACCTTTCCTTGTTTCGAGTCCCGTGGCGGTTAAATTTTTAAATGTTCTCGTCCTGAATATAGCTGAAAAATAGCTCGTCGGATATTAAACATCAATCAATCAATCAATCAATCAATCAATCAATCAATCAATCAATCAATCAATCAATCAATCAATCAATCAATCAATCAATCAATCAATCAATCAATCAATCAATCAATCAATCAATCAATCAATCAATCAATCAATCAATCAATCAATTAATCAGTCAGTCAGTCAGTCAGTCGATCGATCAATCAATCAATCGCATAATGAGCTAAGTGAGTACAAAAAGCTGAATTTAAAACTTCAAGGTGAGCTTTGTAGGGCTAATACAGACGTAGATAATTTGAAGCAGGAGATAAGTAAGAAACAGAATAATGTTGAACAACCAAAAATAAATTTCCAGGTCAACTCGAGTACTCATGATACATACATAGATGAAGGTAATGAGTACATGCCACAAAATACTAACTCAATGCAGAGTTTTGACTACAACCATGGTCACTCCAGGAATTCAGCATATAACCAACATGAGAATAGAGTCTTTGGTTCAAATGTTCAACTTGGTACAGCTAATTTGGCACCACAGGGGTCCTCTTCTATTTATAATAATAGATCCTCAGGATATGTCAGTAACAGTAACTCAGATGAGCCTAAGTTTAGACTGCCGTATTTCAACGGTAAGAGTGATTTTCAGAGTTTTTGGACCATATTTCAAATTGGTATGAGAAAGTTCAATTGGAATAGAGATAAACAAATTGAGCAATTACTTTGTTTATTGAAAGATGATGCTTTAACATTTGTAACTAAGCTTCCCGCTTCGGTCCAAGGTGATAATCATACATTGTATGCTGCATTAAAGCAGAGGTATGGCGATTATTTGTTACCTGAGCAGTACAGGGAAAATCTTAACCAAATAAGAAAGACCGATAAAGAGACACTTACTGAGTACGCATCCAGAGTTAGTGACTTAGTAAATAAAGCTTACCCCTTGTGAAGTCCACCGGAGCTTGTAACAACATTGACTATTGAAAATCTGCTGAGAGGGTTACCAGATCAAGCACTCGCGTACGAGGTTCGTACAAAAAGTCCGAAAACTATTGACGAGACAATCCGGCTTGTTGCTTGGCACGAATGTTGCAAAAACGGAGGTAAAAAACAGGTAAATGTCCGATGTGTGGAGCAGGAGTCTGAATCAGATTTTATGGAACCAGATATCAGGAAAGTCAGTAACGTAGATCATAAATATGCAACAGAAGCTAGACTTACTGAAATGAATAAACAGATTGTTCAGAATCTGACTGGAGAAATAGATAAACTCGCTGCATCTATCCACGAAAAATTAGATCAAAAAGGAAATCATGACAAACAAAACCGTGACTTTAAAAATGCAGGTGATTTTACATGCATTAGTTGTCATGAAAAGGGTCACACTAGCAGGAGGTGTCCAAATAAAAGTAAACAAGGAAACAACGGTGTTTACAAAAACAGTAATTATGGTAAGAGTGGTACTTCTGATAAGCAAAACAGTTCACAGAGTACCAATTGGCAACAGAAAAAGTCGTTAAACTAGAAAGGGCTAAGACTGACGGACAAGACTTAGCCCATGCTTCTTGTTTAGATATTTGCAGTAATTTGTCACACAATGGATATGGTGATTTTAATGTTCAGTATAATAAAGTACATGTATGTCATGAGAAAATTAGTTCAAAAAGTGATAATAAACAGGTTTCTTGTGATGATGGGAAAGCTCAAATAGTTGAGTCAAAGCCTTCCGAGGTTTCAGACTTGTGTTTTGAAAAAGAAAATGACATTAGTTGTTGTCCTGTTGATAATGAAACATATGAATTAAGTGATGTTGAAATTGTTATCAATAATGTAAGGACTGTGACGTTGAAAGTACCCGTGATTACTAATGGCCAGGTGGCTAAAGCTGTTGTAGACACTGGTGCCGAGGTAACGGTTATGAGTGAGGCAACGTATTTTTGTATTCCTGAAGAGAGGCGTCCTTGTCTTCGCAAGGCTAAGAGAAAATTGGTTGTAGCAGAAGCTGGGAGGAAAATGACCACTTCGGGTGTTGCTGATATTAAAATTCAAATTGGTTTGCTTAAATTTGAATGGCCCATTTATGTTGCACCTATTGGTGATGATCTTGTGTTAGGTTGTGATGTCATTTACGATAAGGATATAACTATTAATACCAGAAGGGGATTAGAAGTTTTAGGGGAGTGGATTGATTGTGAGTTAATTGGTAAAACAGACCAGGTGGCCAGAGTTTTGTTGAAGGAAACAGTGACTGTTCCACCGAGTAGTGAGGTTATTTTAGCTGGACATGGTATAAATTCTGATACGTTAGATACTAGGTATTGTAGTATTGAGCCAGTTGTTGAGGATGAGAGAAACATATTAATTGCTAGATGTTTAGTTGACCCCACAAAGACACCATTCCTATCAGATTAGTTAATTTAGAAAGATTTCCTGTTAAAATCAAGAACAATTATTTGCTTGGGGAATTACATCCTGTCACTCACATTGAACACTTTTCGAGTGAAGAGTTATCTGACCCTACTTTTAATTTAACAAGTCCTGATATCAAGTCAATTGACTTTAGCAAGGATGATACATGTATTCCATTGATACCTGAAGATTGGAATTGTCGTGAGTGTAAACTTGATGTAGGCAATGAGAGAGAATTGGTCGAAATTCCTATGTTACCTGATCATCTTGTAGATCTGTATGAAAAAAGTTCAGAAAAACTCATAAGTCACAAACATAAAGTTAAATTTGCAGAGGTTTTGTTGCAAAATAGTGATGCTTTTGCTAGGAATAAATTGGATTTAGGTACTTGTTCTATGATAACCCACAAAATTGATACGGGTGGTGCCAAACCTATACGCCAACCTTTAAGAAGAACACCACAAGGTTTTGAGGGCGAAGAGGAGAAATATCTCAAAGATCAAATTGAAATTGGTGTTGTTAAGCCGTCTAAATCTAGTTGGGCTTCTCCTGTTTGCTTAGTCAGGAAAAAAGATGGTTCAGTGCGATGGTGCATTGATTATAGACGACTTAATGATTGTACTGTAAAAGACGCTTACCTTTTGCCAAAAATTTCAATGTGTCTCGATTGTCTGGCTAATGCGTCCGTGTTCTCTGTAATGGATTTACAGTCTGGTTATTGGCAACTCCAAACAGCCCCTGAGGACCATCATAGAACAGCCTTTATTACCAAATATGGTTTATTTGAGTATACTAAGATGCCATTTGGTTTATGCAATGCCCCTTCTACGTTTCAAAGGTGTATGGAGCTGATCTTTCGGGGAATGCAATGGAAAACCCTACTCATCTATTTAGATGATATCATTTTGCATAGTTCGAATCTTGATGACCATTATGATATAATGAATGAATTTTTATCTAGATTGAAAAATGCTGGTTTAAAATTGAAACCATCTAAATGTGAATTTCTTAAGGACGAGGTTGTTTACTTAGGATATGTTGTATGTAAAGATGGAATTAAACCTAACCCTAAGGTGATTGAGTCAGTGAAAAATTGGAAAACTCTTGAAACAGTTAAGGAAGTTCAAAAATATTTGGATTTATGTTCATATTATCGTCAATACGTGCCCAAGTTTAGTGAAAAGGCGTCACCTCTTAGTTCATTAACTAGGAAAAAGACTCCATTTAAATGGACACCTGAGTGTAATGATTCTTTTTTGTTTTTGAAGAAAGCTTTATGTGAAGCTCCTATATTAGCTTACCCTTTACCTAAAGGATTGTTTGTGTTGGATACAGATGCCTCAAATGTTGGTATTGGTGGTGTTCTGTCTCAGGTGCAAGACAATAAAGAGAAAGTTATTGAATATGGTTCGAAAAAACTTGACAAACAACAACAGAGATATAGTGTAACAAGGCGTGAACTTTTAGCTGTTATAACATTCATTCATCAGTTTCGTCACTTTCTCTTGGGTAGGACATTTTTATTAAGAACCGACCATGGTTCGTTGAAGTGGCTTTTCAATTTTAAAGATTCACAAGGCCAGTTAGCCATGTGGCTAGAGGTGCTTTCACAATATGATTTTGAAATACAGCACAGGCTTGGTTCAAAGCATCAAAATGCAGATCCACTTTCTAGAAAAGATGAAGACCATCCATTATGTGAACACCAAATGAAGGGCGAAAATAATGTTAAATGTGACATATGTATTTCTATGTCTGTACTGGTGCTTAATGAAACGGGCTGATCTTCTTTGCACCATTTCAATCTTTTTAATTTGATTTTCTTGATATGGATCCCAGGCACTACTTGCGTATTCAACATTAGGCAGGGGCGTAGCTACCATAAGGCACTTTAGGCACATGCCTACACATAATTGTTTTCCCAACATTTTTTTATTGATGAAAAATGACAAACAACACATTACATATTTTAATTATGTCTGTTTTATGTTTATTGTACTGATGACAAGCTTCCACAAGTTGAAAGATAAACATTTGCAATGAGTACTGTGACCTTAGCTAACTCTTTGAAACTGACAGTTCATTTTATCTTCAAAGGCTTTTAAAAGGCTTTTAAAACACAATTTGTTTTTCAAACGCTTTTTAACATCAGAATCTAGAAATGAATTGATACATTTACTAGTTTGTCATTGGCCGTCAAAAGAACTGTTGTCGGGCTATTATTGGCTTGCAGTGTAAAAATGTCTGGCTCTAAGCCTAAACTTAAAGTTAGAACTTTGGATGAAATGTTTGAAAAGATAAGCTTAGCTCCACACATTAACAGATCAGACAACTAATTCAATCTTTGATTCTTTTCGTACGGATATTGTCGACAGACAAACGTTTCTTGATGAAGTTGCTGGAATATGGTTGATGGGCAAAAACCACAAACATTACTGGAGACACTCAATGTCACAAACCAAAACTTGTACCCTAATATGATTTATGCAATTTATGCAGTATTGATAACAATGCCAGTGTCTTCGGCTTCTAGCGAGCGTTCATTTAGTGCGATGCGCCGCGTAAAAAACTGTCTGAGAGCTACAATGGGTGACGAGAGATTATCATATTTATCGTTGTTACACATCCACAGAACGAACAAGAAATCTAAGCGTCGAAGATGTTATCAACAAATTTGCAGTGACTAAAACAGACGTCTGGACTTTATCTAATTACCAGTCCGTATTGCTGGACATGATAGCTGCATGTGCTTACATGAACTCTGAAACTTTATTCTTTGAATGTTTCCGGGAATGTTTCTTTCATACATATTGCATTTATGATAATCTTCGCTATAGATTCAATGCTTTGTGATGCTGAATTTTTGTAATTGTTAAAATTATTCTGAAAAGCGGTGTAGAAACATTCAGTCAAAAGTTCTCATATTCAGCAAATATATATTAACAACTTCGATTTTTGTATTGTTTCCATGATAAAATAAGAATACATTTCATGTCTTATTGTTCAGATTTCGCCATTTGTACTGTCTTGGCACCGGTTTTCACGCATCCGGTGATTCCGTGCATACGTCGTTACATGTCAATTGCAAAATCATTGGAAAAGTTAAGATGGACACTACTGCTATGTGAGGATTAACTCTAATTATATTAAAAGATATAAAATGTTTTCAAATTTGAGCTTATTTTGAAGGAATAGGTATATATAAACTTCAATTTCGAAAACTTTCAAAATAAAATCTTTCCTTTATTCATTTTAAGAACAATCCAAAGTACGCATGCGCGATATCACTGGACGTAGCAACATTTGTCAAAAATCGAGGGTTGGTTTGTTTACACTTCGTTTTCACTGAAGTGTTAACAATTGTAGCGGAATCCGGATAAGAACCACAAAGATAATACTTCAAAGTATTTGAGGATGATTTAAATTAATTCAATAAAATTTTGGTAAGCTGTGAAATTAACCACTGCACCCTTAGGTGGGCGATAACACCGGACAGCTCTGTACATCTATTTACGCTTAAAACCGTTTACCCCAGACCCCTCACCGCAAGTTGTGACTACATTTCATTTTATACCTAGCTACGCCCCTGTTAGGTCTTACTATCGCTTGATATGCTCTTTTCTTTATTTCTTCTGGGAATTTGCTGATATTTCTCCTCAAGAAGCCTAGTGATTTATTTGCTTTAGCTAATATGTTGTTGATGTGTGCATCCCATTTGAGCGTGTTGGTAATGAGTGGGCATATAAAAAATAATAAGTACCATATTTTAACAGAGTATATGACAGTCTCCCTGAACCATCCACAAATATCTACGAGATTTGAAATGATTCATTATCATACGATAATGATTTGTACTGGACAGGAATTTGTCACCCGGAAGATTTCTGAGTCACGATTATTTGTAAAACAATACCTTCCTGTTGTATATTTCCTGGTATTTTTTTTCTCTCTATTCAATGTTTAAACACTTGATTTAAAAAAATGTAAGAACCAGATTTTCATCTTGTCTATTTCAATTATATAATACACGCTGAACAGTTCGGTGAACTGCTGAATATGTGGGTTACACTAATGTCCTGAAAATTGAGCTGAAATGTCCTGAAAATGTCCTGAAAAGTACATAAAGGCCTATATCTTTTTTTATTATCCAATGGATTGAGTTCAAATTTGAAAATGTTAAATACATTAGCATATATTTAACGAATATTTAAAAAAAAATATAAAATGTTTTTTTAGGTGGAAATAATTTGACCTGAAAATTGTCATGAAATGTCCTACAGACAAATATTTCGGAAGTTGACCCCAAATTACGAGTTCAGAATTTGCATCAATAAGCAATCTTTTATCTGCCTTTATTTTATAATTATTCCCAGAGGGAAAGTCCTTAGATATAATTGAAATGTGTTTCAACCTCAAATACTTCATTCCTAAAATCATGGGATGCGACGTTTTTGGGTAATAGATAAGTTTTGATAGTATGCATTTTATCAGTTCTAATCTTCAAATCTGCTGTGACAATGATTTTTATGTGATGCTCATTAGCCAATAGTTTCTCCGCATTTAACAGGCATATACATAAATGGATCATTTTGCTCATTTGAATATATCTCAGAATCGGCCTTTTTCATAATCTTAGTATGATTTATTTGCGGTACCCTTGGCGATTGGGCCTGTTGTCGCCAGGGCTTTGGGCGTTTCCCTGTCGTCCGTCAAATTGGGTTTTACATCTATGCGCAGGATGCCCTTGTTGCCTACATAATTAGCATTTATCCGGCGTTGGTTGAAATTGGCCATTCTAATTACAATCTTTCCTCTTGTGTCCCGGAAAGTTACAACTATAGCATGTTAATTGAACATTTTGTTGAGGAGAGAAGAAATAAGATGGTTGATTTAAAGAATTTGATTATCCAGATTGCTTTGAAATAACTAGTTCAGAAACTGTTTTGCTGAGTTTAGCAACTTCTTATGTTAGAGTGTGTATATTGGTATTTTCGGAGCTATCTTGTTGTTTAGGGGAAGTTGCAATTGATGGTAAATCACTTTGGCGATATCCACACGTTTCTGCGATTATTGCAGAAGTGAACGTAACAGTTAAATCTGGTGGTTGTCCAGCACGAACGAAAAACGTAGTTTTTTCTGGGAACCCATCAATGAATCTTGCTATTATTTCATGTTCTGGTTTTTGTAATAAGGTACCCTTTTCAATTATTTGACTATGGTAGTCTTCAAGTGTTTGACCAGGTCCAAGCTTTAATGCATTGAATACCTGCCTTTCCATCATGGCCATTGTATTATTGTTGGCGAAATTTATAATTTTTTCTTCAAATACAACTGTATCGACTCCCATTTCCGCTTTGAAAAATCACTCAGCGCATTAAACCATGTTAAGGCAGGACCCTTTAAATGCAGATGGAAAGCGGCAACTTTCTTTCCGTCATAGTCATGTAAATCATGCAGTAATGCGTATGACATAAATTCCGATAAACATTTCTTTGCATTATCGTTAGAATAACCTGAAAATGTTGAACAGTTAGCTAATTTTTCCATCTTTACGTTTCTGTATACTTTAAACATATTTTATTGTCATACAAAACAAGACAAATGGATAAGACACAAGTTGTAAACTTATGAAGTCTTCTCCCGTACATATATAAACATTAGCAATGACAATATATTACAAATACAGATAATATGAATACAATGAACTACAACATGTTCAACAATATTGGCGAAATAAACGGAAAAGTTTCAAAACCACAATTTAGAAAGTTCCTCACAAGGGTGAATTCCATCGTTATAACCACATAAAGTGTAACTATAGAAGGAATGTTTACGTTTTCCTTGTTTACGGGATTTAATTAAGTCATTTGATAAACTCGGGGAATGTACCTGTTTTAGAATAACTATAACTAGTGCCAGGCCAATACTTGGTGTGGAGAATAACTATAACTAGTGCCAGGCCAATACTTGGTGTGGAGAATAACTATAACTGATGTCAGACCAATACCTGTTGTAGAGAATAATTATAATTGGTGTCAGTAGGTACTTGGCCTACATTTTGTATGTGTTCACTTGTAAAGAAAACAAATGACATGACATAGCTGTGAATTCTAACAATAAATAAGATCACCTATCCATATGCATACATTTTTATAATGCATCAACATTTTTTTTAATTGTTTTCATCTTTTTAGTTAGTTAATTGATTATTTTCCTTTTAATATTAACTTTCATGAAAGGGGGTGACTGATTCACTAGTAAGCTTATGACAAAATAATGGATACTGCGAATCAAACATCTTGATCTCATTAATATCATCAGCTGATTGTGCTTCTGGACATTGTCATTATTAATTTACACTAAAGTTTACCTCTCGGTATCATTTGTCTTTAACCAACAATGTGTACTTTTTTCCATTTTTTTCGTGGATTTCCGCTAAATAAGTATCAAATTAACGATAAACGTGCGTATATCATTCTCGCACTTGGCTCCATTCAAGAAAATTATAGCAATCCATGAAACCGCAAACTGAACACATAAACATCTATAATTTCCATCTTATTTCAGAAATGTTTACAATATATTTACCTTTTCATACTGCAAGAAAATTAGCATTGAATCTATGTTATTATCAAAGTGAGTATTAATTAACTAACTGTCTACATGCCCTACAGCAAAGCAAAGGCAGTACATGTACATTTATGTATACCCATTAATCTTATTTAGAAACAGTAGTTCGAAAATTCTAGCTTTGCATTTTTTCAAGACAACTTTGTCAAAAGTTGAAATATGAACAAAATCTATAATGACAAGCTAAACATATTAAACTATTTTTTGTTGTAATGACCTTTTAAATAATAGTTTCTTTGCTTAATTGGTTTGCCACGTTTACCTCTTCTATACAAATATCATGAATTTGTATAATACCTTATATTACATTTCTTCCTTTGCAAATCCAGTTCATTAATAGATGTTACCTGTCCATTGTACATTGGTCTCTGTTAGCACTATGTATGCATCTGGTACCCTGAATAAGTGTCAATTCCTGAATATGGATAAAGGTAGGAAAAGGGGGCAGGATTAAGGGTGGAAAAAGAAAAAAAGGGAGTATTAAGGGTGGGAAAAGAAAAAGGGCAGTATTAAGGGTGGGGAAAGAAAAAAAGGGCAGTATTAAGGGTGGGAAAAGAAAAAAAGGGCAGTATTAAGGGTGGGAAAAGAAAAAAGGGGCAGTATTAAGGGTGGGAAAAAAAGGGGAGATGGTTAAGGGTGGTGTGGAAAAGGGGAGGGTTAAAGGTGGGGCAAGGGAAAAGGGGGAAAGAAACTGGGAAGGTTAAGTTTGGGGTGAAGGGGTAGGGTTAAGGGTGGGAAAAGGGGAAGTGTTTAACGGTGGGAAAAAGGGAAAGGTTAAGGGTGGGAAGAGGAAATATTAAAGGAAAAGGGGAAGGGCAGGGTTAATGTTGGCGAAATGGGGTTATGTAAGTGTGGGGAAAAGGAGAAGGGTTAAGGGTGGGAAAATAAGGTCATAAAAAATAGGGATGTTGCACTAAATGACATTACCGTTAATTACTCTACATAATCACACGGGATCGCACATTTTTTGATTAATATGACTGATCATATGTCAATGCAAACTAAAGGGCATTCAAGTGTTTATTTATGCTACATTTTCAGCAGTCTATTTTTTCCAATCTCATCGACCTTTTAAATCTTTAATATTCGACTGTCTTTCGTTCAATCCGATATGTTCTGTACACTATGCATATGCAATGGTGAAGCAACGGTTACAGAGGCGAAAGTCAAGCTTTAGAAGTGGACAGGAAAGTGGGGGTGGGGAGGGAGTCATACCGTGGGAGTGGACAGGAAAAGAGCAAGCTTTCAAAACTGACAAGTAAAAAACAATACAAAAAAGGCAAAAAACAAAACAAAACAAAGCAAAAATAAAAAAAGCTTGCGCCCTCTGACACACAAACCGGTCAATCTCAAATACGTTTTCAGTTCCTCCTTAGATTTTGGAATTTCCGACACAACAACAGGTTTCATTTCCAAATTAGTTGTTTCGCAGGATCCATTCGTGGTTGCAGTAATGCCAAAGGGGAGAATTGAAGTCAAACTGGCGAACGTTAGAAGGTGCAGCCAAATGTTCTTCACATTGGTGATAGTCAACTTACCAAAAGAAAAGGGACAAAAGGACAAACAACGATCTACAAAACATTACACAGAACACAAATGATCGAGCAACATGTATATGTATATCCGAGAGAATACGAGGTAGCATTCCTTTGTGAATTCTTCAAAAAGCATGAGATATTCTGATATCGAAACCCACAGAAATAAACCCGTATATACACAGGCTAAGTAGGTTCTCCTTGAAAACACTTTCAAAATGTCAGTCTCGTTTTTAAATAATCCCGTTGTTGCAACTATGGAGATGTCAGCCATTTGTAAACCAGGCAAGCGATATAGCAGAGGCGTAAGAGTGGATCGGACAGTCGGAGGATCAAGTATTAGCAATGCACTAGACAGTGAGTGAAGATTTAGGATTGGACCGGACAGTGAGGTTGAGAGGAGGGAGGGTGGAGGGGAAAATTTCAAAAATACCCTTATTACTTGGTTAACTGGACAAAAATTTGCTTCTGTGTTCTGATTTCAATTTCTTCTTAAATTTTTGCCAAGTAAGTGGGGGGAGATGGCATAGTTTTTCCCCCTGTATAGAGTCATAAAAAAATCCCGATTTCATAGGACGTCCACAATTGTCCATGTGTTTTAGTTGAGGGTAAACATTCCTTTCGGTTGGCGCAATATTCATTTTACAAATGTAATGATTTCCAAATAAAACGCGGCCTTGCGTTACTAAGCATATTACAGATACCGAACAATTCAAAATTTCAAATGGTCAGTGTACCCAAGGGGTTAATTAACCAACAGAGTTCATTCACACATACACTATAGCGTTAAATAATATCGTTTAAACCGTATTAGGCAACTAACATACTTTGTTACTTTTAATAATAAAATAACTAACATCGGTTATGATTTCTTTGTTCTAAGTGTATTGGTCTTTAATCTCAACAGATTCTTCCATTTTCAGCAGGTTAGCTTCTAGTATATACTGACCCTGTTATTGTATTGTCCATGTTATGTTGTCATTCATTTTTGTGATATTTTTGAATTGAAGCGAATCTGTGCAGGTAATTTTTATCTTTTTATTTACTTATATACAACATGTATTGATGTTGAAGATCCAGTTGTTATCAATTATCTCATTAACTGGTTTCACACTGCCACATTTTTGTGCCAGGACTTCCAACGCCATATGTTTTTGTGTTGAACCAATTAAGGTGAGAATTATTTGTTCCTTTTGTTGATATTGGTAGATACAATTTTGTTCTTATTGAAACAAGAAATGATCAGTAACACTTTATCCCCCCCCCCCCCCCGAAATAATAAATTTATTCTTGTAAGATTTCAAATAATCATACCGTATGTTATTCGCAGTTGTGTATAATTTTAGAAAACTTAATTTGCAGATTGTTGAAGAAGCTTTTGGTTTTCAGAAAAACAATAGCTCTTTTACTTCTCTTAGATATTGTATGTACTTATTGAAACAAGAAATGGCCAGTACCAGTGATATATTTTTTTACAGAAAAATCAATTTAAATGCACTTTACATAAGGATAATAACAAAATTACCGAACTCCGAACAATCTTACAAAGGGAAAGTCAAAACTCATAAGTATATAAACAGACAAAATCAGTCAACAACCGGAAAACTGTGAAAACCGTAATGACCCTGACTTGGTACAGGCTTTCTAAAGAAATGGTGGGTTGAATCCTTTCATTACGGCTCAAAGTTTCGGCTGTCACTATAACAGTATTTATAACAATACTTGAACAAAACAGGTAAAACAGTCGTCAAAAGCATAATCATACTGTTATATTATTCACAGTTGAACTATTTACAAATCATAATTAACATATTACTGAAGTTTTTATTATTGCTACGTTTACACGTACATCTAGTGCGAATCGAATTCGAATTAGATGTGTATAAATAAAATAAAAAATTCTTAAACAAAGTTGTTGTCTCATGTATAAAAATATTCGATGTCCCATGGTTTGTGAAGTATGTGCCCCATGCCAGATTCCACCAGTCCCACTCCGCCAATGCATTTTGCACGGCCCCATAATATGAATTGACAATATTATTTTCTTCTTTTTTATCTAAAATATCTTACATGTCTTCATCAGTATAATAGTTAAGATTATGTTTTTTTGGACATTTAAATGTATGTCTATTTATATCAAACGTGACCTTTGATCTATATTGCGACCGATGTTCCCCTGGAGTCGACAACTAGAAGCCATCTTAGCATTAACGATGATCTTAAGACCATTGCAGACTTTATGAGTGTAACCACCCTCGATCTCAAAGTGATTGACAAATCTTAAGCAAAGCCTCTACGGTGAGTTTAAGGGTGAGTTCCTAACTGTCCCTTTAGAAACACTTAAGTTTTTGAGTACCACTAAATTGTCTTAGAATTAAGAAGACTTCTTACGAATCGCTTAACAAGATACGCCTGTGTGTATCACGAGGATCTGTTATTTTTCTCTAATACTTCGTACCACGAAGGTAGGTTTTGATCACTCTTAAATCATACTCTATCACTTAGCTAATTGAATGATAGTACTGTTTTTAGAGTCTCTGAAATCAAAATAGACGAAGAAACGTTAGTTACAACTGACAAGACGTTTATTGTGAGGTAGGAAATCTAGATTCATTCAGCGAACTATTAATAAACAATTATAGACAGATTTCGCAGAGAGAGAGAGAGAGAGAGAGAGAGAGAGAGAGAGAGAGAGAGAGTAGTTTTTTTTTTATTTACGGTGTTTAACGCCACTTTCAACAATATTTCAGTTATATCATTGTGGTCAGTTTTATTGGTGGAGGAAACCGGAGTACCCGCAAGTCACTGACAAGCTTTATCACATAAAGTTGTATCGGTTACACCTCGCCATGAATAGGGTTCGAACTTACAACTTTGGTGGTGATACGCACTGATTGTACAAATCCAACTACCATACGATCAGGAACACGACGGCCCCTAACGGAAAGAGTATATTGTTTCACATCGCTCAAATATATTCACGGAGAGAGTATATTGTTTCACATCGCTCAAATATATTCACGGAGAGAGTATATTTGAACTATGTGAAACATTTGAAAATGATCTTGATAGAAGAGATTAAACATATCAAAGTGACAATCAGAAGCCGTAAATTGAAGAAGAACAGACAATTAAAATCGCCAAGATAAAAAAAAAAAAAAAAGACAAATAAATATTCATAAAACACTAAAGAGAAAGCTAAATATTAAGCAACACGACCGAACTAAAATCTGGGGCGAACCCAGGTGCTACGATTGGTAATCAGTTCTTGTTTCACACTTTCAGCAATATTTCTGCTATATCATGGCGACCAGTTTTAGTGGTGGAAGAAGCCGGAGTACCAGGAGAGAGGCACCGACTATGGAAAAGCAACTAGTAAGCTTTATCACTTGTGGCTGCGAGTCGAGTGCACCATTTTTGTAATTTACAAAGCCGGGCGCGAACCCACGCCGTATTGGTGATAGGCTTGTACGAGTTGTTAGGTAAGCCAACTACCTAACTCATTGAGCCAACGAGGCCCTCATGCTGTTGAAACAGTTCCAAAATCTAATTAAAAAGCACATTTTCTGCTCCTCTTTAGTCGCCATAATAAATGGCATTCGCGTGTTTCCCATTGTCCATCATTTGTACTAGACATAATTCTAACCATTATGGTGAGGACAAGCCATTCCAAACACATTGATGATTAAGTTGACAGAAACAATAATCTACAAATGTATGTCTTTATAACCAAAGACGGGCATGTTGGAATACCTTAATACGGGAACTTTAAAAGGATAAAATTATCAATGTCGTATCTCTGCAAAGGGTACACTAAGGACTCGTTACGGTAATGTTAAAAACGCTGTTAGTTACACTCTTTGTCATATTTTAATGTTTTGTAGATCGTTGTTTGTTCTTTTTTTTCTTTTCGTCATTGTGTTTTCTATGCTTCATCGATTTACGGATTCTGATTACCCTTTGTTATCTTCAAGCTCTTCTCAATTTTCCCTAACGATGATCTTAAAATGCGTTTTTATAGAATAACTGACAATGGAAATATAGGTAATTTAAAGGAAAAGCTAGTCATGCGGCACACCCAATGAATATAATAATAATTATTTTTCTGCTATATTACTTCCTCTTTCACTCACATTGATTAAGAAGACACAGCACACAATAAAAGTAAGTTTTAAACATTTACAATTTGTAGCTTAGCTATGTCCATCTAATAGTCTTAAAAAAAGAATAAAAAGTAAACGATTTCCCATTTACAATTGGCTATGCTCGAATGAAATTCAATGGTTGTTGTAAAATAAATGTTCGACATAATTATATCATGCATTTGTGTTTTAGGGGTATCCATGTTGCCTCTCCTTACGAGTTTGTTATGAGATATTGGAACTTTTCCGATAGTGCGATATTTTCTGTTTTGCTTTTCATTTTATCAAAACATATATCCTCCATATTCTCACACATTATTGATTTCAAAGAATAATATATATAAGCAATACGCTACTGGATTTCAAAGTTACTTGAAATACTAGGTTTATACTAAATATTTATAAGCGTTTGAAAATTTAACCCAACAGTGTACGAATTAGATTTATGAGCTGACAAATTTTGTGTTCTCCCTCGACGGGATTTGAACTCACACCATTGATGTACTGCAGCACCTATCGCTTAGCCTTATGTACAGCTCCCAAGTCCGCTCGGCCACATCCACTATATTAAAATATACATTTGTAGTTTCAATAGCCAAAGTGTTACCTTGCCTCGTACGGCGAATCTAAGGATAGACATAAGACATGTGCTTAAGTGTATATACGTGTTTATTTTTTCATGAAAATTTATTTCACGCCAATCAAAATCTGTGTCTTTGAAGGTGCCTTCAGTGGCATGCGTAGAATTGCTATATAATTACACTGACGTCACGATATCAAGATATTACAGAAAAACAGCCGAGATTGAAAAGTATATTGTTTTATTCTTTAAGAACTAGTTGCTGGATATAACAACCATGCTGTTTTATTCTTTATATGAACTAGTTGATGAATATTTTATTATAGGTTGGTTTATGGTGTTTAGTGCCACTTTCAACAAAATTGCAGTTTTAATTCGTGGCGGTCAGTTTTAATGGTGGAAGAAATAGGAGAACCCATAGAAAACCACCCATCTGTCGCAAGTCACTGACAAACTTTATCACATAATGTTGTATTGCGTACACCTCGCCACGAACCTGGTTGGAACTCACAACATTCATGGTGATAGGCACTGATTGCGTACAGGTAGTTGTAAATCCAACTACCATACGATTACGACCACAACGTACCGTATTTCTTTATAACAGTTCTATCCCTAAGTAATATACTGTATTATATATCTTACATTGTATATATCCAGCTGTGTTTTAAATTGCGCGAGACTCATGATCAATTATGTGGAACGTACGTACATTGTAGTTGAATAACATGTACAAGTGCAATATTAAATTAAATCTTTATATGGAAATTATTTCACTGGGTACAGTACCCTTTGAAAGAAGAGTCAACGAACAGTTGTACGTGATTTATCTAACCTCGTGTGTTTTTATTTATTTTGTACCGAAGTACAGATAAGGACATGTATTTCCGATGTATGGAGGTCATATGAATGTGATGAACAATGATATGACCAATCACCTAATAGAAAGTTCACTGATGCGTTTAAATAGCTATTTTTGTCCCGGAGAAAGGTAAATCACTGATAACTTATTATAAATATACATGTATATACAATGTAAATAAATTGGATGCACTCATATTGTACGTCACAAACTTTATAAATCTATATATAGGAAAGTACTATATGGTGTATTACTAATAACACGTTTTTTTGTAATTTATTTTATTAGTATGTAATTTTGCTTTCATAAGAAATACGGACTACCAAGAACTGATTAGATATCTGTGACAAAGGAAATAGTATCATATTATACTGTCATATTGAATGAAATTGTACGATACATTTGGACAATATAGATAATTCGGTAAAGGTAATATTTTTTTATTTATATATTTACCCATATTTATCAATATGACAGATTAAATATCCGATTTGTTTTATCAAGTAGAATTGGATAGAAATTTTTTCTAAAAAGGCGCGGGGAGGGAGAGGGGCTAATTCCCATTAGGGTTGAGTTACTTAATGTATTATTAGGTACGGTGCTGCCACTGGGGTTTGAAAAAAAACAACCCCATTCATATACATTGTATTCCCTACCCTTTCATATATTCGAAGTACAATGTACGAAAACTAATAAATACACACAGATACATTATGCGCCTTATCATGTTAAATTATAACATAAGTATCAAGAATTGGACTTGGCAATAAAAAAGCTGCATGGGCTTGTAGACATATGACCTATTGATATATCATAGCTTAAAGAAACCCACCCATTTAAGTAGAACATTCACGACCCAATATTTGAAAGTTGAAAAAGTCGCTCCATTCTATCTCGTCTGTATATATTCCTTTATATAGGAAGTGAATCCTTACCCATCCCGAGGTTAATCATTGTCAATATTGAATTGACTTGTATGTGATAAATATCTAAAGTATTGGTTACAGAAATATTAACATAAGTACTAAGATATCAAAAATAAGGGTTTAATAAGAATCCATTATTTGTCATTTCCGTTGTCGTGTTGTTATATAAGAAGTAACGGATGTTATATAAAGATGATAACTGACTATATTCTTCCGTTTGTTTGTTTGATGGTGTTTAACGCCACTTTCAACAATATTTCAGGCGGTAAGATTTATTGGTGGAGGAAACAGGAGTACCCGGAGAAAACCACCGAAATGTCGCAAGTCACTGGCAAACTTTATCACATAATGTTGTACACCTCGCCCTGATCGAGATTCGAACTCACAACATCAGTGGTGATAGGCACTAAATATATTGATATTAAGTTATTTACATATAGATAATGAAACACACATACAATGACAAAATTGAAAAGTCAATATTTAATCACAACAGGTCAAGATAAAGAGGCTATAAATATTACACCGCAAAACATTTTCATGTCAAGTCACTGGTCATCTGTAAAGAAGGGCTGTCATGGTCGTGATCGTATGGTAGTTAGATTTACAACTACCTATGCAATCAGTACCTATCACCACTAACTTTGTGAGTTCGAATCCCGCTCAGGGGATACAACATTATGTGATAAAGTTTTTCAGTGACTTATGGTAGGTCGGTGGTTTTCTCCGGTTTACTCCACCAATAAAACTGACCGCCACGATTTAACTGAAATATTGTTGAAAGTGGCGTTAAGCACCATAAACCAATCCAAACCATCATCTGTAAACAATAACAAAGGCGAACAAAACTGTCATGATTATAATTTGTCATACTATCTTTACAGACTATTGAGTGAGACACATTCTACAATTCTGGTAAAACATGGACGAATTCAACCAATTCACAAAAGCTCATACTTGTAAAGAAACACTGTTGGCTTTTCGGAATCTTCGTACTAAGCTTGGACTCGAACACACCTCATGTGATAAGTTCTTTGACCAACTCGGATTAGGACTGAATAATTGGAAGGTTAAAAAGTTATTTGAACAGATAAGGAAAAGATTCTCATTGAAAGAATACAAGGAAAACAGATCTGGGGATTGTTCAAAGGTAGGCTTCACACGAAATATCATTTGTCTTCATTTTTGTCGGGAGTATGCATAATAAATGTATAATAATTGTAATAATATACATTATTATGTAATTTGTGTGTCGGTCGACACAGAAATCATGCTATTCGATATCGTCGCTTTATACAATGTAGTCGAATCGATCCATAAAATAGAAATCGTGAGACATTCCAATCTAAATAAAACCATATATCTCACTTGCATCCCATTACTGATATTTCGGAGGACGTGAGAGATCTGAGGAAATCCTATTTTGGGTCACATGCGAGTGACCCTATGTGCCATCCAATGAAAATGGCGATTGCGAAACTATGATAGTGTTATTAAACTGCTTTGCATGCAACGATCAATCCGATTGTCAAAAAAAGGTTCTAGCCGTATTTGTCATATCATGATATATTCAAGACATAAAATTACTCGCATTTTACTCTTAATTAGTTTTCAATAGATCTCATACGCCGCGACATGCACTTGTATCAGGAAAACAGAGCAAGTAGGAGATCTGATTTTAATCTGAGTGGGGACACTCTCATGATCGAGGGCACAACGGACCCAAGAAATGTGAAAATTCAGTATTTCTTCAATTTTAAATTAATAAAAAGTCGTGGAATGATGATAAATAACATATATTTCTACAAGCGTGGTGTATACAGTGTCATTTTAAAACTTAAATGAAATTTAAATGAAATTTTACAACTTGACAACTCATGACGGCTGTGGTCACTATTTGCTATACAATCTAAATCAGACCACTGTTTTATGGATTATGACTGAAAGATGTCAAAACAAGATTCAGATATATTATTGGGATTTATTTTATTTCTTCAGATAAAATAAATGACCATTGATCAATTATGGAAAGACTTATGTTCAATACCTTATTTCTAATTTTACTTAGATTTGTATATGTGCCATTTATTATATACACAAGGCTACGAGTTGACACCCATTCTGTTCTGAAAAGCGAAATAAAAGTGGGTGTACGATTATAACAATTCATTCACTTAATATAATATTGCACTATTTAAAGGATGTAAAATCGAAATAAGTTTTATAAGAACCATTGCCAGGTGCTCTACTTTCCATGTTAATCGATTCAATGGCAAATATCGGAAGTGCTAATGATTCTCAGAATAAATATTACTCTTTTTGCACGCCCCTTTCTTCACAACTTGTCCTGTTAATTTAAACGCATTTCAAACGCTCTTAAGCAAGGTAAAACGTGTACTGTAAGAGTCATTGAGGATCAGCTGACCCCGATACCTCTTTTTATCAAATATCAAAGAAGACCAAACCTATTGTTTAACCTCTTCTCATTGTTGTAAGCCTACTTATTTTAAGGTCTTCACTATTTACCCTTACATTAAATTTATCAACCGCATCGGTGATGTAATGAATTGCATGCTCACTTCGAGTATGGTAGATCGTGATTTAGAGTCCCGGTCATGTCAAACCAATGACTATAAAATTGGTATTTGCTGTTTCTCCGCTAAGCACCCATCGTGCAGGAGTAAGAGCAACTACTGGTTTGCTAGGAATCATGAGTTTATGTCAGAGTGGAGCGACATGTCTATCCACAGATTCTTGTTTCAGTGATCTAGCACAATGAAAATCAAGCTAAGCGTGTTGGTCTAATACAAAGCAGACGTCACCATCAGCTCATTGAAATGTTTGTTTCTTTGTTTGATGGTTTTTAACACCACTTTCAACAATATTTGAGTTGACAAACTTTATCACATAATGGTGTACACCAAGCCCTGATTGAGATTCGAATTCACATCAGTGGTGATAGGCACTGCTTACATAGGTAGTTGTAAATCCAACTACCATACGATTACGGTCACGACGGCCCCTCATTGAAATGTAACTCGTAGTTGAAAATTGCCCACTTGGCGTTAAGCAACATCTAAACACCCATTTAAGTCTTATCCAATTTCTGTCTTACAGGTATTAGTTATTGGTGCAGGACCTTGTGGTTTACGTATTGCTATTGAAGCTGCCTTTCTGGGGTGTGAAGTTGTACTAATTGACAAACGTAACGCCTTCTCACGAAACAATGTGCTCCATTTATGGCCCTTCGTGGTTACAGATCTTAAAAACTTGGGTATCAAGCATTTTCATAGTAGATTTGGATGTGGAGAATTAGATCATATAAGTAAGTATTGTATGTTTGTTAAATGTAACTAATATACATGTAGCAATAAAAGGGTTTTTAAAAGGTCATTTTTTTTCTTCTTTTTTTTATCATTTACGCTAGCCTTTTTTTTTCGGTTTCCGTCACCTCGTTTTCAATCACGCATATGTATATCGCATGTTTTGTTCACATGACGCTTTATTCCATTGAATGTACCCGTAACTTGGTGCATTAAATTGAATATCGTTCTACATTTTCTTTTAAAATTGTAAATATGACAAAAGAAGAAAAAAGGGTATATATAAATCAATTCTGGGTTAAATATCTGTCAATACAAGCTTTAGTATATCAAATTTGATATTTTTGAGTACAACGTCGTATATTTTGTTGTATGTAATGATGTCTCACTTGGCTCATGTTCGTCCTATTTACTTCCCGAACATTAAATGAAAACGGTTTTCCGAGTTGAATTCAGAATTGGAAAACCAGTGCTACAATGTAGTCAAGAATTAGGTGAGACTGGTCTTAATAAATACGTAGATATCTTATATAGTGCACACGACGCGTGTCTGGAATAAGCTTCATCATGTACGCTCATAGCTTAAAGATTGGAAAGCAACATCATTTAAAAGTTTTGGAGCTAGTAAACCTATGATCGTAGCCAAAACAGCAGTACTTACTTCTTACCAGGTGGAATTGACTTTAGTTTTAATAAATTATATTATGCTGAAACTGTAATCTTCAAACAAGGAAGCTACTGAACCAAGGGTTCCTCTTAGTTAGGTTGAAGTCATCACTTCGAAAGTTTTACAGTCGCCACCACGACTTGGTTAACCGCTATGGAATATCTGTGTCACAAATGACCACGGATATGTTACATTTGTCGTAACCACTTCCCGGTCCTTTCCTCGTTCATGTCTTATCACCGGGTTTGTGACTAGATTAACACGACGGGTGTCACTAGTGGAGTAGGAACTGCCGACCCTTCCGGAGCACCTGAGTTCACCCCGGTTTTTAGTGGGGTTCGTGTTACTCGATCGTTAGTTTTATATGTACATGTATGTTTTGTTGATCGTTGTTTGTTCTTTTGTACTTTTTCTTTTGGACATTGTGTTGTCTGATCTTCTTCGATATACGGATTCTGATTACCTCCCTTTGGTATCTTCAAACTCTTCTTACAGTAATAGGTCAAAATCTTTCAGCACTAACATATGTCTCTACATACTTCATATAAAACCTTGATTTTTTGGGGGAACAAATTTGTCAAGTCATTCCTTATTCGATTTACATGAAATGTTACTTAGGATTGATATCAACTGTTTCGTAACAGGAATGTGATAATATGCAATATTTAGTTGTTTTCGAGACAATTATGTAATCCTATCTTCAATTAACAAGTCTTCGTTCGTTATATTGAACTCTTTTAACGGTTAATCTGTCTTTTCTGTTACAGGCATTCGTCGTCTGCAGTTAAGTCTCCTTAAAATAGCGTTAATAGTTGGAGTAGAGATACACACAGAAGTCGAATTTAAAGGACTACGGTATCCAAAATCTGGCAGCCATGAAGGTATGAATCTCTAGTAATTTTGACAGATAGAGTATTTATAAAAATATCTAAGGAACAATATAATCTTTTATCCTGCAAATGTGAGATTTTGAATACTAATAAAGGGGGTAAAATAAACATAATTTCTGGTAGCTGATTCATGTAGAGCGACAGAAAGAAACGGGAACAGTATAAGTGCTGACGTCACAGATGACACCATTGAAAACAATTAAAAGGACGCTTGTTTCAGGTTGGCGTTATCTATGATATTAATTTGCACTCGCTGTAAAACAGGCTAAGAAAGCTCTCCAAAGACTCACGTTTATACCTGTTTCTAAAGCTCCTACAAATAAATTATATATTTTCCGGCACTGTATGTATATTGTATATTTATTCTTAACTTTATGAAGAATACTTATTTACTGTTCACGGCTCTTATCTTTACTTTCTTTGTGGTCTCCATGGTAATTATGTCAACAAATGGGCGTTAAAGTCTATTTACAGTCCAATTTCAGAAATTAATAAGAGGAAATTTGAAGATTAATTTTCCTGTGTACATTGCGTGACCTTAACAAGAATGAGAAATAGATGAAAAAAACTAGACTACATAACGAAAATAGTCGAAGTATGCAAAAGTTGATATTTTGTACGCAATTAAAATGGGGTTTAACACAAATATTTCAAGACACTGAATATAAAGCGTTTAATTCAAGTTGGAATTACAAATAAAATGAACAGCAAAAAATGCCACACTTCCGATACAGTTCTAAAATCCAATAAAAATAGAAAGAGGTAAAATTGATACACCTAACACACAAATACATGACTGCTCATTTTCCTGACTTGGTACTTGGTACAGGCACTTCTATAAAAGAGTGGCGGGATTAAGTTAATTTTATGAGCCTAAAATAATATGGATTTCATTTGCATTTGCAGAGTATGGATGGCATTGTGTTTGTCAACCTTCAAGTCACGTGGTATCAGAATATAAATTCGATGTTTTGATTGCAGCAACAGGTGCACGTGATGCTTTATGTGGTATGTTGTAGTTCAACATTACTTTTTGTTGAATAAAAAAAATCGCAATAGTATAAAAAGACAATGTTTAGTATATATGACATTATTCCATCACTAGTGAAAATAGTACATCATATGTTGAATATAAGAATAAGCAGTGAAACGTTATTATGCAAAAGAGTTGTATATGATATGATTGATTGGTGTTTGACGCCAACTTTAGAAGTATTTCAGCTATATCGTGGCAAAAGGTAAAACAAAAACAAAACAGAATGTTTTTGAAAACTCTTTTACGCAATTTGATATTATTATTGTTTATGTGTGAACGATTTACTATGGCTACGAGAATGATTCACAAGAGAATGATAATCATAAATAGGTACTAACAAACCTTGACTGAGATATACTATCTTGCGTGAAATACTACATTTCAGGAGGTGTGATTGTCTAGGCGGTGTAATCGTGTCTATCATCAGTGCGGACAATTTTTCTGTCGATCTCCACGGTGAGGTCAAAGTTTAGACTAAGTTTGGTATTTATTGCTTCTCTTCTAATATTATCTACACATCTAACATAAGAAAGAAAGCAGCACAACTCATACTGAATGGCTTGAAGCCAAGATAATGTGTTCATTTGGAGATTGGAGCAATACGGCTAATTGCAGACTGCTGTTTTATTGAGTCACTGATATAAAAATCAAGTTTAGCAAATAAAAAAAAATTGCAAAGTACAAAGCAGGCAAAATCATCATCTTATCAAACAGAATCTTGTTCCAGAAATAATATAGCTGACAAATGACTGAATTAACGTTAATATTTTTTTTCCTGTTAAGACGAATGTTGTTCATATAAATCTATATGTATTTTTGAATTTCAGAATATGACCTGTACAACGAAAATGATAAAATAATCACTAAACAAGGTTTGTTATTTTCAAAATAATCTAAATCATCATGATAATCATCTTTTCATTCTTTTATGGGTTAGTAATGGTCAACCTAAGAAGTTAATAACACTATATTGTGTTTCTGCTGCATAGAAGAGTGGAGAGGGGGAGTTTATGGTGCTTAACATAACTTTCAACAATATTTCAGTTATATCGTGGCGGGGCTGCATAGATATATCTACATAATATACTATATTTATTTAGAAAATATATGTAAGACTCAGATCGACGTCCAGTCTCTAATCCACGTCCAGTCTCTAATCCACGTTCAGTCTCTAATCGACGTCATCTCTAATCGACGTCGTCTCTAATCGACGTCCAGTCTCTAATCGACGTCCAATCCTCAAATCAACGTCCAATTGTTCGCATGCACATTATCCTTGAGATACCCCCACAGATAAAAATCTGGGGGGTTCAAGTCTGGTGAATGCGCTATGTGGCAGTACTGATGAAGTTTTGGGCATCATTGGGACGACGCAGAGATATAGATGATCGAGATGAACAGTGGTTCCGGCAGGATGGGGCCACCTCCCCCCTCCTCCCCACACACAACAAATGACTCCCTAGCATGGCTTAGAGAGCGATTTAAAGACAGAATGATCAGCAGGAAGTGTGAAATCGAGTGGGCAGAGCATTCACCAGACTTGAACCCCCCATATTTTTATCTGTGGAGGTATCTCAAGGATAATGTGCATGAGAACAATCCTCAATCAATTGGTGAACTGAAGGCAGCAATCACAGCAAAGATCCGGGAAATCCCTAAGGAGGAATGTGTGCGAGTCATTGACAATTTGCGCGACGTATGCAAGTGTACCTTCAACGCCGAGGATGCCATTTGGAGCACATTTTGGAAAGAAAATAACAATTCTATGCAAACTGACTCAGATGGCTAAAACTTTGTGGAAAGATCATCCATAGGCTGAAGTTTAAGTCTACCAAATTTGAACAAATTTGATGGACCTATGTAGGATTAATTAACATTTTTAGGGGTTCGGTTTTTTTTGGGTCACCCTGTATATATGCACAATTGTTCGCATAGACTTCTGTCATTTGAATACCCAGAGTCTTTATCTGAAAATCCAAAGTCTTTATCTGAAAATCTTTTGAAAACCCTATATAATATATATAACTTCCCACCAGCAATTATTGTTCATTGTGTATTTATTAAACTTGTTTTCGCCATTATATAGCCGAAAAATGGCTGAATTCGCGTTAAACAACAATCACTCACTATTTTGTGTAATAACTTTATAGTTTATTATTCGTAATAATTGGATCTTTATCCACATCACTAAGAGAAATACATCCTTTTGATCACTTTAGTAAAACGATTCCTTTAAGTCTTACACTGGTAATTATAGTGATGTACAATGTTTACGGTGTCATTACAGGTAATATTGATTATCTAACATTTTGCACGTTTTCCTTTGAATTTAAAGAAAGTAGCATGTCTGATACAAGGTGTCTGATACAAGATGCTGTACCACCACACTGTGGTGATAAAAGAATGGCGCGACGTTGCACGTGATATTCTCTGCCGAACTATTTTGTAATGACGTTATATCATTGGAATGCGGGGCGTTATATCAATGTTACTCACACGTCAATGTGAGTAACATTGACAAAGCAATAAAATGAACGGCAACAAATAAACGTGACGTCATGCACAAAATGTAGTCTCCCTCAGAGTGTTGTACAAATTTGCTAACATTATTTCGACCCTTGTTATTTGTTTTTATTGAAATGTTAGATAAACTTATTACATACATAGTGTGGTGGTACAAGACTTTGTATCAGGTTTTGCCTGTTGTGTGAACAAACCGCATCACAACTCGTCGCTTTCGCGACTCGTAGTGATACTGGTTCACACAACAGGCTCGACCTGATAAAGGTCTTGTACCACCACACTATGTATGTAATGGGTATATATCATGCACTGTCATTGCAGGTAATATAAACAATTACCAAGTAGTGAGTCATTGTTCTAAAGTACATGTGACTGTGTAACGAAATTATGTTACACTTGTATTGTACTTTTGTTGTTTTGACACTATAGTCACCTGATTCTGAATTAAGTTTAAACAATTAAAGAATATACAATAAATAAACGTCAGAGAATACCGAAAGTGGCAATCATAAATGAACAATCCAAGGAAACCGGCAACAAGACGAATAAATTCAAAACAAAAACACTATACGCAAACAAACACAAATAACGTAAATAAGACATGAGCCCTCTTACAAATAACTAGATATTTCCAGGAAAAGCAATAATTACATTCTATATATCTTGTAGAAAACATTATTGGACTATTAGGTATATGTTCCATTTCTAATACTATAGAAACCTGTCCAGCCGTAGTAATTAACGTTTTATTTTATACATTAGAGCTACGTAAACTAGGGAACCGTCGTGATCGTGATCGTATGGTAGTTGGATTTACCACTACCTATGCAAGAGTGCCTATCACCACTGATGCTGTGTGTTCGAATCTCCATTAGGGCGAGGTGTACAACATTATGTGATAAAGTTTGTCAGTGATTTGCGACAGGTCGGTGATTTTCTCTGGGTCCTCCGGTTTCCTCCACCAATAAAACTGACCGCCACGATATAGCTGAAATATTGTTGAAAGTGGCGTTGAACACCATCAAAATAAACAAACAAACAAAACAAACTACGTAAATTAGAAGGATTGTGACTCCAGCTGAGGTCTTGCATATCCAGTTATATCTATTTATTTTTTAAATTCGTCTAATGTGATAATTGATATCGTTGGCTTCGTTAGATATTTTTATTACAGTTTTCCATTGATAATTATGCTTTCATATTTATATTTACATCCTTACATGGGATAAATGTCAAATACGTAACTCTACGATGAAAAAAGACCGTTAGGAGTTACGATTCCACAGCTAACTACACTAACATTGAATTTTAACAGGGTTCGACAGAAAAGAGTTTCGAGGGCAACTTTCCATAGCAATAACAGCTAACTTTGTGAATGAAAACACGACAGAAGAGATTAAAGCCAACGAAATAGGCGGTGTAGCTTCTCATTTTAACCAAAAGTTATTTAACGATCTCAAACGTCAAAAGAAAATTCATCTTGAAAACTTTGTATATTATAAAGATGAGACGCACTATTTTGTTATGACTGCCAAGAAATCCAGTTTGCTAGAAAGAGGTGTTTTTAAAGACAGTTGCAAAGACAAACCTGAGGAGTTGATGCAGAAAACAAACGTTAATATAGATGCTTTGTTAGACTTTGCCCGAGATGCCGCTAATTTTTGTACTCACAATGCTATGCCAAATCTACAATTTGCAAAGAATTCTCGGGGAGCCGAAGATGTTGCAATGCTTGACTTCTCTTCAAAGTTTGAGGCTGTAAATGCGTCAAGGATAATTGAAAGACATGGCCATCAGTTGCTCATTTGTCTTGTTGGAGACAGCTTATTAGAGGTATGTATTATAGGTTGATCTATCTGGAATTTATATTGTTTGTTTGAAGACTGTTTACGTCTCTCCTGGTGTCTGTAACATGAAAGGCTATGCAAATAAACGTTAGAGAATACCGAAGGTGCAATCAAAGATGGAGAATCCAGAGAAACTGGCAACATAGGGTACACAAGAGGAATTCCCTTTGAATATTTTGCTTAGTTATTTATTCCAACAATAACGTCGTGATTTTGTAATACGATCCAGTGATAATCACAAATTTGTGTCTGTAAAAGGGAAAATAAGATATTTCTGGAATCAATGTATGACAGAAGAAAGAATTTAAATAAAGAAATTTTCTAAAAACTGAAAGAAATAGATGACTTGCATTTATTTTGTAAAAAAAAAACCAATCGGATATTACATACCAGTACAGTCATACCATATTGAATAACGCACTAAATATGATATCTACATTTGTATTACTATCACTGGGTCGAAACCGCTGCTGATGGACTATTAGTCATTGAGTATATCATCCTCCCAGTAGCAAACCAATAATTCTTATATTTGTTTCAATTTACGATGAAAATGTTTAGAATGCCTCCGAGATGGCACATTCCGATTGTCATTACTACCTCAGACTATATTGAGTTCTAATGAATGTCACAATCAAACAAAGAACGCACACATATCAACTTTGGTATCATGACTGGGTCGAGTATTAGTTCCTGAAGGAATCATCCACCCAGTAGTCAGTGTTTCGACACTGACATGATTTATTAGATGCATTCATTATCGTTCCTACATAATGCAATTATTAATTAATAAAAAAAGGTTCTCCTCCTCAGACAAAGGTGACCGTAGCGGATTCTGGCTCTCCTGTTGAAACCATTTTATTTCTTGCCTCCAATTTGTTTTTAATTATTTGACTTTCCAATCTTTTGGCTTTGAGTGTACCTGATGAAGGTTATTACAGAAACGCATCGTTAGCACTAAATTTGATATCTACGATATTATTTACATTATCACATTTTAAAGGTATAGCAGGATTTCATGTACTGTTGTGTTGAAAATTTGCATTTTATGATATCAACTTTGCATTTCACCTTGTATTGCTTAAATTCTGATGTCGTGTTAATTTCTTATTTCAGCCATTTTGGCCTCAAGGAACCGGTTGTGCACGTGGATTTCTAGGTGCAATGGACTCTGCGTGGATGATAAAAAATTGGAAAGAAATGCAAGGGAGGTCATTAGATATTATTGCTGAGAGAGAAAGCATATATAAAGTCCTATCCCAAACAAATCCAAACGATTTAAAAAAGAAATACAGCGAGTATACTGTCGACCCGAAGTCCAGGTAAAGCTACTTTATCCCGAATTTTCAGCCATTAGTGTTAATGTTCATCTTACAAGAATAGTTTGAAGATACGAAAGAGGTAACCAGAATCCGTAAATCGAAGAATGACAGACAACATAATTGCAAAAAGAAAAAGTGCAAAAGGACAATAAGGGTAATAACAAAATTACCGAACTCCGAGCAATCTTACAAAGGGAAAGTCAAAACTCATAAGTATGTAAACAGACAAAATCAGTCAACAACCGGAAAACTGTGAAAACGATCTACAAAACATAAACATAGAATTAAAGATCGAGTAACATGAACCCCACTAAAAACCGGAGATGATCTCAGCTGTCCCGGATGGTTAAGCAGTTCCTTCTCCACTAGTGGCACCCGTCGAGTTAGTCTAGTTACAAACTTGGTTAATTATTATTGGTAAAACACATGCAATTGACTTGATATTGTCCTTTTTTAACCTTATTCTGGGACGTCATTGGGGTGATCCTATGATAATTAGATATATATTTACCGATGACATTAATGCTTTTAATCACTAACGTTCAATCCACATCGGTGACGAGGTATATCCAAAAGAACTTTATCGGCCAAAAAGAGTCTAAGTGACTTGCGATAGGTGGTATATGGATAGGATACAATTAATGATCAGAACAGCTGGAATGATAATGTAAATGGAACGGCACAGGCCTGCTGTATAGCAGTATTCTTCTGCATTATGTTGGCATTTTCTGATACTTTCAATAATATACATGTATCTCCCATGTTACTGATATATACAATGCTTTCAGATATCTTTCGATTAACCTAACAGCTGTAGGACCCGACAAGGCAAAACAGTATTACGACAACATTGATACCATAAGTGAGAAGAATCAAGATGTGGTTGATGAAGCAGGACCTCCATCTAAACGATCCAAATCAAGTAAGCATTCACCCTTCCGACATTACTGGTTATTGTTGGTTTATGTTTTAGCGCCACCTTCAACAATATTTCAGTTATATCATGGCGGTCAGTTTTATTGGTGGTGGAAACCGGAGTACCCGGAGAAAAACCACCGACCTGCCGCAAGTCACTGATTGACAAACTTTATCACATTATGTTGTATAGGGTACACCTCGACGCGAACGGGGTTCGAACTCACAAATTTAGTGGTAATAGGAACTGATTGCACAGGTAGTTGTAAATCCAACTACCATACGATCACGACCACGATGGCCCTTTCTGCAAAGTGGGTCAGTTCATGTTCAATCAATAGTGTTAAGTGTTTATTATTTCTTAGAATTTACACATAGGTATTACTTTTTTTTGTATTCCTATCACACTTGTTAATTATGAAGAACGCTTATTGATGTAAAGGTAACTGAGGAAAACTCATTTAGACATATATGTTGACGTAGGACTACCAAATCCTTCATGTTAGGTTTAGGGCTAATGTACTATCACTGGGTCGATACCTCTGCTGGTGGACTATTAGTCCCCGATGGTATCATCCGCCCAATAGTCAGTTCTTCGGCTTTGACATGGTTTATTATATATGTTTATTACTGAAATTTACCGCTCCTAAATAATGTAATTATTAATAAAACTAAAGTTCTCCTCCCTAATGCATAGGTGACCTCAGCCGATTTTGACCATCCGTTTTAGGCCCTTTGGTTTTATTGCTACCAAACATTCAATTATTTGGCCTTACAATATTTTGATTTTGAGCGTACCTGATAAAGGCTATTCCAAAAAAGGGTCGTGCGCACTATATTTGATATCTACGTTTTAATTACTCTTCAGTAATATTCTTAAATGAAAGAAAAGAAATGCAATGAAAACGTAGATTATATATAAGTTAGTGCGTACGACACGAAACGATATGCAAGTTTGTCAACACTACTCAAAAGACATAAGATATGACTATGTGCTGATACTGGACTATGAACAAACTATTTATTATTTTTCAGTAGGTGACGAGATAGACTTGACAGATTTGCTAACTTGGTGTCAGATGGTTTTGAAGGGATATCCATTTTTCAGTATTAAAGATCTAACCATGTCATGGAGAAGTGGATGTGAACTTGGCAGATTAATACATTCTTATAGACCGGAGTTGATGTAAGGGGTACCAGACAACTCGGACCGTATGAAAAGACTACTCGGACCATCAATAATTATTGTTGTCATACTTATTTTTTTTTAATAAAATTGACGGAAATCATAAAGATACAGTCATCTGTCAAAAGTATTGGGAAATGTAAAAAAAAATCCCTATATAATCAACCAAAACCATATTTTGTTCAAAAAATTATTGTGAAGTCATTTCTGGATAGATTTTTACAAATTTTTCACCAAAACATTCGGAATTGTCTATATTTTGATTGGTTATTTACTCATTATGTTGTTATGAGTGATTTTTATTTGTACATAATTTAAATACAACAAATAAAATTTGATTTTCCTATGTATTTCAACTAAAAATAAATCTTAAACATTGACAATCATGGGAAAATTATGTACAAATAAAAACCGCTCATATAAACATAATGAGCAAATAAACAAACAAAATATAGATAATTCCGAATGTTTTGGTGTAAAATTTGTTAAAATCTATCCAGAAATGACTTCACAATAATTTTTTGAAAAAATATGCTTTTTTTTACGTTTCCCAATACTTTTGACAGATGACTGTATGTGCAACTTCAATTCAAGGAATTTGATAGATAGTCTTAGCTATTAAAAATCCATGTCTAAGATTGATAAAAATGTGTCTATAAAAACTGGTGTCAATTGATCTAATTACTGCAATCAAGGTGAAGCCATGTGAAAATTAGAATGTGATTAAGTTATTGTGTACATAACAATCAACTTACTAGCCTGATCATGTATGACCATAACTGATAAGTCTTTTTTTTTCTAAATTGTCAGTATATAATGAGCTAATTTATTAAAGAGAAATAAGATATTTTCTTAAATATTTTATTAGAGATGATATAAGTTAAAAACGCACATAGAAATAGTTAATATGGAACATAAGACAAGCACAGTAAAATTAGAAAATTAATGAACCGAATTTTAAATAAATAATTAAAAATATCTTAAAAATATCTTAATACTTCAGCAACTAAAAATAAATTGACAGGCATGTATTTAAAAGAAATTATGTAGCCGCGAAAATACAATGTATGCAAAATTTAACTTTGAATTAATGGACAACAAAACCCAATTTTGACAAAATCCTGTTAACAGTTTAATTTTTTAAAATTTTTATATTTATCAAAGACAACTTGATTTTACATATTGTCATCTTTAAGATATAATTTTTTTTTAAATCGATGTTTTGTTTAATGACACCCATTTGCAACTTTTCCAACAGCCATGAAGCTTATACAAACAAAAATAATAGATAATGCTTATATGAAATTTCATAATTTATAAGCTCTAAATAATTTTTTCTTAAATTATTTATTTGTAATTTTTGATATTAATTTTATTCCTGTAAATGATACGTAATAGACCATGTTATGAGAACAAAAGCACGTCCTAATCACATTTTTGATCACAAGTAATATTATCATTTAATAAATAATTCATTTTCACTAAAAGATATTAATTGTCTTTTAAATAAATCAATAATTATACACATAAATATTGAACAATATTATAAAGCAATAATACGGTCCGAGTTGTCTTAACATACGGGCCGACTAATCGTCGCTTACGGGCCGACTTGTCCTCGCTTATGGTCCGAGTTGTCCGCGGGCCGAGTTGTCTGGCATCCGATGTAAGTTGTGATATATACAATACTCCACAGATATGATTTTATTGTTTGACTAGCGATACATAGTAGAAAACTGTAGTGTCGAAGTCGACGGGAGGGATTATTATACATTGGAATGACATGAATATTATTAGCGTTATCCCGGATATTTCAAGTTCCAAGAAGAAGAGTAAGCAAACGGGTTCCACTAATAGAGCAGGAACTGCCTAACCTCCTGGAGCACCTGAGTTCCTTAAATAGTTTTGTGGCGTTCACGTTGTTGCTTAATTCTTTGTTTTCTGAGTAGTATTTTGTCAATCATTGATTGACCTTTTGTCTTTTTTATTTGGCCGTTGTATTGTCTCTGCTTTTTATTTGGCCATTGTATTGTCTCTGCTTTTTATTTGGCCATTGTATTGTCTCTGCTTTTTATTTGGCCATTGCATTGTCTCTGCTTTTTATTTGGCCATTGCATTGTCTGGTTTTTATTTGGCCATTGTATTGTCTCCTTTTTATTTGGCCATTGTATTGTCTCTGCTTTTTATTTGGCCATTGTATTGTCTCTCCTTTTTATTTGACCATTGTATTGTCTCTCCTTTTTATTTGGCCATTGTATTATCTCTCCTTTTTATTTGTCCATTGTATTGTTTGCTTTTTATTTGACCATTGTATTGTCTCTCCTTTTTATTTGACCATTGTATTGTCTCTCCTTTTTATTTGGCCATTGTATTGTCTCTCCTTTTTATTTGACCATTGTATTGTCTCTGCTTTTTATTTGGCCATTGTATTGTCTGCTTTTTATTTGGCCATTGCATTGTCTCTCCTTTTTATTTGGCCATTGTATTGTCTCTCCTTTTTATTTGGCCATTGTATTGTCTCTCCTTTTTATATGGCCATTGTATTGTTTCTCCTTTTTATTTGACCATTGTATTGTCTCTCCTTTTTATTTGGCCATTGCATTGTCTGCTTTTTATTTGGCCATTGTATTGTCTCTGCTTTTTATTTGGCCATTGTATTGTTTCTGCTTTTTATTTGGCTATTGTATTGTCTCTGCTTTTTATTTGGCCATTGCATTGTCTCTGCTTTTTATTTGGCCATTGTATTGTCTCTGCTTTTTATTTGACCATTGTATTGTCTCTGCTTTTTATTTGGTCATTGTATTGTCTCTCCTTTTTATTTGGCCCTTGTATTGTCTCTCCTTTTTATTTGTCCATTGTATTGTCTCTGCTTTTTATTTGACCATTGTATTGTCTCTCCTTTTTATTTGGCCATTGTATTTTCTCTCCTTTTTATTTGGCCATTGTATTGTCTCTGCTTTTTATTTGACCATTGTATTGTCTCTCCTTTTTCTTGGCCATTGTATTTTCTCTCCTTTTTATTTGGCCATTGTATTGTCTCTGTTTTTTATTTGGCCATTGTATTGTCTCTCCTTTTTATTTGGCCATTGTATTGTCTGCTTTTTATTTGGCCATTGCATTGTCTCTGCTTTTTATTTGGCCATTGTATTGTCTCTGCTTTTTATTTGGCCATTGTATTATCTCTCCTTTTTATTTGGCCATTGTATTGTCTCTGCTTTTTATTTGGCCATTGTATTGTCTCTCCTTTTTATTTGGCCATTGCATTGTCTCTCCTTTTTATTTGGCCATTGTATTGTCTCTCCTTTTTATTTGACCATTGTATTATCTCTCCTTTTTATTTGGCCATTGCATTGTCTGCTTTTTATTTGGCCATTGTATTGTCTCTGCTTTTTATTTGGCCATTGCATTGTCTCTCCTTTTTATTTAACCATTGTATTGTCTCTCCTTTTTATTTGGCCATTGTATTGTCTCTCCTTTTTATTTGGCCATTGTATTATCTCTCCTTTTTATTTGACCATTGCATTGTCTCCTTTTTATTTGGCCATTGTATTGTCTCTCCTTTTTATTTGGCCATTGTATTGTCTCTGCTTTTTATTTGCCCATTGCATTGTCTCTGCTTTTTATTTGGCCATTGTATTGTCTGTCCTTTTTATTTGGCCATTGTATTGTCTCTGCTTTTTATTTGGCCATTGTATTGTCTCTGCTTTTTATTTGGCCATTGTATTTCTCTGCTTTTTATTTGGCCATTGTATTGTCTCTGCTTTTTATTTGGTCATTGTATTGTCTCTGCTTTTTATTTGGCCATTGTATTGTCTCTGCTTTTTATTTGGCCATTGTATTGTCTCTGCTTTTTTTTTGGCCATTGTATTGTCTATGCTTTTTATTTGGCCATTGCATTGTATCTCCTTTTTATTTGGCCATTGCATTGTCTCCTTTTTATTTTGCCATTGTATTGTCACTCCTTTTTATTTGGCCATTGTATTGTCTCTCCTTTTTATTTGGCCATTGTATTGTCTCTCCTTTTTATTTGGCCATTGTATTGTCTCTCCTTTTTATTTGGCCATTGCATTGTCTTCCCTTTTTATTTGGCCATTGCATTGTCTCTCCTTTTTATTTGGCCATTGTATTGTCTCTCCTTTTTATTTGGCCATTGTATTGTCTCTGCTTTTTATTTGGCCATTGTATTGTCTCTGCTTTTTATTTGGCCATTGTATTGTCTCTCCTATTTATTTAACCATTGTATTGTCTCTCCTTTTTATTTGGCCATTGTATTGTCTCTCCTTTTTATTTGGCCATTGTATTGTCTCTGCTTTTTATTTGGCCATTGTATTGTCTCTCCTTTTTTTTGGCCATTGTATTGTCTCTCCTTTTTATTTGGCCATTGTATTGTCTCTGCTTTTTATTTGGCCATTGGATTGTCTCTCCTTTTTATTTGGCCATTGGATTGTTTGCGGTTAACTGCTGTTATTTGTATGATTCGTGCATGCTAAGTCAATAGGTTTCTCTGTAGTGTTTTATCAATCATTTGTTATTTTTCCTTTTCTCTTGACCATTGTATTGTCTGTATGTCTTCAATTTAGAGCTTCTGATTACGCCTTTGGTTAGGTAACTTCAGACCTTTCTGCCAACAACATGTCACTTATAGACCCTGATTGTCAGTTTTATTTGTAGAGATATATGTAATAACCAGAGAAACCACCAGTTCGGTCACATTTAAATGTTAAACGTTATACGTATCGAGTTGAATCGAGTACACATCGCCAAAGACAGGAATCGCACACATTGACTATATGTAGAGGTAGTTACAACTAATTGCATATGTACATGCAAAATAGAATATCCTATATTTGAACTCGAGCAAATGGATTCACCTGCGGTTGTCTTTGTGGATCCGTATAGCTCATCGTGTTAATTTTCTATGTTGTATTGTATGTTTTTATTTTTTTGTGTGTTCGTCATGTGCATTATATGTTTCTAGTATCTCTGGATTGCCCCTTCGGTTTTATCTTACGTTTATTAACACAATCACTAGCATGCTAGTTTGCTTATACGACGGTCGTATTATTGTTAAACCAACACAACTCTCATCAGCAGTAAGAACAGGTACTCCGACCTAATACGACTATTGGACACACCATGTAGCACCGATTTAACAGTGTTCAATATAACATTGTAAATTTGTAATCAGAATTAAAGAACTCGGTTACATGAGCACACATGTAAATTCAAACTACGACAATCCATTAGTTTTAATTTAATGCAAGAGCCATTGGTTTAATAATTTTTTATCGCGAATTGGTTGACCGTTACGAAAAGAAATATTCATTTCTTGTATGGCATTGGATCTTTTCACTTTAAGGTAGATTTCCTTTCTTTCATCACCCACAGGAATTGACTTGACAAAGAATAACACGGCGGTTGTCTTAAAAGAATCAGGAACTGCTCATCCTTCGCGAACACCTCGGTTGTTTGGTGTGGTCCGTATTGCTCATCTTTTTAGTTTACTGTGTTTTTGTTTTTGTTTTGTTTATCCCGTTCTGTATGGTGTACCCAATATTGCCCTTGTCTCTGGATTATCCATTCTCGATTGCTTGCCCTTCAGGTTTCTGTAACGTTTGTTAGACAAATTATGGTTTTTATATTATATTTTATTTTATTGTAGAAATTTGAAAGATTTAGATCCAAAGAATCCATTAAAGACGATGAGTTTGGTTGTTGACATTGCACAAAAACAACTTGGAATCTATTCAGTAATAGGCATATCGGAAATGGTTAATTGTTCAACACAGAACGAAGTTGAGATGGCAGCCTATCTGTTCCAGTTCTACGAGATGTTTCATCATGAACCAATCCCTCAAACAGGACCAATGCAACATGAGGATATGGATGTAAACATGAATATGGACACAATAGAAACACCATATACTGAGAGGGTATTTATTGACTATCATATAGACAAGGATTATAATAGGATTATGGATGGTTTTATAGTGTTTAACGCCACTTTCAACAATATTTCAGTTAGATCGTCAGTTTTATTGGTGGAGGAAACCAGAGTACACGGAGAAAACCACCGACTTGCCGCAAGTCACTGACAAAATTTATCACATAATGTTATATCGAGTACGCCTCGCCATGAGCGGGGTTCCAACTCACAACGTTAGTGGTGATAGGCACTGATTGCATATGTAGTTGTCAATCCAACCACCATATGATCACGAACACAACAGCCCCTAATACAATAGGTTCTGATAACTTGCTCCTAAAACAAGTATCTCCGGTGTATTGTTTTTTCTCTCATTAAATTTGACATGGAGAAGGTAGTTGATTACAATAACTTTTAATTTTACGTAATAAAGATCAAATGTTTTCACTAAGAAGGGGGGTTTGCGCCCCATAAAGCTAGTTAACCTCGACATCTTGTTATTGAGATGCCTGTACCAAGCCAGAGGAGTTTGAACGATCATATGTATATATATGTTAGGAGTATCGATTTTGACTCCTGACTTGGTACATGCACTTCAGTAAACAGGAGCGTGGGATTTAATTATATATATGGATCCAAACTACTCCTTCTAGTGAAATGATGCAGCCAGACAATGTTTCTTTTTACACGTGCGAGTAATTTAAAGCAAGTTAGCATTGGAACGACAATGCGATGTGTTTTACTTGTACTTGGAAATTGAAGTTTTGAAAATTAATGTTTGTTTACTTAGTTTCAGAAAGAAGTTCAAAGTAGTGATATTTGTTGTATATGCAGGAACGAACTATTTATTCTGGAGAAGATAACCGTAGAACAAAATATGTTCTGCCATCGTACATGTCTTAAATGTGATACATGCCAGTGTGAATTGAATTTGACTAATTATAGATTAAAGAAGTCAACAAAAGGAAATGGTAAGAATGAAATTTGTTATTACATTATTATAGTAGAGCTTGAAGATACCAAAGAGGTAATCATAATTCGTAAATTAAAGAAGGACAGACAACATAATGACTAAAGGAAAAAACTAAAGGACAAACAGCGATCTATAAAACACTTTACAGAAAACTGAAGACCGAGCAACACGAACCCCACTAAAAAACAGGCGTGAACTCGGGTACTCCGGAAGGGTAGGCAGTTCCTTTACTAGTGGTACCCGTCGTGTTACTCTAGTTACGACAAGTTTTATTTGTAAGGGTCCTGTAGTCGAGGAAATTAATCTATACAATTGTTCACGCCACAATATAGCTGAAATACTGGAAAATTTGGCGTAAAAAACCAATCAGTCGACCTACTAGTTAAATCAGCAAATAACTTAAGCCAAGTTAGCAAATGATGATAGTTATTATAAATACGATTTTGATACATGCCTATGTATGCTATATTCCAGTTTCTGTGCAGATACCTGCAAGTTGAACAACATCTGTATATAAGTATATATGTATAGCGGTACTATAATGTCTAAGAACAATAGTGTTAATGTAATAGTTTTAATGATATGACAAGATTGCAATATTTATAATGTCTCCAAAAATGTTTGCAAACATGCTAAAACAAAACGACTCCGAAATATATACTCCATATGACGGTACTAGATAAAAACAACTGTTCAAAAGTGCTATTGTTTGCTAGACAATAAATGTGTTTTCTCTTTTATTCCTTATAAATGTATTTTGGTTTACTATTTACAGTGAAGTTTTATTGTTCCCGACATGCTAGACCAGGATCTGTTTTTAAAAGCTCTGTAAGGAAGCGTGTTTATCCAGGAATTCGATTGTCAAATAAGGTAATATATTATTGTATTTAATATATTCTTATTTCTGTCATGAATAAAATTATGAATGAAATACAAAAAACAAAAAATATCAAACTGTCAGAACAGTCATGAATATAGGTATTTAAATCACACTGTTGATAAATAACATGACGATTTATGTTTTTTCTCTCTTACATGTTTACTGATAATTAAAGAAATTATAATAAGTTTAATTTCAAATGCTAAATTCTAGCTCGACTGTAAATTAAAATGTAGATATTATGAGACATTAATGGGGTAGGCTTATGGTGTTTCACGCCACATTCAACAATATTTCAGTTTTAACCGGAGTACCAGGAAAAAACAAACGACCTATCGCACCTCACTGACAAACTTTATCATATAATGTTGTATTGAGTACACCTCGCCATGGGCTGGATTCGAACTCACAACGTTAGTGGTGATCGGTACTGATTGCATAGGCAGTTGTAAATCTAACCACCATAGAGGGTCGTTGTGGTCGTGATCACAGACACGACCACAACGGGCCCCTAAGAGACATTAATGAAATTCATATATAATTAAAAAGAAAACTTTACACAATCATATTTTTAGCTGTATATACATTTGTATTACCAAAATCTGTATAAAGCTTTATTGGAAATTATTAATATGATCAATGTCTAATATAAGTTTAATTGTTTTGCATTTGAACATGTCATCAGCTTACAGTGTATGAACATTTCCAGTATTAAAATATTTCCTGGCTTCGGTTTAGGTTCAAGTACTTACAGTTATTTTATTCCTATATAGCTTCAATTAAAAAAAACAGTATGATATATAGTTCCTATATTTTCCTGATTTCAATTATAAATGCTGGGTACTGTGTATTGAAGGGCCATATGGCTCAAACCCACAGAACTGTTCAGCGCATCCTTCGATGCCGGATAAATGTACCCTATCAATTACGGTTGTCAGGTCACGATACGAAAAGCATGACTGTGGATGATAGAGGGTAGCGTGTTTGGAGATCGATAAAACAAAGAGTAGGCACATAATAGAAGCTACACACATTTGTATGTACAAAAAAACTAAGATTTTTCATCCCTACCCAACTCTGCATACTTTTTCCACTGACAGTGAACAGTCGTTTCCGGGTTGGCCAACCTCCTCATTTCTGAAAAAGGTTTTTATATATTGTTGAACTTGTTCTCATCCTGGAATATTGATCAATGGACGTTAAGCAATAATAAATAAATTAACCATTAATCATACATGTGTAATTTGTGTTTCAACAGCCAAAGCCATGCGGTATGGATAATGAAACAAGTATCCCGCATGTCGATAATAAAGATGAGTCACTACCTGATCGTGTGAAAGGTAATTACTTCTTGTAGATAAAACATATATCTGCTAAACATATTATCCCATTTAACGATTTATTGAATACATGTACATGCATGTATTAAAATGTAGAAACTCTCTCTTAGCCGATTTCTGGCATCCTGTTTAGGCCCTTTGGTATTCTAGCCCCCAAAAACTTTTAAATTATTTGGCTTTGACCATACCTGATGAAAGTTATTCCAGAAACGTGCCGTGCGCACTCAATTTGGTATCTACATTTTCATGAAAACTAACAAATATATTAACAGGATTGTTTTACTCATCGAAACATAATTTTTCTACCAAGTATAGTACACAAAACAACATACTCAGATCAATGCATAATCATTGCAAAGTAAATAAAAAGAATCATTTAAACAAATATATAAAGAGCAATACCACACTACTGAGCAGAACTTGCATAATTGAATAATAACACAAAATTATATAGCTAATTACAATATAGCCGGATACCAATAAAACTGGTGGAGAAATCGCAGAGAAAACTTTTGTTGCAAGACAAACCACTCTAAAATATAAACCACGATCGAGTGATAGCTGTCCTGCTGAATGACTATATTTGTTCACCAGAGCGAAAACAAGCACACCTCTGTGGACAGATAATGCAAAAGATAATAATTTCAGTCTTATTCATAAATTCAAATAATTGAAATAATATTAATGCATTTAACGTGCAGGATAAAGTTTTCTTATTCGTATTAATTTTCAAAGGATAAGAAATATAATGAGGAGAAAAAAACCACCATATTGATCGATCTTTGCTTTTCTGTGTAATCGTTTGTAGATCGTTGGTTGTCTTATTGCCTTTTTACCATTGTATTGTCGGTCCTGATTACTCCTTTGGTATCTTCAAAAAATTTTTATTAAGAAAATATGATCATCAGGTTATAATTCTCAAACACAGGCATAGGTGACTTTAACCGATTTTGGCTATCCTGTTTAGACTGATGAAGGTTATTCCAGAAACGCGTCACACACTAGATTTAATATCTACGTTTTCATAGACGTGAATTGTTATCCGACATATTTTATTTCCAGATAATACCCGACTTCCCGAAAGACCCGATTTTCTGGCCCGAACAGTGACTTCAGCTTCATTGCGAAGGGTTGATTTTTACAACTCACGCGATGATGAAAATGATGAACCAGAAGAGAAAATATTTCAGCACAATTTTGGTGCCTCAATACGAGGAGGTCGAGGAATGTTTGCAGTGGTCAACCAAGAACAAGAGATGGAAGAAAAATTATCTAGGTGTGTTATTTACTAAAGATAAAAATGTATTCTTACATTTCCCTGGGTCTAAGAATCACACAAATTAAAATTTCGCAAAATGTTGTTGACGACTTTGGCATATAAAACACATGACGTTATAGGAAGACTTCGAGTTTAAAACGTAAAGATCAGACGTTTTTTTGGCTTCGCGTACTCTTCAATTTTGATCAAATATAACTAAAATAAGTTTGCAAGGTAGGCATTTTGATTATTTTTGTGCATTGGTGTAAATATGACATGTAGGATTTCACGTTTTAAAGATGGCGGATGCTTCCAGCAGGCCCATTAGTTACGACTTGTAGATTGAGAATTTTACATAGAATAGTAACAAATCAAATCTGACGATACAAACATATTGCATTAGAATTACAACTACCTGTGCAATCAGTGCCTATCACCACTAAAGTTGTGAATTCAAACCCCTTTCATAGCGAGGTGTACTCGATACAACAATATGTGACATTTATGTGACATTGACTTGCAATAGGTTGGTGGTTTTCATCGGGTACTCCGGTTTCCTCCACCAATAAAACTGACCATCACGATAGAGCTAAAATATTGTTGAAAGTGGCGTTAAACACCATAAACCAAACCAACCCAAACCAGAAACAAACAAATAATTCACAAATGTTGACTTGCATTATGTTCTATTGATAGTAGTGGGGATGATGATATTGGTGAACTAGTAGAAGCTAATATAGGAACTGATATTGACAAACATATGACAATCAAGGAAGCTAACACATTTTGGCAGACACTGAAAAGACAAGTTGTCAAGCAAAATGTGGTCAAATATATGGAAACTGCCTCTGGTGGATCAGGTAAAGAATAAACATAGCTTATTATCATCAGATAATTAATTACTGAAAATAGAAATACGAAATAAGATTCTGTGAATGTAGAACAGCAATAAAAGCCCTGTCCTTTTAATTTATTTTGTGCTTAGGTATAGAATTAGATTGTCTCTCATGTTCATTTACATCCATATCTTTTCTTAATACTTAAGTAATTTAATGTCTTTCATAATGTCATTGACATTGTTCGTTTGATCTGTTTGCTGTAGAATAACTTTTATGAGTGAATGAGCGAATGATTGTTGTTTAGCGCCAACTCAGTAATGTGTCAGCTATATCATGGCGAGAACAAGTTATTTGTCAATCAGATGATGATGAGGTCCGCTTTGTACTATAGATCAATACGCTTAATTGGATTGTTATAGTGCTAGTTCACTGAAACAGCAATCCGGAGGGATACATGTTGCTTCACTCGGACACATTATCGAGATTCCAAGCCAATCCCATACAGTCTTTGCTCTTTCTCCTTAATGTTGCGCGCTTGATACCTGATAGGGCCTCGAACCCACGATCGATCACACTCGAGGCGAGCCTGCTAACCAATACACCATCGATGCGGTTTAACTTTTATGAGACTACGATTATAGTTATAATATCATGATAATTCAATTATATCGTTGTGGGCAATTTTATTGGTGGAGCAAATATGAGTACCCGAAGAAAACCACGTATCTGGCAAAAGGCATTGATCAACTTTGTTTAAAAAAATGTTGTATCCAACTACCATACAAATGCGGTTATCTCTGCCCTTTATAAAGCAAAGATAACATACCTGTAATTGGGAAAAGTACAAAACAACCACAGTTTAGACACACAAAAAAAAACAATATCAGTGAAACATGCAATCCCAAACCAGAACCTGGATTTCCAACGTGACATGTCTTCGTCTTTTTTGTGTTCAATGGTTTGACGTGAGAGGTGATATTGATGGAATGGTCGCCACTCACTACTCAAACTCTCTTTCCATAATAAATAAATGATGAGACTGCAATAGTCTGAAATGCTCACGTGTGGCCTGTATTAAAAGCATAATTTTTTTTATAGTTTTTATTTAATTTGATAAAATGTAATTATATCAATTTACAACAGTCATAATGTGATAATATAAAATGATGTTTTTTTGTAATTTTAGATAAAATACCACAAAGAGGTGGAGGTGATGTATATGATTGGGGCTCAACAGAGGATAAGCACAATGTAAATATTATATATTATAAAGCTATACTAACATATGTATATTAAATATATGATTTTATTATATCATTTACAAAAAGGGTGAATCTCTAATTACAATCTTCGAAATATATAAGCATTTGGAAATCGTCGCCATTGTTTGTGGTTGAATAATAAGGAAGGACATTTATTATGCACTTGAAAGGAAAGATGTTGGGTAGAAGACACAAAGCGAAGAAGAGGAAAACAAAAACCACAACACAATGGGAACCTCACTAAAAACCGCAGATGCTCACAAAGGATAAGAAGTTTATGCTTCTTATAAGACACTCACCGTGCTACTCATATAGTCCACACGTTGTTGGACACCACTACACGCAATTGAACACAAAAAACATGAATAGGACATTAGCCCTCCTACCAACAACTAGAGACAAACACGAATGGGCAATTGTGTCAGTTTTATAATAATTCTACACAAAACAATATACCATATCAAATTCTGTTTCATATATTAAATTGATAAACACTGTATTTTATCATCATTGTTCATGTGCTTATTAAACATAAGAAATAATGTTTTTTTTAATGTAGGATAAAACTGGAGATAAGGTTGACTTGTCACAATTACAGCCAATATCAGACGAAGAGGATATGTCAGCTGATCAACGGGACAATACCCAGTCAGACAATATTAGAAGAAATTCAGATTTACTCGAAAATAGAATCGAAGAACTCAATAGAGAGTCTAAAGAGTTAGAAGACAGGAGATACAAATTTTCTGCAACTTGTTATCGACCAGCTAGGAAACTTGCAGCAATCAAAGGTATATTAATAATGCTAGGATATTGAGGAATTTGATATTCTCATGCTGTTCGGTTCGTCTTTACTTCCCGTTGTTTGTAGAAGGGCTCATGTCTTATTTACGTTATTTGTGTTTGTTTGGGTATAGTGGTGTCCAACACGTGTTGTGTTGTGTTTTTGTTTTGTTTGTCTTTGTCTTGTGTCTTGTGTACCCAAATGTTTCCAGTTTCTGTGAATTTTCCATTCTTGATTACTCTATCGGTTTTCTCTAACGTTTATTTCCAGTAAGCATGTAAAATTTACAAATAGGATGGATCCGAATGAAAATAAACTACACCAATATCAAAGTATTAAACCAGATGCACATTGATGTATTTGACTTCTGAAGTGGTGATCAGTTCCCATTGATTTTATTTGTCAGTATTTCAATTATCTGCGTGAGGAGAACAAGTAACATTGTATGTAAGAGGTTGGTGTCATGATGGGTCTCTGATCGGATGTTTCTTTATTGTGACCAATAACTGAGGAAGAGAGTAGTGAATATGGTCAGGAAATAAGCTCTAATGAAATATATGACTTGATTCTCAAGTATCAATATTGAAATATCCACCAGTCATGTTTGCCTCGGGGAAATATATTTTTTGATATCTGTTTTATTTTTTTTTTATTTTTCAATTTATCGTGTAAAAATTGTACAATAATATTTCATATATGACTACAAACTAACTAATATGTACTCACCCATTTGATTAACATTGACCATTCATATCACGCTTAAGTGAGTTTTACGTCTGTGTTCATAACTTTATGCTTCAGTGAGTTTTACGTCTGTACTCATGTCTTTATGCTTCAGTGATTTGTATGTCTGTGTTCATATTTTTACGATATTAACATCTTTATTTTTGCATTTGGAGGCACTGAAAATGAGGAATCGAATAGCTATATACATTTGTACATTATGAACTGATGTGACGCAGGATTTGAGCATAAATCGAACAATAGAGGTCAATATCATTTAGATTACTGATAATGTTTCTAATACATGTTATTCTGCATTGTCAAATAATAACTGCTTTTTAATTTCTTGAATAAAATGAAAAACAAGTAAAACAAATGTCAAACCCACGGATTTTAAATGTCATTTGAAATATGTTTTAAAGGTCCACTTCTAGTATAGGTGGGTATTAATTATAAATTGATATGATAAACGTCATATTCTATTACGAGATTCTACTTTTAATGACGGAATACGTGTAGAATTATATTATTTTTTCACAGAGGTTGCAGGAGATAATAAACCTTCTAAGGTCACTCTACACAAGAGATCAGCTGTAAGTTTTAATTACGCCAACGTCTTGTTTGTTTTGTTCTTAGTTTAACATATAGGTTATTTGATCAGTATTTTCAAATTCGATTTTTTTTCTTTTCCTTAGCAATAATTACTATTTGGAGTAACATCTTTTTTTTTAATTATCAAAATGTTTATGAAAGAAATATTCAGGCAAATTGTAAACTCACAATAAATGAATTTTGTTTCAATCTTGAAAAATAAATATTTCAAAAGATAGACTAAGTATTGCTAAGAATGAATTGTAATACTGTTTTGAGAAGATTATGTTTGCTAAGTAAAGTTTGAAGATGCCAAAGGGGTAATTAGCAGTCTCAAATCAAAGGACAAGACAATACAATGCCCAAACGAGAAAAGACAAATGACACACAATGATCTACTAAGCACAGACAACTAAAGGTTGTGCAAGCACCACTGAAAACCGGGAGTAAACTCATGTGCTCCGAAAGGATAAGCAGTTCCTGCTCTTCTAGTGACAGCCATCATGTTACTCTTGTTACAAACCCCGTGATGAATTAATAATGTATGATTAGAAATGTTTTTAATACTTTCAGCTCAAGCGCAGTAATTCTGACCAAACAGAGGTACGACACGCTCAACGTGTACAGCTCGCAGCACGTAAACTAGCAAGGCAGAGACAGGAAAATGCTTTCTTTCTAGCACAAGAAATCGTGAGGCAGTTAGAAGAAGCAGAGGTAAAACTGGAAGAAGTCGAAAAAGAAGGTGTTGAAATAGAAAAGGCTCTCAAAGAGGATATTAAAAGTATGCTAACTTAGTGAAATTATCCATACCTACGATTGATTTGATATGGGGTTAGGGTTATGGTTATGGTGTTTAACGCCACTTTCAACAATATTTCAGCTATATCGTGGTGGTCAGTTTTTTCTTTGGTGGAGGAAATCGGAGTACCCGGTGAAAACCACTGACCTGCCGCAAGTCACTGACAAACTTTATCACTAATGTTGTATCGCCTGAGCAGGATATGAACAAACAACGTTAGAGGTGATAGGTACTGATTGCATAGGTAGTTGTAAATCCAACTATCATATTATCACAACCACGACGACCCCCAAATATAATTGAAAATCTTTAGAGGATGCCTCTTTAGGTGACATATAATATTTACAATGTAAAATGCATTACTTAATGTCATTGAATGAACTTCAGCATATAGCATTCCAATACTAATTATCAAACACATTTAACGGATGATTGCAAAGATATTTGCTCAAGTTTCTTTTTTGACTTAATTTCTATCTTGTTTAGACCCTTTGGTGTTCTTGCTCTCAAAGACTTTTAAGTCATTTGGCAAATATTTTGGTTTTGAGTGTACCTGATGAAGGTTATTCCAGAAATGTGGCGTGCACATTAACTTTGATATCTACGTTTTTTATTGATACCTATAAGGACAGTGGTTCCCCAAAGTTCCATGCTCGACCCTTTCCTTAACAGTAGATTTGTAAATTTTTATAATAATATTTTTTGGGAGACAGATTTATAAAAGCTTTTGCTTGTTTCTGTATCCTATTGTACATGTTCATGTGCATTGTATAAATAAAATCAATTGAATTCGAATTTCATGTGTTTTTGCTACATGCATGTGCAGTGGAAAGACAGAGCTCATATTTTTTGTTTAATCTATGGATTTGATAATGTTGCAAATTTATTTTAGCTAATACTAAAACAATATTTTCTTTTTTAGCCCCAGAGAAAGATAAGCCAAAGTTACGGAGAAGGCTGTGTTCATTATATTCTCGGAGACAAACTCTCCTTCAATATGAAGCAGAACTACGAGCAGCAAAGTAAGTTTAATGTGCATTACTTTCTACATAATAATATATTATCAATATTAAATATTATTGTTTGAATTTAGTAAATATAAAAATATCCTCCTTCATTGCATAATTTCGCGAGCGCTATAATTCTCCCTGTTTTTTGGTGGGGTCCGTGTTGCTATATTTTTCCCCATATATTTTTGTTTATTGAAGTGTATGTAGGAAAGATAGGAAATTGAGCAGTTATGTATATGTGTGTTAGGGTTATCGATTTTGCCCCTGTTTCATAGATTTTTCTATTAGATTTTAAAACTGCTTTGACAGCGAGGTATTTGTTAATAATTTTTATTTTTTCAATCAAGGTAATGTCTATAAAATACACAATGTGTCTGTTTTCTCCACTAAGATATACATGTCAAACAATAATTTATTTCTTATAATATAAGACGATTTTAAATCTATTATTCAGAGGCAGAAATTACAAAATGTACTTGGGTAGTTAAATAAGTTGTACTCGGTTATAATGTGACCAAAACCACTTTCCTGTTATTTAATCAAACATGCCTAACTTTATGCCAATTACGCGAAAGGCCATTATAGTACCGTTATAAAACGAGAAAGACCGCTCTCGGCTCCCTTTTTAATGATCGAATATGTTCACGAATGCTTATATTTAATGAAGTACTACATTTCCTTAACTACATTTTCATTATATCTGTAGTGAACAATTCATAACTAGTCATATAGTTATACAAAAGGATGCAGACGCCGTTCTACAAAGTATATCAAGCGATGACGACGAGGAAGGAGACTACGTAATGATTAAGAATCCAGATACATTAGAAACAGGATTGAACAAACAAACCACACCTGCCATGGCCGAGACAGATATAACCCATGATGCTACAGAAAGGAACAAATCGAGTTCGCCCAACATGCCATCAACAGAAAGAACAAACGCACCCCCCATCGACAGAACAAACAGACCTATAAATCGGGGAATCACTGGTGTAGGGGAAGAAACTCATGTTTATGCTACAGGAAATGACAGTAATATGCCATTCAAAGAAGAAGGAAATCTGATAGATGAATTTCAAAGTAAGTATATTATTACATGATAAGGTTTCGTTAACGTTTTATCACTATATTATGTACAAAGTAAATTCCACCTTAAAATTTGCATTCCACAACTTTATGAAACAGAAGGTGCATTGAACTAAGTAAAATTTCTAGATGCCAAAGGGGGATCAAAAGCTGTAATTCGAAAAAGGACAGACAACACAATCATTAAAAAAAAAAAAAAGGCCAAACAGTGGTCGACAATGCACTAAACAGAACAATAAGATTGAACAATACAAACTCAACTAAAAAACTGTGATGAACTCCGGAGGCAGTTCCTACACCCTCTAGGAACACCCGTTGTGTTACACTAGCTTATTCTATCGGTTAATGCTGTTTGTAGTTAGGTGTCTATTGTAATAAACCTAATTACGAAACAAGAGTTGAAGGTTAAGAAAACTGTGACGTCTTATAAAACCAGACAATACCATAGAAATAAAGCACACATTGATGGCTACAATAGATACGTTATAATAACAATTGATGGCTACAATAGATACGCTATAATAACAATTGATGGCTACAATAGATACGCTATAATAACAATTGATGGCTACAATAGATACGCTATAATAACAATTGATGGCTACAATAGATACGATATAATAACAATTGATGGTTACAATAGATACGCTATAATAACATTGATGGCTACAATAGATACGCTATAATAACATTGATGGCTACAATAGATACGCTATAATAACAATTGATGGCTACAATAGATACGCTATAATAACAATTGATGGCTACAATAGATACGATATAATAACAATTAATGGCTACAATAGATACGCTATCATAACAATTGATGGCTACAATAGATACGCTATCATAACAATTGATGGCTACAATAGATACGCTATCATAACAATTGATGGCTACAATAGATACGATATAATAACAATTGATGGCTACAATAGATACGCTATAATAACAATTGATGGCTACAATAGATACGCTATAATAACAATTGATGGCTACAATAGATACGCTATAATAACAATTGATGGCTACAATAGATACGCTATAATAACAATTGATGGTTACAATGGATACGCTATAATAACATTGATGGCTACAATAGATACGCTATAATAACATTGATGGCTACAATAGATGCGCTATAATAACAATTGATGGCTACAATAGATACGCTATAATAACAATTGATGGCTACAATAGATACGATATAATAACAATTAATGGCTACAATAGATACGCTATCATAACAATTGATGGCTACAATAGATACGCTAACATAACAATTGATGGCTACAATAGATACGATATAATAACAATTGATGGCTACAACAGATACGCTATAATAACAACTGATGGCTACAATAGATACGCTATAATAACAACTGATGGCTACAATAGATACACTATAATAACAACTGATGGCTACAATAGATACGCTATCATAACAATTGATCGCTACAATAGATACGCTACAATAACAATTGATGGCTACAATAGATACGCTATAATAACAATTGATGGCTACAATAGATACGCTATAATAACAACTGATGGCTACAATAGATATGCTATAATAACAATTGATGGCTACAATAGATACGCTATCATAACAACTGATGGCTACAATAGATACGCTATTATAACAATTGATGGCTACTATAGATACGCTATAATAACAACTGATGGCTACAATAGATACGCTATAATAACAACTGATGGCTACAATAGATACGCTATGATAACAATTGATGGCTACAATAGATACGCTATGATAACAATTGATGGCTACAATAGATACGCTATAATAACAATTGATGGCTACAATAGATACGCTATAATAACAATTGATGACTACAATAGATACGCTATAATAACAATTGATGGCTACAATAGATACGCTATAATAACAATTGATGGCTACAATAGATACGCTATCATAACAATTGATGGCTACAATAGATACGATATAATAACAACTGATGGCTACAATAGATACGATATAATAACAATTGATGGTCCTACAATAGATACGCTATAATAACAATTGATGGCTACAATAGATTCGCTATCATAACAATTGATGGCTACAATAGATACGCTATAATAACAATTGATGGCTACAATAGATACACTATGATAACAATTGATGGCTACAATAGATACGCTATCATAACAATTGATGGTTACAATAGATACACTATGATAACAATTGATGGCTACAATAGATACGCTATAATAACAATTGATGGCTACAATAGATACGATATAATAACAATTGATGGCTACAATAGATACGCTATCATAACAATTGATGGTTACAATAGATACGCTATCATAACAATTGATGGTTACAATAGATACGCTATCATAACAATTGATGGTTACAATAGATACACTATGATAACAATTGATGGCTACAATAGATACACTATGATAACAATTGATGGTTACAATAGATACGCTATAATAACAATTGATGGTTACAATAGATACGCTATAATAACAATTGATGGCTACAATAGATACGCTATAATAACAATTGATGGTTACAATAGATACGCTATCATAACAATTGATGGTTACAATAGATACACTATGATAACAATTGATGGCTACAATAGATACGCTATAATAACAATTGATGGTTACAATAGATACGCTATCATAACAATTGATGGTTACAATATATACACTATGATAACAATTGATGGCTACAATAGATACGCTATCATAACAATTGATGGTTACAATAGATACACTATGATAACAATTGATGGCTACAATAGATACGCTATAATAACAACTGATGGCTACAATAGATACACTATGATAACAACTGATGGCTACAATAGATACGCTATAATAACAATTGATGGCTACAATAGATACACTATGATAACAATTGATGGCTACAATAGATACGCTATAATAACAATTGATGGTTACAATAGATACGCTATAATAATAACTGATGGCTACAATAGATACGCTATAATAACAACTGATGGCTACAATAGATACGCTATAATAACAATTGATGGCTACAATAGATACACTATGATAACAATTGATGGCTACAATAGATACGCTATAATAACAACTGATGGCTACAATAGATACGATATAATAACAATTGATGGCTACAATAGATACGCTATAATAACAATTGATGGCTACAATAGATACGATATAATAACAATTGATGGCTACAATAGATACACTATGATAACAATTGATGGCTACAATAGAAACGATATAACAATTGATGGCTACAATAGATACACTATGATAACAATTGATGGCTACAATAGATACGATATAATAACAATTGATGGCTACAATAGATACACTATGATAACAATTGATGGCTACAATAGATACGCTATCATAACAATTGATGGCTACAATAGATACGCTATCAGAACAATTGATGGTTACACTAGATACACTATGATAACAATTGATGGCTACAATAGATACGATATAATAACAATTGATGGCTACAATAGATACACTATGATAACAATTGATGGCTACAATAGATACGATATAATAACAATTGATGGCTACAATAGATACACTATGATAACAATTGATGGCTACAATAGATACGATATCATAACAATTGATGGCTACAATAGATACGCTATAATAACAATTGATGGCTACAATAGATACGATATAATAACAATTGATGGTTACAATAGATACGCTATAATAACATTGATGGCTACAATAGATACGCTATAATAACATTGATGGCTACAATAGATACGCTATAATAACAATTGATGGCTACAATAGATACGCTATAATAACAATTGATGGCTACAATAGATACGATATAATAACAATTAATGGCTACAATAGATACGCTATCATAACAATTGATGGCTACAATAGATACGCTATCATAACAATTGATGGCTACAATAGATACGCTATCATAACAATTGATGGCTACAATAGATACGATATAATAACAATTGATGGCTACAATAGATACGCTATAATAACAATTGATGGCTACAATAGATACGCTATAATAACAATTGATGGCTACAATAGATACGCTATAATAACAATTGATGGCTACAATAGATACGCTATAATAACAATTGATGGTTACAATGGATACGCTATAATAACATTGATGGCTACAATAGATACGCTATAATAACATTGATGGCTACAATAGATGCGCTATAATAACAATTGATGGCTACAATAGATACGCTATAATAACAATTGATGGCTACAATAGATACGATATAATAACAATTAATGGCTACAATAGATACGCTATCATAACAATTGATGGCTACAATAGATACGCTAACATAACAATTGATGGCTACAATAGATACGATATAATAACAATTGATGGCTACAACAGATACGCTATAATAACAACTGATGGCTACAATAGATACGCTATAATAACAACTGATGGCTACAATAGATACACTATAATAACAACTGATGGCTACAATAGATACGCTATCATAACAATTGATGGCTACAATAGATACGCTACAATAACAATTGATGGCTACAATAGATACGCTATAATAACAATTGATGGCTACAATAGATACGCTATAATAACAACTGATGGCTACAATAGATATGCTATAATAACAATTGATGGCTACAATAGATACGCTATCATAACAACTGATGGCTACAATAGATACGCTATTATAACAATTGATGGCTACTATAGATACGCTATAATAACAACTGATGGCTACAATAGATACGCTATAATAACAACTGATGGCTACAATAGATACGCTATAATAACAATTGATGGCTACAATAGATACGCTATGATAACAATTGATGGCTACAATAGATACGCTATAATAACAATTGATGGCTACAATAGATACGCTATAATAACAATTGATGACTACAATAGATACGCTATAATAACAATTGATGGCTACAATAGATACGCTATAATAACAATTGATGGCTACAATAGATACGCTATAATAACAATTGATGGCTACAATAGATACGATATAATAACAACTGATGGCTACAATAGATACGATATAATAACAATTGATGGCCCTACAATAGATACGCTATAATAACAATTGATGGCTACAATAGATTCGCTATCATAACAATTGATGGCTACAATAGATACGCTATAATAACAATTGATGGCTACAATAGATACACTATGATAACAATTGATGGCTACAATAGATACGTTATCATAACAATTGATGGTTACAATAGATACACTATGATAACAATTGATGGCTACAATAGATACGCTATAATAACAATTGATGGCTACAATAGATACGATATAATAACAATTGATGGCTACAATAGATACGCTATCATAACAATTGATGGTTACAATAGATACGCTATCATAACAATTGATGGTTACAATAGATACGCTATCATAACAATTGATGGTTACAATAGATACACTATGATAACAATTGATGGCTACAATAGATACACTATGATAACAATTGATGGTTACAATAGATACGCTATAATAACAATTGATGGTTACAATAGATACGCTATAATAACAATTGATGGCTACAATAGATACGCTATAATAACAATTGATGGTTACAATAGATACGCTATCATAACAATTGATGGTTACAATAGATACACTATGATAACAATTGATGGCTACAATAGATACGCTATAATAACAATTGATGGTTACAATAGATACGCTATCATAACAATTGATGGTTACAATATATACACTATGATAACAATTGATGGCTACAATAGATACGCTATCATAACAATTGATGGTTACAATAGATACACTATGATAACAATTGATGGCTACAATAGATACGCTATAATAACAACTGATGGCTACAATAGATACACTATGATAACAACTGATGGCTACAATAGATACGCTATAATAACAATTGATGGCTACAATAGATACACTATGATAACAATTGATGGCTACAATAGATACGCTATAATAACAATTGATGGTTACAATAGATACGCTATAATAATAACTGATGGCTACAATAGATACGCTATAATAACAACTGATGGCTACAATAGATACGCTATAATAACAATTGATGGCTACAATAGATACACTATGATAACAATTGATGGCTACAATAGATACGCTATAATAACAACTGATGGCTACAATAGATACGATATAATAACAATTGATGGCTACAATAGATACGCTATAATAACAATTGATGGCTACAATAGATACGATATAATAACAATTGATGGCTACAATAGATACACTATGATAACAATTGATGGCTACAATAGAAACGATATAATAACAATTGATGGCTACAATAGATACACTATGATAACAATTGATGGCTACAATAGATACGATATAATAACAATTGATGGCTACAATAGATACACTATGATAACAATTGATGGCTACAATAGATACGCTATCATAACAATTGATGGCTACAATAGATACGCTATAATAACAATTGATGGTTACACTAGATATACTATGATAACAATTGATGGCTACAATAGATACGATATAATAACAATTGATGGCTACAATAGATACACTATGATAACAATTGATGGCTACAATAGATACGATATAATAACAATTGATGGCTACAATAGATACACTATGATAACAATTGATGGCTACAATAGATGCGATATCATAACAATTGATGGCTACTATAGATACACTATGATAACAATTGATGGCTACAATAGATACGCTATAATAACAATTGATGGCTACAATAGATACGCTATAATAACAATTGATGGCTACAATAGATACGCTATCATAACAATTGATGGCTACAATAGATATGCTATCATAACAATTGATGGCTACAATAGATACGCTATAATAACAATTGATGGTTACAATAGATACGATATAATAACAATTGATGGCTACAATAGATACGCTATAATAACAACTGATGGCTACAATAGATACGATATCATAACAATTGATGGCTACAATAGATACACTATGATAACAATTGATGGCTACAATAGATACGCTATCATAACAATTGATGGCTACAATAGATACGCTATAATAACAATTGATGGTTACAATAGATACGCTATGATAACAATTGATGGCTACAATAGATACACTATAATAACAACTGATGGCTACAATTGATACGCTATAATAACAATTGATGGCTACAATAGATACGCTATAATAACAATTGATGGTTACAATAGATACGCTATAATAACAATTGATGGCTACAATAGATACGCTATAATAACAATTGATGGCTACAATAGATACGCTATAATAACAATTGATGGCTACAATAGATACGCTATAATAACAATTGATGGCTACAATTGATACGCTATAATAACAATTGATGGCTACAATAGATACGCTATCATAACAATTGATGGCTACAATAGATACGCTATAATAACAATTGATGGCTACAATAGATACGCTATAATAACAATTGATGGCTACAATAGATACGCTATAATAACAATTGATGGCTACAATTGATACGCTATAATAACAATTGATGGCTACAATTGATACGCTATAATAACAATTGATGGCTACAATTGATACGCTATAATAACAATTGATGGCTACAATTGATACGCTATAATAACAATTGATGGCTACAATTGATACGCTATAATAACAATGTCTAATGTGGTGCGCACTACTCGTATCTAGAATATTAAATGATCATCAAGTTATGAGAATAAAGATATATGTTGGGTTCGCTCAAGTAAAAAAAAAATGGAAAACCAGCATAGTTTTAATTTTCAGGAGAAATGAAGACATATGACGGGCATATAAATAGGATAGCGAAGTAGGACGAAATTACCTATGCCTGATGGAGATGAATGTCAGATTTATATTTTAAATAGTTTGTTTAGAAACTCCCAATTTCAATAACAGATCAATTATGGGAAAATACATGATACATACAGATCTTGTTGTTTTTGTTGCTGTACATTTGTAAAACGTACATATTAATTAAATTGATTTCAGGAGTTTAATCAAATTCCTCTATCTACTCATTTTTTGTCAACTGCATTTTTTAAAGATGTCATGTCTCCAATGCACGCACCACAAGCGGATTCTGACGATTCTGTTTCAGTTAGATGTTCGAACTGACACTTTTTAATGCTCTACCCTCAGCGGGATTCAAACTCAGATATTTACTAAACTACAACTTCGATCATTTAGTGCCATGACAAATGCGCTTGACCACTCGGTCACATATGCTATATAAAAATATAGCTTTAAGAGTCAAAGTGTTACATTGTACCGTGAGGCGAATCTAGGGATAGACATAAGACATATATTTAAGCGTGTGTAGATGGTGCATATTAATATGTCCACGATTGGATTAAAAATGTTGAAAAAAAGTATTTTGCAAGCTATTTTGATATGTAACTAGTCAATCTATTTCATTGCATCTAATAACATCACTACTGATGTATCTATTGTAGACATTGGGATTGTGCCAGTAACAGACGACTGGGAATGTCCATACTGTACACTTATCAACAAAGAAGAAGATTTCTATTGTGATGTATGTCTTGGTAAGATACACAGACTGTAATCAACATTTCATTTTGAAAACCCTTCGGAGCATCTGAGTTCACTCCCGGTTTTTAGTTGGGTTCGTGTTACTCTGTCTTTAGTTTTATGTGTATGTTGTGTAGATTGTAAAAGTCAATTCATTATCGCCTTACTAAAAAAATATGTTTTCTTTATGTTATTTTATCTTAACGATTGTTCTTTATTTTTTTTATCTTAACGAATGTTAAAGGGGCATTATCTGCCAAAATCGTAAATTTTTGCTACCCATAAAAACTATCAGATATGATTGATGCCTTAATAAAACGTGTTTCTGTAGCTTATAAATGTTATGAAATGTACGCGCATCGGTGAAAAAAGGTGCAACTGCTCGTGTTTTGAGATCGATCAAGAAATGGACGCCATCTTATTAATTATCGGCATTGTTTACGGAGTTTGCCGAATCGTCATTAAATCAGTACAACAATGCATTTATTTCTTATTTTCTGTGAATCTGGTTTTAGTCGGCGTTAATTACGGACAAAGAACCATGCAAGTTTGCAGTTAATAAGCGACAAAATACAAATTATTCGTTTTTACCTGTCACTAGTAAGGTCAGTTGCATACGGAGAAAGCGAGGTCAAATTATTTGCTTGCACGGAAATAATAAATCGATGGTAATTTTCATTCTCAAAAGGCAAAAAGTGGTACGATAAGCTGTTTAATGTGAAATATTTACCTTTATTTCATCATTTTAAAACTATTTACCAATTTCCAAAACATAATTTTTTTGGTCAAAATCGTAGCTAATGCCTCTTTAATTTTTTTTTGGATTTGTAATTTTATGTATTTATTGTTAGTGTTATTAATTAGATACTAGGATATGCTGCCCCTGCACAAAATTATGACCCCTGTTTGGTGAATACTGTTTTGTTATTTTCCATTTTGGGGTTTAGCAGGAGTTGTTGTGGATAAGAGTTTCCGATATTCCGGAGCTAGTGGTACCTATCATGAATTCAATAATAGAGGGTTGATGTTAACAAGGAAGCTACGTACTGATCCAATGATCCTTGTGGTTAAGTTGAAATCATCACTTTGAAAGTTTTATGATTGCTACCATTATCGTTACGGAAGATCAGTGTCACAAATGACCACGTAAATGTTCCGTTTGTCGTAATCACAACCGGTCCTTTCCCACATTCATGACTTATCTCCGTTTTTGTAGAGTATTGTTTGTCCATTTGTCCTTTTTCTGTTTGCCATTTAGTTGTCTGTTCTTCTTCGATTTACGGCTTCTGGTTACCTATTTGGTATTTTCAAACATTTCTTTCAATTATGTATAATTATATCACACAACCGTAATTAAAGGAGAAAAGATTATAGAAAAGAAAATAGAAAATACACAACTGCATTGAATATATTATATTGAAGATGCAATCCATTATATATATATGTGTCCGGAAACGATAAATTTATGATTGCTAGTTTTTCAAATTCGAATCTCGACGACTTATTAGCTGCTGATAAAAGTTGAATCAGCAGCTGTCAATCAAATGTTTATACAGGAGATTTTTTGGTAAAACAACGATAATCACTAATAATTGAATACGATCAATAAATGTTAGACAATACCGAAGGGGCAATCTACAATTAACAATCCAGAAAAACTGGCAACATAGGGTGCACAAAGCGAAGAAAAACAAAAACATGTTGGACACCACGATGCCCAAGCAAACACAAATAACGTAAATAAGACAAGAGCCCACCTACAAATAACTGGAGGTAAAGACGAACCGAACATCGTTTTTATGATTTGATAAATCAAATTGTCATAGCTGTATACTTTTCCGTATGATTTTGTTATTCATTTTGCAAACAGGAAACAAAGGACAAATGTAGGCAGTATAACATGTATATGTTATTCCATGGAACACGCAATTTAAGAAACAAAACTTTCAAAACATTGCTACACAGTGGTGAGCTTCAATCTGGCCATCCACATCATTACGACCAAACCATCTGGATCCACTGAAAGCTCAGTACCTAACGGGATTCGTTTTTATCTGTACAAAACAAAAACGAAGCAGATTGAATTATCTACTTCTTTATAATGTAATAAGATTATTTTACTTTATTGTGCTATATTTTCACATATATATATTAATAATATTTTGTTTTTATAGCCTGGAAATGCAGTGTTTGCACATTTGTGAACATGCCTCGAGAAAAGAAATGTGAAATGTGCTACAACGATAGACCATCACATCATCAAAGTGAAGATAATAGATCTCGGGAATCTTATGCCTAAATTTACTTAACTATTTATTTCACTCATTATGTAATAATGAAAATTACAGTGAATTTCTCTTGTTGTTAATTTTCACAAATTGCTGTAGTCATGATAACATAATAAAAAAACTTGATATGAAATATCACATACATGTACATGCAGTTTTATATGAAATATATATCAGCAACCAACTCCCATTTTATTATTAATAAAGATTTTAAATATCAGTTTGAATTTCCTCAAAAGACAATATAGCCTTATGATAAACACACGAGTAAAATTGTTCTCCCTGAATAGATAAACCGTTTTATCTGCCAGACGTTTCCGCGAAAATATAATGTTGATTGGCCAACAGTCACTCTATCAATAAATTGGGAGAGTAGAATTTCAATTGGATTCCAAAGAAATATGTAATCGTTTTATTAACTAGAACATCGGACAAAATTTCCCCGTTATCACCTATTATAGTGCAAAGCCTGCCGTCTGTATTAAGGTCAAACGTATTTGCACTGGTCTGTTTCAACATAAACAGCACGCGACATTTTCCTTGATCGCCCATTACAGATGCCAGAAATAGCAGACGATTACACAAAATCAAAATCGCTAGAAAGAGACCAACTGTGTTTCTTAAAAATAATGCCCAACGTAGATATAAATACCTTGTCTTATTATCGAAATTTATACTTCCTACATAATAGAACTATTATTAAAGCAAAGATTCTCCTCCCTCAGACAAAAAGTGAACTTAGAATGTTTTTGATATCCTGTTTAGGACCTTTTGTTTTCTAACTCACAAAAACTTTAAAATTATTTGCCTTTCCAATCTCTTAGCTTTGAGCATACCTGATGAAGGATATTTCAGAAACGCATCTTGCACATTAAATTAGATATCTACGTCTTTATTACTATCACTGGATTCATGTCACCCGGGTTAACAAGGTCCTCATTTGCTACTACACGGAACAGGGTAGCAAATGATATATGCGTTCCACGGACAATCCTACGGGATACTCCCGATTTGTCTTACGTTCAGCCAGAGGGTAATTATTATTTCAAAACATCAGATTCGTATCAAATTTTAAAATCTTGTTCTATTAATATTTCGGACTGTCTTAAATCTCCAGGTACTTATGACTCTTCTCCATGCATTACTACTTGCAAAATAAAAACTGACAAAAATAATACTTGTAAAACATGCGTCATGCTAATAACCTGAATTTACAAGTAATTTAACTGGAAAAACGTACTATACCAAATCGTTTGACCCTCTGGACTGTTCTACTAAAAATGTCATTTACGGCATAGAATGTACACTCTGTGGACTTTTGTATGTTGGTGAAACTCGTCAAACATTGCGAAGTAGGATGAGCCAACATCGATATGATGCAAAAGATCCCAAATACAGGATTTTGTATAATCATTTCAATCAACCGGGTCATGACCGCTGTTTGACGATGAAAGTTCGAGTCATCGAGAAGATTTACCATCATACAAACAGTCCTATACTTAGTACACCTTACCGTACCGATAGAGAGTTGTTTTGGATTAAAGAGTTAGGCACTGCAATGCCTTACGGTTGCAATGATAACATCAAAGGAGTGGGAAATTTGTCAAGTCCTGGATGCAACGAAATCAACGTGATGAGCCTGTTTAATACTATTCCAAGAACTAAACGTAGCCATGGTCATAAAAGAATTCAACATCCTAATGTTAAAAAGTCCTCTAAACCAAGAATGTTACAAGATACTTTTAATGATTTACTTTCTAATATACAGAGACCTCTTGGAATTCATCACATTCGTACAATCTTATTTTCACTACCTGTATACTACCTCAAAGATCTTAGGGATTTTGGACTTGACAAAGGAGGCGTAGATCCTTTTTCTCCTAAGTACAGATTGTCTAGTATTATATGCGACATGGCGTTCTTTCGTCTTTTTAAACCAGTTCGATCTGAACCTCTTCATGATAACAACAGAAAATTCCTCCATATTCCGTTTGCTAACAAAGGAATCGATGCTATTAACATCAGCAACATTCTTAATAGAAAAGAGGTCGAAAAAGAAATTCCACCATATTTCAAAAATCAATCTGTTCCCATTGTCTCCTATAGCTACACTAACAGCATTGGCCGTAAAATTTTCAACTACAAAGAAGCATTGCAAGATATTAACATAGAGGAGTACCTTAAGAACCCTCTGACTTGTGACTGCTACCACCCTCCTTTTCAATACAACCCATCTGGACATGTAATCACTGGTGATCTGAATATCATTCAACATGAGAGTCTCCGAAAGGTGATTTCTCATGGTCCTAAATTCAGAGAACCTCAACACATCAATTGGAAACATAATTTCAAGATAATTATGGATGCTGTTGAAGATTATGCCAGAAGGTGGATAAAGAGAGAAGTAGACCAAGATCCTGAGTTAGAGTCCTTGTCATACTGGGTTAGAACAATTAGGTCTCTAGTACAAGGTCGGATTCACAAACTCAAAAATTGTGTTAATAGTCGACCTAAGTCTGTATTTAAAGACCAAGAAGCTGTTAAGTGTCTCTCCTCTCTTCATGACAAATATGTTATCGTTCCTGCGGACAAGGCTTCCAACAATATCGTGTTTGCATGTAAATCATATTACTTCGAATGCCTAATCAAGGAATTAGGCATAAATAGCAACACCTCTAGTAATACCAGATATAAACCAACTTCTTTCGACAAAGATGAAATCCTTTTCGACAGATCATTCATGACCTCATTAAACATTCCCTCTGGTAAAGAGTCTGAGGATTTACCCTATTTATATTGGATACCTAAACTCCATAAGACACCATACAAAGAAAGGTACATAGCGGGATCATCAACTTGTTCGACGAAAGAATTGTCTATTCACCTGACAAATATTCTGTCTGCAGTAAAAGAGGGACAACAGAAATATTGTGAAACTGTTTACTCGCGTAGTGGCATAAATCACATGTGGATTTTGAAAAACTGTAAAGATCTGTTGGATAACCTGAAATAAAGATCTTTCTCTCAGGTATCCTCCATCAAAACTTTTGATTTTTCAACTCTATATACCACCCTAACGCATGACAAATTAAAAACCCGCTTAAAAGAAACAATTCATAATGCTTTCAGTCATAGAAACTATGGCTCAAAATTTGTTGTGTTAGGCTACAATTCCACATATTTTTCAAACAAAATTCAAAAAGGTAAAACATGCTACTCCGAGGAACAAGTGATCAGTATGCTGGAGTTCCTCATCGATAACATATTTGTCTCCTTTGGAGGGACACTGTTTCAGCAGGTCGTCAGCATACCAATGGGTACGAATTGCGCCCCTCTTCTAGCCGATTTATTTTTATACTCATATGAGTCGGAGTTTCTTCAAAAGCTTGTAAAAGATAAGAAGATTCATGAGGCTAGAGCCTTTAATTTCACATACAGGTATATTGATGACGTTTTATCTATCAATAATTCTAGATTTGCAGAATTTCTTCCATTGATATATCCTCCAGAGCTGGAAGTTAAAGAGACCACAGATACAGCTTCGTCCGCATCATTTTTGGACTTATACCTCGAATTTGACGACAGTGGTCAACTCAGTACTAAAATTTATGATAAACGGGACGACTTCAATTTTAAAATCATAAATTTTCCAAACATGTGCAGCAATATACCAGCTTCTTCTGCATATGGTGTTTACATCTCGCAATTGATTCGCTATGCAAGGGCCAGTAGCAATTATTCTGATTTCCTGAAACGTCATCTTCATCTGAGAAACAGGCTACTGGACCAGGGCTACGAAAAGATTCGCCTTATTCGATCTCTTAAAAAGTTTATATTCCGATACCAAGATCTTGTCGAAATATATTCCGTCTCTGCAGAAACGATTATAAGCGATGCATTTTCATATAGTGAAAATGTATAAAGATAAAGAAGTAAAGAAAAATGTCAAAAATATTTTTTTATCAATATTTTTGACATTTACGTCACCGAATATGGTACTGCTTTGACAACTATTTTACCTATTTTGATCCTGTATTTAAATACTGTTATAGTGACAGCCGGAACCTTTGAACCGTAATGAGAGCGTGAGATTTGGCGCTTTAAAATCTGATTCAACCCACCATTTCTTTAGAAATGCCTGTACCAAGTCAGGGTCATTACGGTTTTCACAGTTTTCCGGTTGTTGACTGATTTTGCCTGTTTATATAATTATGAGTTTTGACTTTCCCTTTGTAAGATTGTTCGGAGTTCGGTAATTTTGTTATTACCCTTATATACCAATAAAAGTCATTATAATACAGAGGTTCAAACACCAATAAAAGTCATTAATACATTGGAATCACATATAGACAATGCACCGTTTAGTGACCTTTTTATATGTTTCATTTTCATGTCATAAAATTTGACACAAATATTGTTTCATTTTTTAACTGGATGGGTTAATTGATCGTACGTTCATTACTGTAACATTTTTGTTGTTGTAACACTTGCATTTTAATTGATCCCTGAATTCTTTAATTCTTAGTATGTAAATAAAGGGATCTACTATCAATTAGTTTGAGGTAAACCGTAGATTGATTGGACTATAACGGATTCAATAAGAGTAGATTGTTTGTAAAAGCCATTACCGTAGATGTTCCATTCTGTAGCTCATCATTCTGTTGTAAATACAGGCCGTACGCAGACCTCGGTAATATAGCACAGACTGCTACGACCACGATACAACTTACAGTAACTATGTTTTTTCGCTTTCGCAAAGATGCTTTCTTCTTCTGTAGGATTTGTAATTCAGATAAGCCTTCGAGTGCACTTACTTGTCTCCGATTTCTGAGCATCCGGGCAATCACAAAGAAATAGGACGCTGCTATAAGAGATAATAATATACTATTAGGTATATCCATGTATAGAAGAAAATCTTTCTTTATTGTATATTCCGACGTACTCGAGTGTCGTCCACCATACAATACATGGACGACGATATATCGAAGCATGACGTAGGTATGAGTTATCAGAAAACCAGCTCCCACGGCAATGTTAGATGTTAAAGTCCTCAAAATTTTATTTGGTGTTCTGAACGTACTGTTCAGCTGCTCAAAACAAATGAATAATGTTTGTAGCAAAGAAAACTGAATCGTTCCGGGAATCAAATGTTGTAGAACGACACACTGGTAGAGGTATCCCGAACTGCCATCATTCGTGTTTTTAATAATAACTAATCACAAATATTCGAACACCATTAAAGCATCACTAATTATATAGATATATTGCTAAATTCAAAAATATATTTTTTGAAAATTGCTTACTTTTTTCCTAAATAAATATCGTACAAAAATGCACTGTAAATAAAATAGTACATACAAGTGTGATGAATATCCACTTCATAATATATACAAAAATATCCAAAGTCAAATAATAATGATATTTGTATCTATATGATGTACAGTTCTGTATTCACCTTCTAAATGGATATTCCTTATTTCATTTTTTTAATCTAATGCCATGGTTATTCACAGGTAATATATATACAGGTAATTTCCTCGCTAATTCAATATTAAGAGTAGCCAATGACACCTAGAAATTTCTCTACGTTCGCAAGTCTTCGACATTAATGGCATTCGATTTTTTTTATCTGAATTGAAACATTAATGAAGACGTCAAATTGCAGTAAAAAAATATATGACTGTCGTTCATAAAAGACGGGAAAAGTTTTAATAATTATGCATATTTGTGGAATTTTACGTTTTTTTTTTGTTAAATATAAATTTAAAAATCCTTCCTTCAACAGACCAGGGAAATGAACATTTATTTGATCTTGTTTTTTTAACATTTGATAAATGATTTGTGTCGATTTTGTCTCTGTTTCTATGAATTAACGGTTATATTTCGGAGCTGTTCCGACATTGAGCCATTTTTTCGTTTTTGATTTTATTGCGACTGGTTTTTTTCGACGAAGTCGTATACATCGCTTTTGACCTACTTTTGCTATGGACGCTGTTGCCTAGCAATTTTAAAGATGAAAATATTTTCTAACTTTTTGATTGGAGAATAATGCAAATTTGGTAAGAGTTCGGAGAACGGAGTTAACATTCTTGGAGTGATTTTCCTACTGTGTTTTTTTGGACCGAATATCGGCCCCAGTCCCAATGTGAAATGTGAAGTTGTTTCCCCAATTTCATGGGAGAAAATTCCCAATAGCGTGGTGATAAAATTATTCGTAAAAAATGGTTAATAAAAGCTTTTTCAAATGAAATTAAAAGTGAAACATTTTCACGCTTATGACCTGGTTTCTATTTGTTTTGATTAACCAAGCGAAATACTACGGACAAGATACCGGGAACCAGTACAGTATATTGGGTCGCTTGATTTGTTTACGACTTCAGAAAAACGAAAGCGGAAATCTGTAGTATTTGGAATAAATGTTTATTTAAATAAATTTAATATAAAATTTTAATAAAAAAATAGTAAATATGTCATGTAATTTGCTAAAAATACAAATGTCACAATGTTGCATAATTCTAAATAATTTGCTAAGAAATTCACCAGTAATGATGGAAGCAAGTACATGTAACTTGAATCCTTTGAATTAGAAAAAGTTTTTACTTCCCCCAGGAGAAAAATGAGGTTGATGACGTTAAAAAAGCTAGTGAAACTGTTTGTGCTTTGAAGTGAGTCCGACCCACTACTGTATCGGTGATGTCGTCTATCTAATCACATTTGAAAAAAAAACTATTCCAGGACGAGGTATTCCAATAGATGTTGTTGTAGTTAATTATGCTGTTTTTGCAATTAGTATCTAATTAATTATTACCTGTGATGTACCTGTATTTTATGTCAAATATTGCAGTAAAAGGGAAAATATTTGAGTGAAGTAAGTGTTATTAATAAAAATTAGAAATTGGAATGAAAATTTGTTTCATATGGAGTGAAATCAAGTATGACATAAATAGTAAAATATCTTTTAAAAAACATTTGTACCTCTGAAAAAAACATGAATCATAAGAATTTCATTACAAAATGAATAGTAACAAACATAAGCTAAGACATACTTGTTTATTTTTTCATGTAGTTTAAAAAATAAATAATAAGTTCTATGGATGTTGAAATGTAAATGTATTAATAGAGATATCACTTATTCATGTATGTATCTTTATGTTTTTTTTATTAGAATAAAAATGATAAATTAATATATATTAGTTCTCCATTCTCTAATCAAGGTTTACTTGCAGTTACTAGTAATGAGTTTTTGTTTATACACCCTAAGCCCCAATGTTTGCACATTGTTTATACAATAATTATACAGCTATTCCCACTTGAAATTTTAGATTTCTTTAATGAAGTTTTAAAAAAGTGGGATTAGGTGGAGTCAACCCTACCGGTCACCGACACTTAAGTACTGATACACCATGCCCAGAAGCGGAACGCCTTGTTACCACTGCGAATGTCACTCCAAAAACAATCAATTCAAATTCTGTATTACCTAACACAGCTTCAAATGACATCCAACAACATGTAAATAGTGCAAATAGTGGTGATGTTGATATTCACAATCTGACTGTCACTCTGATTCGGACAGTTGTGCTCTAGAGGTCATGGTACCAGATGCCAGGGTGTTCAGTTCAATGAAAAATGAATAAAAATACCCATGGCTATATGACAGTGTGGTACACCAAGGGTATTTATGTACGTTTTGTGAACTGTTTTGTGGTCATTCTTCCTCATCACAAGAATGTGTTACTGTTGGCATTAACCTTGGTACAGTATAATTGCTATTCTATTACTGGACCTCCAAACTAATAAATGTATTGCTCTTCCCAACTTTTCTCAATTCACATCATTTACGCGCTAATTTCCCCAAATATAAGGGACCCGGACCCCAGATACAAATGAGTAGGAAAATCTTTGACTTGTAATAAGCATGTCGGATTTAAAGCACTTTGTAATAAGCAAGTCGAATTTAAGGCACTTGTAATAAGCAAGTCATTTAGTAGTTTTCTGATTGGTTGCGTCCGTCGTCCTACGCCCCGTACAGACAAAGGGGGTTCGAGTATAACTGATAATATGATTACTTTTAATGGTATATCTGTATACAATATATTAAACTTTAAATTTAAGCGATATTCTCTTTAACCAAATTATTATATGTCGTAAAGTTTTATTTTCAATGTGTTATGCAATCTTCAGGTGAGCGACTGGGGGTATTAAATTCTTAGAAAGTGCCATTTTATCTATTACATATTAAGAAGTTATTGTTGAAGCTATACATTTTTTGAGATTTTACCACGAATAGGAAATAATATGCACCCCCCTTTTTTTTTTTTTTTAGCTCACCTGACCTTGGCTTCACTTTGCGTCGGTCGTCCGTCCGTACACAATTACTAAAAAATATTCTCCTTTGAAACCACTTGGCCACTTAAAACCAAACTTTGGTGGAATGGTCCGTGGGTGATCCCCTTCCAAAATTGTGTCCGGCAGTTCCGACCTCCAACCAACATGGTCGTTGTTACTAAAAATAAAAAGGGGGATGATATTTTAAAAATCGTCATCTCTGAAACTACTGGGCCAATTGGAACTAAACTTTGCTTAGTCCTATGATGACCCCCTTTCAAAATTGTGTCCGGCAATCCAGACATCCAACCAACATGGCCACTTTTGCTAATAACAGAAAAGGTGGATGCAATTTTATTTTTTTCCCTTTTAAACTACTGGGTTAATTGGATTCAAGCTTTGCTAAAATAATCCTTTTGGTGATCCCCTTTCAAAATTTTGTCTGGCAGTCCCGTCCTCGGCCCAAGATGGACGCTATTACTATTTATTAAGGATTCCTTGCACATTAAGTAGGATGCAAGGTTTTACATGTCTTATCAAATCCTATAAAACCGATATGTTTAGGTTATTTCAGTGAAATACTGTTCGTAGAAGAATATATTATTTGTGCTTCATCGTACATCTTTGTTTTTAAAGATAGTTCTTTTTTGGCATGTTGTAAAACATGGAGTGGAGTCTGGAATCTTTTTTGGAGTGGAGTTTGGAGTAATTTTTGGAGTCATATTTGGAGTCAATTTTGGAGTCATTTTTGGAGTCGATTTTAAATTCAATATTGCTCATATATAACAATGCAAAATAGACTCGAAAAATCTTACGCAGTGTAACAGGGACATAAGGTTGAGAATAAGGGGAGTAAATACTTAAATTTGTACCCCACGAATAAGGCGCCCACCACTTAATGTTTGAAAAATCTATTTTTGCTTTCTTTTCACATGAAAATTTCCTTGATCGCACATGAAAATACCCCTCAATTATGAAAATTCAATGTTTGCTGCCTTAATGAATTTGGTAAGCTTAGCACAATGAATGTCTCCAGGATTATTAGATGGAGAAAATAATATAGGATTCCATATACTATGGATTCCATATACAGAAAATATTCAACGAGTGACCGAACAACGGAATAATTCACGAATGCATATAGCGCATGAGTTACGGTAATTATCCGTGTTTGTCAATCACAAGTTGAATATTATTCTGATTTTACCGGTCGACTGTGCTGTAAGCTGCATAAAATCGTCATGCAAAGTATGTAAGAGTATTACATATATGGGAAACATGATATAAACAAGAAATATAAAAAAAAAATTGAGAAAAAAAGGGGAGGGAAAAGTAAGCTGTTCCCATGTATCTGTGTTCTGCTCTATGTATACCACTATTGCATACCGGAACCCAGTTCGTAATGTCGTAACAATAAACAAAAATATTATTGTTATATTCCAGTGTAATCGTAACCACTTCTTAAATTAAAACATTTTTTTTTATCTCCAAGTTGTTCCTACGAACTTTTTTCTTTCTTCTCTACCTGAACGCACTAAAAAGCAAAATTGTAATGTTGCTATCCTCTACCAAACATGGACAATTAGTTGCTACACAGACCCCATTCGACACAAGTTTTCAATAGCACATATTACATGGCATTACAGTCAAAAACCATCAGACACAGTAACAAACCAAATATGGTAAAAATCAATATCAAGCTTTTCTCAAGTTTATTGGATTTTGCTCTATGAATTAAACTTTCAAGTGTAGTTCATGTATCAATTACATTTTTTTTTTTTACTTTTTGATATTTAAAGGGATATTGTCTACCAGCTGCGTAATTTTTTCATATCCAAAATTATTGTCGATTTCCGTACTGATCTTCATAAAATGAAGATTCAACACCGAATTATTGACGAATACGCTCCGAAACGTTGTTTTTTCGACTAAAAAAGCTGACCATCGTTACCGGAAGCTAATTAATTATGCACTGACCTGGGCGAGGCCAACTCTATTTATTTATCTATTTGTATGTCAGTAGCCCGGATGCTGCAGCATGGATATTGAGGTAAGTTTCTATAAAAGTTGAGGAAAAAAGCTATTTGCGAACCGATTGTATCTAAAAGACGTAGAATAAATAATTTCTGTATCAGGAATAGATTTTCTTTAATGAAAACTACATGCCTTAACAGATTCAGCCGATATTTCCACGACAACCATTGAAAACATGCCAGGAGGCACCCCATGGGGACAAGCTCACTACGTATTTTCGATCGGAATTTTTTGCCGGCGTTAAAAATAACTAAATTAGTTTTTTTCTTCTTATAAGTTATGAAGTTGTTCCCCGAGATTTTGATACACGTGTTAAATTAATTTATTTTAGCCAGTTTTACCGACAATATGAAAACAGAGACATACATGTAGAACACAGTGAAATACATGTCTGATGAAAACGAATGACGTAGCCAGTGTTGTTTTATTTGTTAATTGACTGGAATGTTTCAGAGAAATTTGGGCTGGATTAGAAACAAAAGAGACCTTACTTCTAGTTCCACAAGACAGTTGCTGCAAAATAATATGGGACTGATCATTTACCTTGAAGGGGGCTACATGTTTGTATGTCACGTTTTTTCGCCGTAGAAATTTTTTTTTCAGACGCCACAGAAATCATATTTTCTTATTTTCCGGCGAAGTGCCAATCTAATTAAAACAAGGTGAACTGTGATCTAATGCTCACTTATGATACCCCTGCCACTTCCCATCATATGGGGTACCTATGTGAAGCGTGTGACCAAATACCAGATTTCTGCCATCAATAGTTGTTGAGAAAAATGTGCATATATGTTCAATGTGTATAAAAACCAACTAAGTCGGCAAACAGGAAGTAGGAATCTGATGGTTCCAAAAATGCTTCCCACGATATGGCATACCTATGTGAAGCTTGTGACCAAATATCAGATTTCTGCCATCAATAGTTGCTGAGAAAAATGTGACGAAAAATATTTTGGAAGGACGGCCGGACAGAGGTAAAACAGTATACAAATTAGATCTAAAATAGGGAGCAAGTGCGTAGATCTAATTTTAATTAGATTGGCGAAGTGCTGGAATAATTATTTTTCTTCAAACTTTTGTATGATTTTACTGTGAAAATGGCAAGTATATGATTATACTGTGAAAATGTCAAGTCGGAATATATTTTTTTCTTCAAGATTCAGAATCAAAATAATTTTTTAGGAAAAAATAATATAAAATTAAAATTGAATAGCTTGAGGGGTAAATTGATAAAAAACAATTTGCAAGACCAAAATGGTTCTCCCATATACAAATAAAAAAGTGAAATAAAACTGTGGTCATAAGAAAGTCCCACGAGAAAATCTTTCCTTCCAAAATAAGACTTTTTTTTATTTCTCTAAACTGAATTTGTGCAAACTATTTCACTTATAATGAATTATATTTCTTTCTTAAATAGAGCTCATTTTTCTAGATGAATGTATAACCATCTGTCTTTACTCTGTTTTTATTAAATCTCTTGTCTTTATTACAGGACTTTGATAGGATTGTCCTTGATGAGGCAGTGTTGGGGGTTGCTAGAATGTTTCGAGAGGAACTTGTAGTAATGCCCCATGACGAGGATTACAACAGATCCAATAGGTATGCAACCTACCGCCAGTATACCATTTGGGCACATGGCCGACTTGGAGCTGGGGTCAGATGTGTGATCCCAAGCTGTTGTACTTGGAAAATTAGGGACAAGTATCCTGATCTATATGGACAATACAAGGATTTCATTCCTAGACGATTTAATTAAAACTTGTTCATGAAATATTTTGTATTTTATCCCATATACCCTAATGATAAAGTTTATCACTTGCTTCCCTATGGTCGGTGGTTTTCCGAGTACTCTGGCTTCCTCCACCACTAAAACTGATCGCCATGATATAGCTGAAATATTGCTGAAAGTGGCGTTAAAACACCAAAAATTAAAAATAAATCAACCCTAATGAGTTGTTATTTTCACAAGTTGGTCAGTTGGAATTGTAAATTTAATTTGAAAGTTTTGCCATCTTATTATTATTTTTTGTTCTATCAGCACTGACAACTTCTTCTAAAATGGACTGACAGTCTTTTATATAATTCAAAACCAAACTTGGCAGAGATGTTTTCTATGAGGTCCTGCACAAGAGTTGTTACTTTTGTGCAGATTCGTCAAAAAACATGGCCACCATGTGACTTTGAAAATTCTGATTGGTCGATTTTCAAGAAACTTCTTCTCAAGAACCGCTGAAGGGATTGAATTGAAATCTGGTATATATGTTCCTATGAATGTCTTTAACACGTGTTGTTACTGTTTGCGCCATTTGAAAATTCAAAATGGCCACCAACGAAGGTCAAAGTTTGCATTGAAACCTTATGGGAAACAACATTTTCATGTTCTTCTTGAGAACAGCCGAACAGAATTTAACCAAACTTGGCAGAGATGTTTCTTGTGAGGTCCTAAAAAGTTGTCCTGGTTTGTACTAACTAGACCAACACACTTAGTGCTATTATTATTGTGCATTGGACAATTTGTAATGCCCATTATCCTGACTTGGGTACTTTTCCGCTCTAAATGTGCAGAATTTCTGTTAGACCAGTAAAAACAAAGAGTGAAAATCTAAATTTATTTTATGCGACAATATAGTCAATTGTTTTGTCTTGGTCTTCAAATCTGGATTTCTGAGATGCTACAATATTATCCCGAGTTGGAGGTTGTAGAATTGGTGCAAGATGGACCGAGATTCTTCTGGGATCATCTACTTCCAACTGCACACGTTAATTCATTCCTTCATTATCTTGCAGTCTCATACAAATGATGACCCTTAATAGTCTTAGAACATAGGAATATGACTTGTTAGCTTTAACAGGCTGCACAGACCATCTAGCTGTCTTTTTGTTGTAGCTTCTCTGCCACCTGAAGTAGAAAAATACATACAATGTAATTCACAAGAATAAAACAATAGAATTGAGATTATGATCTATGGAGCCCTAACTGTCAATTCAAGATGAATATCTCGAATGTATAGTGAATGAGCAACTAAACATATCATTACAAGTCCACTTTATGAAGGATCGGATGGGATTTCTACCGAACTTGACCATGGACAACACAGCGGGTTTGCGACTTTCGATTGACCCTTCTGAAGCCTATGACCAAATATCAGATTGCTGCCATAAATAATTACTGAGAAAAATGTTATGAACATCTTGGGACGAACGGACGGACAGAGGTAAAACAGTATAACCCCCCCCCCCCCCCCCTTCCGGTGGAGCGGGGGTATAATAAGGCTCCTATGACATATGATCATGCATGGTTCTGTTATTAGGACACCATTTCAAGTATGTAAGTTACAACTGAAACATATGAAATTAACATGACAAACCTTAGAGTGAAGTTGAGGCTAGGTTCAAAATCTTCATCGTCAGAATCATCGCCAACATCACTGCCCTCTTCAGTAATATATATTGAGAGACTGTAAGAATAAAAATTAATTGTTTATTACAGTGTATATCGAAGCAAATTTTGTTACATGGTTCTGATGTGCAGCTGTTCAACGAAAAAGCTTTTCAAAATAATATTAAATCTATAATCTAAATACATGTATCCAGCACACATCTACACAACCCAATAAAAAGAGACAAAATTACATCAAAGTTCCAGGAAAAAATTTGGTGCGCCAGACGTGCGTCAATTCTGTCCCAGTTTGGTTTCATTCCGTTTCAGCTTGTGGATTGATGAAAATGTAACAATGACGCAGAAGCCAACATGATCCCTATATAATATAGTTCTAGTAGTATCACTATGCAAGCCACAATAATTAATAGGAAACTGTTATACATGTGACTGTGTTGAACAATATTGACAATGTTACCTATAAACATAATGTAGAATATATCTTTAACAATATGAACATACTCAAATGGGTTCACAAATGAACTCGATTTCTCCAGTTTCATCCGTTTCGTTGAAATGTGATGGCTGCTCATTTCTTCTACTCTAGAAATACCTTGGTCAAAATATCTAAATCAAAAGTACACATATCACACTACAAAATCACATTTGTCTAAAATTATCAGTTTTTGTAGCAATTTGCCTAAAAAATTAATGTAATTTTACAAAAACCTGCATGATTTTAACACAGACATGGGCCATCGGTCTACTGTTAAATTCACACACTGTGAAACATGCAAATTGCTATGGATCTTCACATTATTTCTTAAAAATCTTGTTTATAAATCATACTTACAAGATCCAAACTAAACAAGGGCAAAGCGTGGCGTATCCCCTCGCCTAAAATTTGACCCGGTGACCTTGACCTTTGACTTTGAAAATCAATAGGTTCCAGATTCTCTTAAGGACTAAGTATGTACCAAGTTTGGTCAAAATCCATTGAAGGATGTTGATTCTAGAGTGTTCACAAGGATGTTACCCGGTAAAATTTTGACCCGGTTATCTTGACCTTTGACCTATGAGGCTATGACCTTGAAAATCAATAGGGTTTCAGATTATCTTGAGGACTAAGTATGTACCAAGTTTTGTCAAAAATCCATTGAAGGATGTTGATTCTAGAGTGTTCACAAGGATGTTACATGGTAAAAATTTGAGCCTGTGACCTTGATCTCTGACATATGACCTTGAAAATCAATAGGGTTCCAGATTCTCTTAAGGACTCAGTATGTACCAAGTTTGGTCAAAATTCATTGAAGAATGTTGATTCTAGAGTGTTCACAAGGATGTGACGGACGGACGGTAGCGTTACTATATCTCTTCGCAACTTCGTTGGCGAGGGGATAAAAAGCAGTTCAAATGACAATTCTTTAAATAGAAAGCCTTTATATGAAAAATACATAATGATTTCCCTCTATCATGTCTATGTTGATAATTCTAAGATAGTAAAGTATAATTTTGGCTCCCTGAACTAAAAATTATGTCCAACATTGTTGAAATGTAGTAAAAAACTAGTTAATGTAATGTTTTTAGAATAGCCAAGAAATAAACTTGGTTTGCATAAGGAAATTGAAAACGATTTTCATTTAGCCATAGTCTAAAATATGCAGTTCAGGACATTTCAGTAAAATTTTATAGTCACATATATAGAAAAGTTTCTGAAACTTGCAAATTTCTATGGATCTTCATATTAGTTTTTAAAAACCTTGTTTATGTATCATACTTACAGGATCCAAATGAAAAATGCTACTGAAATGACACTTATTTAAATGGAAAGCTTTTTATATAAAAGATACATATTGATTTTCCACTATGGTGATAATTCACAGACAGGAAGATATAATTTTGGCTCCCATAACAAAGTTTTATGTTCAAACTTACTTAAAACCTTATTTATGTAATGTATTTCCAGTACCCAAGATATAAACTTGTTTGCATAAAGGAATTGAAAATGATTTTCTTTTAGCCATGGTCTAAAATATGCATTTTAGGACATTTCTGAAATTTTCAGTAAAATTTTGTAGTCATATATAAAAAAAGTTCTGAAACTTGAAAATTTCAATGGATATTATTCATATCATTTCTTCAAAACCTTGTTTATAATTATATATTATACTTACAGGATCCAAACTAAAAGTGCAATTGAAATGAAGTTTCTTTAAATAGAAAGCTTTTATTTGAAAAATACATACTGATTTTCCATTATAGTGATAATTCGCAGAAAGTAAGGTATATACTTTTGGTTCCCAAAACTAAGTTTCATGTCCAAGTTGTTGAAATTTGATAAAATTAAAAGCCTAATTATATGTTGTATATCAACGAAACAAATTTGCTTGAATAAAAAGAACTTTATAGGGCTTTCATTAAGCCATGTACAGTTTTAATTCTTGCATTAAAAATGAATTGATTCGATATTTTTTTCTAAATTGATAATAATAAACTGCATTGCCATTGATATCATTTTTGCACTCCCATTTCCCCTTTGCTGACCTCTTAAAATTTGTGTTTGTTTACCTCGCAAATACGGCCGTTTTATGCTACTCATTGACAATAACTTGCTGTTGCCAGGTGCAAAATTACATATATTGATTAATATCTACTGAAAATGATCATAGGCATCATCATAAATTCATAAAATATGAAAAACGATTAAGAAAAGAAGGCAACATGCTCGGCTTACCTATCAACAATAATCAAGCAAAATCTTTGCCACTTCAGCGTGAGATTTGACGCTTAGCACTTCCTTGAGTTCGCTCCATCCAACGGCAACGGTCCAACTGAACCCCTACATTTGTTCCATTTGGAAGATACTTCACTTCTATTCATCTTTCTCTCTGAATCCGTCAACGTCCGCTTTTTCCCACGCGTTGACTGTTTCTCATTTGCTCAAGAACCACATGTCGTTTATTGTTTCTAAACAGTGCGCATGCTCAAGACGTGTTCACATAGAAGGCCATATGAATAGATTTGAATATTGGCATCCAGACAATAATTCTGATAACGATTATTTTGGGTCTTTTTTGTCAAAAAATCGTATCTTTTGCAGCATAACTCGGTGTTAATCTTCATTTTATGAAGGTCAGTACGGAAATCGACAATAATTTTGGGCATGAAAAAATGACGCAGCTGGTAGACAATATCCCTTTAATCTTCACCTTTTTATTGCATTTAACATCAAAGAAATTGTGAAATTAGTTAAATTACAAATATTCTACCCTAGGAATGTTTATTTCATTGAAAAATAATCAATACGTGTGAAATAGAAGAAAAATTGATTTTTACCATATTTTGTCAAACGATGGTTTGTGCCCGTGTCTGGTGGTTTCTGATTGTAATGATACGAGTCTGTTGTAAGGTGTGATTAGGAAGACCCAAATCTACTATTATGTACAATGTACTTAAATTAACATACCTTCAGTAATATCTTCTCTGTCAAGCTTTTCTTTCACAACGTCTGCAAAACTTCTTTTAAGAAAATGTTTTTTTTGTTACATTTTTCAAGATTTTATTTTGATTTTGCACTGTTGATGTTTGAAGTATAGGTCAGTTACATTTGACTATAATGTTGGTCAGACAGGAACAGTTTTCATCATCCACTTTGACTTATGGTGACACTTTATTACTCTTTTTTCAAAACTGCAAAACCTTTTTTGTTTTGTTTCACAGGAAATATATGTCATAGATTATCTTTGATGCTTTAGGAATTGATATATGACAGCGATGTTCCTGTCATTGTTGTCACAAAGATCACAAATGTGTTATGAACTGCATGCATCTGTCAATTGATCTTTAAAAATCTAAATACATATACTACAATAATAAAATATAAAAGTACTTGAGTTAAATGGAAAATTTTTGTATGTATGACAATTATCCATTCAATTTTTTTTTTCTGAATAACTTCATTGGTGCATATCTGTCAACAACTTTTTATATCCTTTATTCACCACATTTTATTTTTGATTTAGATTACATCATCTTGCATTGAAGCGAAAGCAAAAATATTATATAGTCTGTTACATCTCCATTTGAAGAAAATGTTTTGTTTATTTAATCTATATGATATTGAAGTATTATTAATTAGAAATTCAATGTAAGTAATATGATAGTTTTAAACCCCAGATTGAGTAAGAAACTGAAGAATAAGTCTATGTGGAGAAACTGCACCAAAATGTGATTTATCTTTAGTCTGTATTTTTTTATTTTTTTTTTTATTTATTTTTTTTTTTATTTTTTTTTTATGTCAATAAACCTTACATTTGTTTTCAGTAGTTCAAAATTAGCATATTCAGAAAATTATGGGCTTAAAAAATCTGAGGGGCAAAAAATACCACTCTTGCCCTATTTGGGATAGCATGGGATATAGAATATATTTTGAAGCGTTTGTTTTGTGACGCTGATCACAGCTGATGACGGTAAGACATGCGCATTACTACATTTCTTTATTTTGTTATATATTATGGGCTGACATATTCAATCCACATCACTTCGTGACATTACTTATTCATTCACACATTCTCGGTTATAGATTTATGTCAAAACATTGTGAGATTACGATTACGGGCAAGACATTATCCTTTTATATGCAACAAAATGAAAAACAAGAAAAACCACACCGTCGAAAGAGTTCCAAAACCACAGAAAGGGGCAAAATCGATGCCGTAACACAATTCAGGCACTTCAATGAAAAAGTGGCGGCGGTGTTAAACTAGTTTGATGGGCGCAACCCCTCCTCTCTCTTAGTGAAGCGATGAGGTCATGGAAGTGCTTTCCACATGTGAGTAGAATATCAAACCTCACATATAACCGGGCAAACAGCGTTCTTATAAAAAACGCTATAAACTTGAACATTATACATTTTGGATTGGTTTTTGGAACCGTTCCGACGGAGTGGTATTTTGTTGAAAACAGAACAGAAATTTATATAAGAATGGAATATTCTTTGCACGAGTTGTTTTCTTCGTCTTGTGAACCCTATGTTGCCAGTTTCTCTGGATTGTCCATTTTGGATGCCCCTTTGGTTTTCTCTAACGTTTATTTCATTATCAATATATCTTCTAGATAATCTAATGAAAAGACCGAATCAAACATAATTATTTCAATCTTTACTGCAGTCAACACCGTTCTAGTTAGATTGAGTGAATGATTGTTGTTTATCGCCAGTTCAGCAATTTTTCAGCTATATCATGGCGAGAACAAGTTAATTTTCAATTTAGTTTAAGCATATTTTATTTGTTCAAATATGCAAAAAGGATAAGACACAAGTTAAACAAACTTATGAAATCTTCTCCTATATACAATAAGTTACAACATTATTTAATAGAGCATGCATGCATATGAATATTTCTTACATTAATATGTGTAAATTGAAGAAGAACAGAATGAAGAAAGGAATTAGAGAAGGTGAGAGAGAGGTTGGTGGTGATGGTGTGTGTGGTTTTTCATTTGGTGAACCACTTAAACAAGAAACCTTTTAGACCTCTTTATATATTCAAACACGTGCTTAAAAATAATTTCGTTCTGTTCATTTGAAAGAATAGGATTACCACTGGTTAAAAGCTTGAGGTCTATAGCACAGTCATTAGGTAGCCAGCTGAGATTGTGAAACAATTTATATCTCATATTTGCATAATGGGAACAATCAAAGAAGAAGTGATACGAGTCTTCACGATTGGCCCCACAACGACAAGACGGATCTGAGACTATATTTACTTGGAGCAAATCATAATTTAAGAAAGAAGCAAAACATCGAAGTTGGGTTAATGCAATATTAAGTTTTCGAGGTCCAATTTCGAAATGTTTAGGAACTTGTCTAATATCTTTCTGTTTTCTTAATTCAGTTTTAAATTTTGCAATAGATTCCATATTTCGAAGAGATGGATTTAAACTATTCCATTGACGTATTGTTGAGGGAATAAATGAGTCACAAGTAATCGATAGTCTGCAAAATGGTATTATTATATCACTTCCATTACGCAATGGATAAACGGTTGTACTTTGAATCGTTGGAGGAATTAAGTCACAAAGATACCTGGGTGCATTATTATTTTGAATATTATAAAACATTTGTAATTTTCTCCTTTTTCTTCTTTCTGTCAATGAGATGCTGATGTCCGCTATGTACTAGACCAAAACGCTTAGTTAGATTTTTATAGTGCTAGCTCACTGAAACAACAGTTCGATGATAGACATATCGCCCCACTAAGACACATTTTCCTGGTTCCGAGTCAACCAGCGTTTTGCTCTTTCTCCTTAATGCTGCGTACTTAGCGGAGAAGCAACAAATACCAATTTTATAGTCTGGTTTTACACGATCGGGGCTCGAACCCATGGTCTACCGCATTCGAGGCGAGCACGCTAAGCATTACATCACAGATGTGGTGCCGTTCCAGGTAGAGTATTCTTGTAAAAGACAAACGTTAATGACGTATTCATAGCACATATCAAAATAAAATGAGTGCTCCAATTCCGTTCGTTCGTCGTGTCTAAATGATTTTTGCTTAAATACTATCATTGTTTGAAAGTTTTCGATTCTCCCACCGAATTAGAAAATAACTGCAGTGTATTTGAAAATTTCACAGCATCAATTGGAGATTTGATGGTCGCAAGTTGAGTTTACTGGCGACGCGTTAACGGAGCCAATAAACGGATATTTGCGACCATTAAATCGACAATTGATGCTGTGAATTTTTCAAATACAATACAGTTATCTCCATTATAATTTAATCATGTGCATAGATGTATATTGAAAGATGACGTAAGAGGTAATCAGCTGACAGATCAGTGAATATTGGAAACATTCCTTCGTCCGCGATAAAAGTAGTTCCATGTAGGACCAGATGAATTTGGGGCGAACAAAATGTAATGATGAAAAGACACAAAATTAAATTCGAGAATTATATAATACACATAAATGTTATACGAACTACACAGTAAAGCTATAACAATGTATATATTGAAAGTGATTGTAAACACACAAATTTCAAAATTGCGATGTCCAGTCGTTACTGTTGGCGGTAAAACGTGTGGTGTGCTTTAATTACTTGGTAGCTGAAATGTCTGACGGATTCATTATACTGTAGTTGTATAGCTCAAAATCGGGCAGATCGTCCAGCATAAGCGGCCCAAGCAATTCCTGTTCGTCGTCGTACTCGTAGTCGTCTGTCATTTTGTTTCAATTAATTCGTGGCGGTCAGTTTTATTAGTGGAGTAAACCGGAGGTCCAGGAGAAAACCACCGGCCTGTCGGAAGTCACTGACTAACTTTATCACATAATGTTGTACACCTGGCCCTGATCAAGATTAGAACTCACAACCTCAGTAGTGATAGCCATTGATTGCATGGGTAGTTTAAATACAACTACTATACGATCACGACCATGACGACCGTATAATATAAAAGACTGTCATATAATATAATTGTTTGGAAGAATTCTTTCGGCTTCTATTGTATTGCAATGTCTATGTATGAAGCTTAATTGTGTTAGGTATATTTTATTTATCGATTTAAAGACCTTTAAATCCAATTTAGAACATTTTAAAAAAAGTAAAATAAAAGAACACAATGATCGATTATATGACGAAGCAAGATTTCAAGGTAGATAGAGTAGACTGACAAAACATACCTTATATTTAGTTTGGATTTTATAAGAGAGGTTATATTGTAGCTGTGCCTAATTTCTATACTGTAAAGGTAAGGGTTATGTCGTTGATGTAATGACTAATGTGCTATTCTAGAGTGCGGAATTAATTGCTTGCACATAATTATGTACATAGTGTGTTGGCATCCTCGTCATCTCAGCCGCGTCGGTGGTGTAATGGTTAGCCTGCTCGTCTCTCGAGTGTGGTAGATCGTGGGTTCGAGCACCGATGACTATAAAATTGGTATTCGTTGCTTACTTCTCCGCTAAGCATGCAGTATTCAGGAGAAAGAGCAAAGACTGGTTGGCTCGGACTCGGGATAATATGTCTGAGTGGGGCGACATGTCTACCCACGAACTGTTGTTTTAGTGAGCTTGCACTATTAAAATTCAGCTAAGCAAGTTGGACTAGTACAAATCGGATTTCATCATTATCTCATTGAAAATTAACATTGTTCTCGCCATGATATAGCTGAAAAATTTCTCATTGGCGTTAAGCAACAATCACTCACTCACTCCTCGTAATCTCATAAATACAATTTGTTCTCACAAAGATATAACAGAAACGTTACTCATTTGAGTATTCACTTTACTATGTACTGTATTTGTGTAATATGTCCGCCATATAACTACTTTACTTTAATACGGACCCCACCAAAAACAGAGGGTGCAGACAGGTGCTCGCGATGGGTAAGCAATTCCTGTTTCTTATAGGACACCCGTGGCGTTACTGATAGTCAGGTCCGGTACCGTTACTAATAGTCAAGTCCGGTACCATTACTAATAGTCAGGTCCGGTACAATTACTAATAGTCAGGTCCGGTACCATTACTAATAGTCAGGTCCGGTACCATTACTAATAGTCAGGTCCGGTACCATTTATATCATTATTTCATATGTAATTCATTCCAAATAGGAGACAAAGATGACTGAAATAGACGAACCAAGAATAATTCCGACAGAAGATTTTCCATTTCAAGTTTTTCTAAAGCAGATTGCTGATCAGATTACGGACGAGGAATTACAAGCATTGAAATTTTTCTTATCAGGTACGTATGCATGGGTGAGACAACCCGTACAAAATTGATGTATAAAGATATTCAAATAATCTCAACTTAACAATTGTACAGGATCTCAAAACAGTGAATGTAGAAATAAAATTATTTGAAATGTATTGGGTAATCACAAATTTGGTCCCATAATAGTCAAGCTTTATTATCTACTTACTTAATATACTGTTTTTTGAGAAAAAAAAATACCACATTATTCGGAACAGTTCCAAAAATACAATCGAAAAATTGTAGAAACATGAAATAATTCGATACCCCTAACACGCATATACATAACCGCTCGCTTTCCCTGGTTGGTAAAGGTACTTCAATAAAAAGTGGTGAGGTTAAACTAGTTTTATGGGGCAAAATTAGAAGCCGTAAATCGAAGAAGGACAGACAATGCAATGATCAAAAGAAAACGCACAAAGAGACAAACAATCATTTACCACTCAATAAACAGAAATTTAAAGATTGAGCAACACGAACTCCACTAAAAACGCCAGTGACCTCCACATGCGAGTAGTGGGCAGTCGTGATCATGATCGTATGGAAGTTGGATTTACAACTACCTATGCAATCGGTGCCTATTACCACTGATGTTTTGCATTCAACTCCCGCTCAGGGCAAGGAGTACAACAACGTGATAAAGTTTGTCAGTGACATACGGCAGGTCGGTGGTTTTCTCCGGGTCCTCCGGTTTCCTCCACCAATACAACTGACCGCCACGATATAGCTGAAATATTGTTGAAAGTGGCGTTATGCATCATAAAACCAAATCAGACCAAACCAATTACTTAAAGACAATTCTTGACATCTTTATCATATATTATTTGCTTCATTTCAGGAGAAGGTGGAATGCGCAGATCAATGCGTGAAAAAATAAAAAATGTATTCGACCTTTTTTATTATCTTTAACAGTTACAATTATTGTCACCCAACAACCTTGTAACACTACAGGCGATGATATGGCATTTAGGACGCAAGGATTTGTATCAGAAGTTTGTAGATTTCTGTGAAACAAATCCCGGTACTTTACATTTCTATGTACCATCGGAAACACCCGGTATGCTATGTTGTAGTTAAAATTGCATATGTTAAGGTCAAATATAGAAATATTTTTTGTTATTGCATTTCATTTTTCTTACTGTATTTGACGAGTTTGAAGATACCAAGCGGGTAATCAGAATCCTTATATCGAAGAACAGACAGCACAATGGTCAAAAAGTACAAACGGACAAACAACGTTCTACAAAACATACACATAAAACTAAAGATCAAGTAACACGCACCCCACTAAAAACCGGGTGTGAACTCAGGCGCTCTTGAAGGTTAAGCAGTTCCTGCTCTACTAATGACACCCGCCGTGTAAATTTAGTTACAAACCCGGTGATAAGTCATGAATGAAGAAAGGCCGGAACTTCATGGAGGCTGTTAGGTTATAAACAGAACCACAACTTTCACGCATAAATCTCCATACTGCCATGCTGTCTCCTAATTATTAATTAATCAAATTTTGTTTTATGTCATAAAACTAAGCTGTAGGTAAGCAATTTGAAAGTAATACAATAGAAGGTGACACAAAACGGTCATGTGATATGATCTGACATCGTTACCGCCGGTTGTTTGTATGAGGGTTCATGTCTTATTTAGGTTATTTGTGTTTGTTTTCGCATAGTGGTGTCCAACACATAATGCGTTGTGCTTTTGTTTTGTGTTTCGTCGTCTGGTGTTTCCTATTTCTCTAGATTGTCTGTTTGTGCCTTCGGTATTCTCTAACGTTTGTTTTTACTCATATCGATCAACAATAAACAAAGCAACGATGACGCGAAGGGATCAACATTTCCACCCAATGGATGCATGTATGTTCCAATGATGTTGTATTTCTGCAATGAAACGTATATTGATAAAATACATCGAATGCATAAATAAACGGGATTCTTGTCCCTCAATCTTGGTGTCTTTACACTATTTTTTTAGAATAAGAACATTTAATCCTTTGTTGTCATTTCGACTCGACTAGTCTTTACTCTTACAACTTAATTATGTGTGCTTATCGGAAAAGTAGCTACTACCAATATAATAGTTGTTGGTTTGACTCGATCAGTGTTCGAACTCAAATCTACTGCACTCAAGGCAAGAAGGCTATTCATCGATGCTTTTTATATGTTACTGCAATTACATATATTTAGGTATAATCATTTTACGAAAAGTTTGAAGGTTCCGTAAATCGAAGAAGAACAGACAACACAATGGTTTAAAGAAAAAAAAACCAAAAGGACAAACAATGATGTACAAAACATTACACAGAAGACAAAAGATTGAACAACACGGACCCCACTAAGATAATAAGCGGGACTGAACTCAGGTACACCGGAAAGGTAGGAAGGTCCTGCTCCACATGTGACATCCCTCGTGTCACTCTTGTTACTAACCCGGTGATAAATTAGGAATGAAGAAAGGACCGTATTTTGATACTTGAGTTGTTGTAAAATGCTTATCATTATACATTTTTATTCTTCAGTTAATGGTTATAGACATGTGAATTTCCATCTACGGGGGACTGATGCTTGTAGGAGAGATAAAATACAAGGGCTACGTAATCAAATATCAGTTTTATTGTGTTGCCCAATTGAATACATCATTCCTGACGGAGTAGAACCAACAAATAGTGTCTATGTAACCTTTATGATACCAGAATGGTGTATAGATGTTTTGATGAAAATCCAACCAGAAGATAAGGCCACACTTAACTCATTTGGAGTAGATAGATTCAAAGTTGGTGACGATTACGTGGATTGTAAAGGTAATAACAATGTTTGTTTGCTTGATGGTGCTTAACGCCACATTCAACAATATTTCAGCTATATCGCGGTGGTCAGTTTTATCGGTGGAGGAAACTGGAGGACCCGGAGAAAATCACCAACCTGTCGCAAGTCACTGAAAAATTTGATCACATAATGTTATGCACCTCACCCTGATCGAGATTCGAACTCACACCATCAGGGTAAATAGGCACTTATTGCATAGGTAATTGTAAATCCAAGTACGATCACGCCACGACGGCTCAGTAAGAAAAATAGAGGACGAATAAGGTACACATGTACGTGCACGTTTGCTGAAGAGGAACATGTATGTGCACGTTTGCTGAAGAGGAACATGTATGTCCACAATATTGTACAGTGTATACACTAACTAAATGATACAATTATAACCCTCGTACGAGGAAGACATTTAGATTTGTCATCCGGAGAGAGGATGTGTTAATGAGGACTTGCTTGATGGAAAACAAGTGTTGACAAAGCTAGAAACCTACCTCAGATGTATTTATAATATTTTGTATCCACAGTAGCAACACGATTCTTTTGTGAAACCATCAAATTTCGGGAATAAAGGGTTAGGGTTGTGATGTTTATTTAAGTTATATCCCTAATGAAAAAGAAGGAGATATCTAATTTAGTTCGCATGACACGTTTCTTTAATAACCTTCAAATGGAGCGTTCATTGTCTAAAGATTGGAAAGCCATATAACTTAAAATCGAGGAAGTGCACCAGAGGACCAGCACAGAATTGCCAAAAAATCGTCTGGTTTACCTATGTCGAGGGAAAAAGAACTTAGTTATATCTCTAATCTTCTGAACCTGCAGGTTTTATTCTTTATAGATGATATTTATTTAATTGAAGTAAGGCAGAAAAACACACATTTGGCTGTTTTTATTTCTAATTTCTAATTTCAATTTCTTTTTATTTTTGAGTTTGTGTTTGTTTGTTTGTTTATTTGTTTGTTTGCTTTGTTTTGCTTGTTTTTTTATAGTTTTTTTGTTTTCATATTTATTTTTGCTTTTGTGTCAGACGGATGGATAATTAACGGATATGACAAAACATCACATGCTCTATTAAGAAATCAAGTGTATAAAAACAAGATTTAGCGTAAGTTTGTTTACTTGTACTAATACCAGTAATGACATACCATACAACTTAATAATGATGGAATAATATAATAGATTTTCAGGAAGGAGACGAAAGGCCTGACATGGATAAAGATACCATTGTCAGTAAGATAATACAAGAAAATAATCAGCTATCAAAGGATTTAGAGCGCTTTGAAGTTAGCTACTATGATTCCAAAAGAGCGTTGGAAGAAATGAAATCCCAATACGATGATGCAATACAAGAGGCCAAATTAGCACGGTCAGAGGTAGAAGGATTGAGAGACAATGCTGCAAATACCTTTGGTATCTACATATTTTCATTTTTGTATTGTTAAGTATAGGGGAATTTATCTGTAAATTTTAGATCTCTTTTAATAAGAAATTTAAGAAGGAAGAAGGGGGTGTTCTGAAATCATGATTGATGCTGAATGTAGTTCTTATTTGATATATGAAAAACAAAAACGTATCACTCTGTCCAAAAAGTTTCAAAATGCAAAAACACCTATATGTTTTCATGGCGTGTATATAAGAGAATTTTGAAAATACACGATCGAAAAAACCAAAGGGGCAATCAAGAATAGACAATACAGAGAAATTGACAACATTGGGTACACAAGACGACGACAAACAAAACAAAAAACACAACACAATATGTGTTGAACACCACTATGGGTAAACAAATAACCCACATAAGACATGAGCCCTCCTACCAACAACTGGAGATGCATACGAACGGTGGTGATGGAAGACAACGTTATCAGGAAACAACACAGAGAGCGACAAGTTTGAAGAATGGCCAAAAGAAAAACATCAAAAGACAAACAATGATCTACAAACAGCTACACAGCAAAATAAAGATCTGGCAAACATATTTGTCAAGCACAAGTTATCTCTAGTTTACTTTCATTTCAATTTATAGCTTGATCATTAAGTATGGGATGCATATATCACTCACCTACAATAAAATCCATATAATATTAATTATTGTTAATTATAATTAACAATGTCCATGTACGTTTCACAACAACAGTTTTATTGAAAATGGAAAGATATTCGCATAACTCAATATTTTTTTCGTATTTGTGGGCAAGCTATTTTGGTGTACTATCGTTCTGTTTATTTTATTTTTTTTTATTATTTGTTTCACTCTTTACCAGACTGCCTGTTAGACCTTAGATATACCATAGAAAAGAATGGCGAAGAAATATTTTCACTGAAGCAGACGCTAGAAAAACAGCATTTACTACTCAGCTCCACTGATAGTGACCGCTGTTGGGATGGTATATTACATAGCAGATATGGTGAGCTTATTAAGGTTTGTAGATACCAAAGAGGTAATCAGAATCCGTTAATCTAAGAAGGACATACACTACAATGGCCCAAAAAAGGGAAAAACAATGGTTTACAATACACTACATAGAAAACAATAGATTGAACAACATTAACCCCATTAAAAACCGGATGTGAACTCAGATGCTCTGGAAAAGGTTAGCAGTTCTTGTTCCACTAGTGACACCGTCGTGTTACTGTTAATAGACACGAATATCATCTGTTATTCACTATTTCTTCTTATCATTTCATCTGGCTGAGTAAGTTGTGAGTGATTGATGTTTAGCGCCAATTGAGTAATTCGTCTTCTATTGCATGACAAGAACAAGTTACCTTTGGCGAGGTGATGCTCATGCCTTCTCTTTACTAGACCACCCATACTTATTTGGATTTGTGTAGTGCTACCTCACTGAAAAAAACAGTCTACAGGTACACAGGGCACACCATGAGGACACAATATACTGACTCCGAACAAACCAGTATTGCCTTTTATTACTTAGCACTGCCTGCTTAATAGTGTTTTGTTCTGTCTTTTGTCGGGTGTTTCCCTGTGTCTCTGGGTTGTACGTTCTTGGTTGTCATTTCGGTATTTCTATTTATAGACACAGAACGACAACGAACAAAACCTAAACAGAAAACTAAAACAATAAGCAACGCGGTCCCAATCTTTACCATTGTAGACCTACAACAACATATTTCTAAAATCAATATGATTTTCTCATATTAATGAAATATAAACAAAATATTCCATACTGTCGGAACATTTCCAAAACCCGACAGAAAATTCACAGGAAGAGACAAATTCGATTCTCGTAACACAAAATACATAGCTGATCACTTCTATTATAAGTTAATATATTTTTTTCATGTATAATTGTTGTATGATTGCTAGGATATATATGTATGACATTTAGAAAAAATATATTTTCTTTTAAGAAAGGCAACTTACTCAGGTAAATCTGCATGACTTGGAACAGAAGTCTTGTCGTATACAGGCGTGAGTATAGCTCTAAAGTAGAAAGAACGAGATGATTGCAGTTTTCTCTTGAACAAAAAGAACGTTCTTAAGTAGTGATATTGCTATCCCCCCACCCCCGCTTTGCAAACTTTCCACAATAGTTCAGCTATATCGTGGCGGTAAGTTTTATTGGTGGAGGAAACCGGAGGACCCGGAGAAAACCACCGACCTGTCGCAAGTCACTGACACTTTATCACATAATGTTGTACACCTCTCTCTGATCGTGATTCGAACTCACTACATCAGTGGTGATAGGTCAACCACCATACGATCAAGGCCACGACGGCCCCATTTGAGATTATAAGCTTCCAGATGTATATCAAATATAGGTATTAGAACATTGTTACATTTAACATTATTTATACTATGTACGACTTTGTATGCAAAAGAGGCTTTTAAGACGCCATGGATGGGACACAAATATCCTTTCATTGCACATCATCTCATTACAAGTTTCTTTGTTGTAGGGACTGTGTTGCCTTAATAGACATTAAGTGTTTATGCTAAGTATTGTGCCAACAGCAATCGGTATTCTCTAACGTTTATTTGCACAGTACATTCAATATGCAAAGATATATATATCTTTTATCTTTCGTTTTGCTTCTTTGTGGTTTAATGCAGTATTACTAATATTTTCCGGAACGGTTCATATCCATATTTATCAAATTTCGAAAAGAGTTCTTTCCCACAGATATTCGTGATTTGAGAAATAGCCTCTCTTCAATTTGATAATTATGGATATTAACCTTCCCGGAGAGCCTTACTTTCATATTGTTGTTGTTGTTTCTTCATTTGTTCCTGGTAGTGGTATTGCTTATTGACTATAATATAATTTCCATTCATAATGTGCAATTTTGATATTGATCAAGTATCGTCAAATGTAAAGGTTGCTTATTTTGTATTGCAGGAAATTAATAGAACTTTTGAACACAAGTAAAGGTTGCGAAATTACTGCAGAAATTATGTCAAGAGTTCAGCTAAACCTACAGAATTCCGCTGATTTAAAGGTTTGTCATTTTTCCTTGTAGGAACCCGAAAGTTTATTTTCACAAAGGGTACTCGAGACGCTATAAGATAAAATGAACATGATCATACAATATAATATAAAAGAAAGATATTTTCACGTTTCATAATATCACTGTGCAACACTATTCCAGTTCATACGAAGCTTTTGTATATCTTAGTTAGCTATGAATATGACTATCCTTTCATGGAATATTGTCTCATTTGTGAAGGGGGTTTTGCTTTACATTGTGATTCATTGTATTTCCAGGATAATGGTATAAAAGTACGAGAACAATCCTTTTAAGCACAAATTACAAACCGCATCGGTTGTTTAATGCTTATTGTGTTCACCTCGAAAGCGGTAGATTGTGGGTTCGACCCCTGGTTGGGTCATACCAAAGACTATAAAATTGGTATTTATTGCTTCTCCGGTAAACACACAGCACTATGGAGTAAAAGCAAACACTGATTGGCTCGGAATCAGAATAATATGTCCGAGTTAAGCGACATGTCTATCCGCGGACTGCCCTAGCACTACCAAAATCCAACTTAGCGTGTTCGTCTAGTCCATAAAACTAGCTTATACCCGCCACGTTTTATAGAAGTACTTTGTCCAATACAGGAAAGTGAATAGCCATGGATTTGTGTGTTAGAAGTATCGATTTTGCTTCTTTCTACAGTTTTTCTAATGGCTTATGGAACAGTTCCGACAGTGTGATGTTTTTTTTATTTTATTTCTACGATTTTTCTAATGGCTTTTAAGAACTGTTCCGGCAGTGTAGTTTTTTTTTCTTTTTTTTTCATTTTTCATTTTATTTCTACGATTTTCCGATTGGATTTTTAGAACTGTTCTGATGGTAAAGTATTTCTAATTTTTAGTTTTGTATTCTATTCATTTTAGAGACAAATACATACTCTTGTTGGTAGCCAGGTCTTTGAGGAGGTGTATGAAAAGGTAGAAGATTTGAGAAGAATAGCCGATGCCATCACAGTTAAGCAAACTCTTGAAGCATCTATTCATAGGAATTTGTAGGATTTTGAGGAACGACGTATTTCCTTTGCTGTACAATTACACAATTGTGTAACTGATGTTTTATGGAGACATGTCATAGTATTATAATGTAATATTGTATAATGCTTTATCATGTAGTCTTTCTTTTTACGAAGACAAAATTGCATTCAATGGATAACATTTTATTTTATACTGTCACTGACCGAAATATAGCTTCGTCTTTCCCTCCAGTTGTTTGTAGAACGGCTCATATTTACGTTATTTGTGTTTGCTTGCGTGTGGTGGCGTCCAACACATATTTTCTAGTGTTTTTCTTTTGTTTGTCTCCGTCTTGTGTCTTGTTAACTCTGTTTTGACGGTTTCTCTGGATTGTTCATTTTTGATTGCCCATTCGGTGTTCTCTAACGTTTATTTAACTGGTACCCATTTCACATCTTTACCTGTTGAGATTGGAAAGTAGTCGTAAATCCGTTCACTTTCTGTTGACATAAAATATCAAAAGGGGTAACCAAAGGTTAATTGCATAATGTTATTGTCGAATTCACATCTTAGCCGTCGATGGATTGATATGATTGTTCTGCTTTTTCTGCAGGATAAACACAATAAATAATATTAATGCAGTGTCCTGAAATAAAATGCTTATATATATTGGGCGCAAAACTGGTGAAAATCTCGCCATATCTCACCTTTACCTCAGATTTTAGACCTCGTAAGACACTACATTACTATTGTATATATATATCCGTATTATTTATAGCTAGCTGGTGATGATAGAACCATATTATCATTATAAATTCAAATGTTAGCCGTCGATGGATTGATATGATTGTTTTGCCTTTTTTGCAGGATAAACACAATAAATAATGTTAATGCAGTATCTTAAACTATAAAGTGTATGTATATTGGACGCAAAACTCGGTGTACGTCGCCTTTTTCCCAGTTTGGCAAGCTCATCAACTTTATACTTTAAGACATTGCACAAATATCTTCAAACCCTCCTTGTATATTATACAATTATTGACTTTTGTTGAGGTTAATATAAAGATATATCGTTCCTAGATATATGCTTTACCGAGATCGAAAGGAAATCGAAATGAAAGTCGGTAATTGTTTTATTATATGAAACTGTTATTAATATCATCTGTATAATGTTTTATAAATTGGCATTAAACACTACATGTGCTTTTTGTCAATTTTAATGATAACAAGATTTAGACAAATAATCGGAAAACCCCTATTTTTAATTTTAGAGTCACGTGAGGTTAATATTACGTTCCAAAGGCTCCTCTGGGATGATCTAACTTACTCTTTGAAAGAAGCATATTATCAAATTAATGTGATATAAGACATATGCACAATTATATGTTCATAATTGTCAGTACAGGTTATTGTGATATTTTAGATTTTGTAATTTAAAATAAATTTAAGATTTAATCACTTGATGTAAACATGAATTGTGTTATTGTAATATTTCAGACGTACGAACAGTTTGAATATACAAACAGGTAATCAGAAACCGTAATGCGTAAAATAACAGACAATAAAGTGGTCAACAGTACAAACAATAATATACAATACACTACACAGAAAACTCACGCTTAGAATTTTGAAAAACTCAGAACAAGTTCATTATTTATAAAAGTAGAAATAAATATGTGCCAAAAGTTAACGTGTCATAGTAGCTATAACAAGAATGTATTTGAGTCAATCTATGAAAGGAGTTTTACATGTACATCGCCGTCAAAGGATGGAAGCATGTCATTTAGTAAATATGATATGACGTATTGCACCATTTGGAACAATCCTTAAAGAAATGTCAACCACAAAAAAACTAAATGTTACTGTTTTTTTTTCTTTGATATATGTTCATTATTTGGATTAATAACATTTGTGAAATGCCATTGGCCACGTGTGTTGTTGTTTCTCATTGTGGAGGCTGTTAGGTTATATACAGAACCACAACTTTCACGCATAAATCTCTATACTGCCATTCTGTCTACTAATTATTAATTAATCAAATTTCATTTTATATCATAGACATAAGCAATTTGAAAGTAATAACATAGAAGGTGACACAAAACGGTCATGTGATATGATCTGACATCGTTACCGCCGGTTGTTTGCATGAGGGTTCATGTCTTATTTAGGTTATTTGTGTTTGTTTTCGCATAGTGGTGTCCAACACATAATGCATTGTGTTTTTGTTTTGTGTTTCGTCGTCTGTGTTTCCTATTTCTCTAGATTGTCTATTTGTGCCTTCGGTATTCTCTAACGTTTGTTTTACTCATATCGATCAACCATAAACAAAACAACGATGACGCGAAGGGATCAACATTTCCACCACCCAATGGATGCATGTATGTTCCAATGATGTTGTATTTCTGCAATGTAGCGTATATTGATAAATGACATCGAATGTATAAATAAACGGGATTCTTGTCCCTCAATCTTGGTGTCTATATATATTTTTTTTTAGAATATAAACATTTAATCCTTTGTTGTCATTTCGACTCGACTAGTCTTTATTCATGAACCTTAATTATGTGTACTTATCGGAAAAATCGCTAATACCAATAAAATAGTTGTAAGTTTAGGCCGACCGGTGCCCGAACACAAATCTACTGCATTCAAGGCAAGAAGGCTAACCATTTCACTATCGATGCTTTTTATTTGTTACTGCAATTACATATATTTAGGTATGATCATTTTACGAAAAGCTTAAAGGTTCCGTAATTCGAAGAACAGACAACACAATGGTTTAAAGAAAAAGAAAAAAAAAAGGACAAACAATGATGTACAAAAAAAAACCACTACACAGAAAACAAAAGATTGAACAACACGGAACCCACTAATTACCGGGGATGAACTCGGGTACACCAGAAGGCTAGGAAGATACTGCCACACATGAGACATCCGTCTTGTCACTCTTGTCACTAACCCGATGATAAATCCTGAATGAGGAAAGGACCGGATTTTGATACTTGTGTTGTTGTAAAATGCTTATCATTATACATTTTTATTCTTCAGTTAATGGTTTTAAATATGTGAATTTCCATTTACGGGGGACTGATGCTTATAGGAGAGATAGAATACAAAAGTTACGTCTTGAAATGTCAGATTTATTGTGTTGTCCAATTGTATACATCTTTCCTGAGGGAGTAGAACCAATAGGTATTATGTATGTAACCTTTATGATACCAGAATGGAGTATAGATGTTTTGATGAAGATCCAACAAAAAGATAAGGCCAGACTAAGCTCATTTGGAGTAGATAAATTCAAAGTTGGTGACGATTACGTGGATTGTAAAGGTAAGAAAAATGTGTGTTTGCTTGATGGTGCTTAACGCCACTTTCAACAATATTTCAGCTATATAAGTTTTCATGGCGTATATATAAGAGAAGTTTGAAAATACACGTTAGAAAAAACCAAAGGGACAAATCAAGAATAGACAATACAGAGAAATTGACAACATTGGGTACACAAGACGACGACAAACAAAACAAAAAACACAACACAATATGTATTGGACACCACTATGGGCAAACAAATAACCCACATAAGACATGAGCCCTCCTACAAACAACTGGAGATATATACGAACGGTGGTGATGGAAGACAATGTTACCAGGAAACAACACAGAGAGCGAAAAATTTGAAGAATGGCCAAAAGAAAAACATCAAAAGACAAACAATGATCTACAAACAGCTACACAGCAAAATAAAGATCGAGCAAAAATATTTTTCAAACACAAGTTATCTCTAGTTTACTTTTACTTCAACTTATAACTTTATCATTAAGTATGAGATGTGGATATCACTCACCTACACTAAAATCCATATAATATTAATTATTGTTAATTATAATAAGCAATGTCCATGTACGTTTCACAACCACAGTTTTATTGAAACTGGAAAGATATTCATATAGCTTAATATTTTTGTCGTATTTGTGAGCAAGCTATTTTTGTGTACTATCGTTTATTTTATTTTATTTTTTTATCATTTGTTTCACTCTTTTCCAGACTGCCTGTTAGACTTTAAATATACCATTGAAAAGAATGAGAACGAAATATATTCACTTAAGCAGACGCCGGAAGAACACCATTTACTATCCAGCTCCACTGATAATGACAGCTTTCGGGATGATATATTATATAGCAGATATGGTGAGTTTATAAAAATTTGTAGATACCAAAGAGGTAATCAGAAGCCGTTAATCTAAGAAGGACATACACTACAATTACCCCAAAAAAGGACAAACAATGAACTACAATACACTACATAGAAAACAAAAGATTGAACAACATAAACCCCATTAAAAACCAGGGTGAACCCAGATGCTCTGAAAAAGATTAGCAGTTCTTGCTCCACTAGTGACACCCGTCGTGTTACTGTTAATAGACACGAATATCATCTGTTATTCACTATTTCTTCTTATCATTTGATCTGGCTGAGTAAGTGAGTGATTGATGTTTAGCACCAATTGAGTAATTCGTCTTCTATTGTATGACAAGAACAAGTTACCTTTGGCGAGGTGATGCTCATGCCTTCTCTTTACTAGACCACCCGTACTTATTTGGATTTGTGTAGTGTTACCTCACTGAAACAACAGTCTACAGGTAGACAGGGCACACCATGAGGACACAATATACTGACTCCGAACAAACCAGTCTTGCATTTTACTACTTAACACTGCCTACTTAGTGATGTCTTTTTTCTGTGTCTTTTATCGGGTGTTTCCCTATGTCTCTGGATTGTCCGTTCTTAATTGTCTCTTCTGTTTTCTCGTATACTATATAAATACAGAATGACAACGAACAAAACCAAAACAGAAAACGGAAGACTAACCAATGAGCAACAACAATATATTTCTAAAATCAATATGGTTTTCTCATATTAATTAAATATAAATGAAATATTCCATACTGTTGGAACATTTCTAAAATCTGACAGAAAAATCACAGAAAGAGGCAATATCGATTCTCGTAGCACAAAATAAATAGCTGCCCACTTCCAATATATGGTGATGGATTAGTTTCATTGATAATTGTTGTATGATTGCTAAGATTCATAAGTATATACATATGACGTTAACTTAAATAATTTTCTTTTAAGAAAGCCAACTTTCCCAGGAAAATCTGCATGATTTGGAACAGAAGTCTTGTCTAATACAGGCGTAAGTATAGCTCTAAAGTAGAAAGAACGAGATGATTGCAGTTTTCTCTTGAGCAAAATCAGCGTTCTTAAGTAGAGATATTACTATCACACCCCACCCCCGCATTGTAAGCTGAAAAATCACTACGAGTCTTCCACATCCCAACGGCTTGAAGACATGATCCCATGTTATGCAATGAGGAGTCTGAGGATACCAATGATGTCTGTCGAAGAAAGACAGACCATATAATTTCCCAAAGAAAAAACCCAAGACAGACTAACAATGATCCATATAACACAGAAAAATAAGATTGTACAACAAGACTCCCACTTCAAGACGGAGGTGAGCTAAATTGCTGGGGAAAGGTAAGCAGTTCCCGGTCCACTAGTGGCATCCGTCGTATGAAAAGTATGTAAGAATAAGTTATAATAATGTATAACCCTAATGTTACTATTCTATACTTCATTACTAATTTGAGATTATAGCTTGCAGATGTATATCAAATATAGGTAGAGGCCGTCGTAGCCGTGATCATATGGTAGTTGGTTTTATGCAATCAGTGCCTATAACCACTGATGTTGTGAGTTAGTTCGAATTTCGATCAAGGTGGGGTGTACATCATTATGTGATAAAGTTATTGACTTACGGCAGGTTGGTGGTTTTCTCTGGGTCCTCCGGTTTCCTCCATCAATACAACTAACCGCCACGATATAGCTGAAATATTGTTATAAGTGGGGTTAAGCACTATCAAGCAAACAAAAACAATCAATCAAATATAGGTTTTAGAACATTGTTACATTTAACATTATTTATACTATGTACCAACTTTGTATGTAGAAGACTTTTAAGACGCCGGATGGGAAACAAATATCCTTTCATTCCAAGTTCTTTGTTGTGAGGACAATGTGTGGCTTTAACAGACATTAAGAGTTTTATATTAAGTATTGTGAAAACAACGGCAACACAGCAATTGAAAAAAACGAATTTAATTCAAATTATTATTGTCTATTTTTGATTGCCCCTTCGGTATTCTCTAACGTTTATTTGCACAGTGAATTCAATATGCAAAAACATATATATCCTTTATCTTTCGGTGTACTTCTTTGTGATTCAGAGCAGTATTAATAATATCTTTCTGAAAGGTTAATATCTATATTTATCAATATTGAAAAGAGTTATCTCCCTTAGATAATCGTGATTTGATGAATAACCTATCCTCAATTTGATAATTATGGATATTAACCTTTCCTGAAGGCCTTACTTTCATGTTGTTGTTGTTGTTTTCTCATTTGTTCGCGCAAGCGGAATTGGTAATTGGCTGTAATATAAGTTCCAATAATAATGAATATTCATTTAAAATTAAATTAAAAAAAACAACATTTTTGCTTTCAATTTTAATATTTATCAGCTATCGTCAATTGTTTGATTTGTTTGTTTGATGGTGCTTAACGTCACTTTCAACAATATTTCAGCTATATCGTTGTGGTCAGTTTTATTGGTGGAGGAAACCGGAGGACCCACAGAAAACCATCGACCTGTCGCAAGTCACCGAGAACCTTTATCACATAATGTTGTACACCTCGCCCTGATCGCGATTCGAATTCACAATATCAGTGGGGATAGACACTGATTGCAACAACCATGCGTTCACGGCCACGATGGCCCCCGTCGTCAATTGTAAAGGTTTTTTATTTTGTATTGCAGGCAATTAATAGAACTTTTCAACACAAATAAAGCGTGCGAAATTACCGCAGAAATTATGTCCAGATTTCAGTTAGACCGACAAGATTCCACTGAATTAAAAGTATTTCATTGTTTCTTGTATGAACCCGAAAGTTAATTTTCACAAAGGGTTCTCGAGACGCTATAAAAATAAAATGAACATGATCATACAATATAATATAAAAAAAAGATATTTTCACGTTTCAAAATATCACTGTGCAACACTAATTCAGTTCATACGAAGCTTTTGTATATCTTAGTTAGCTATGAATATGTCTATCCTTTCATGGAATATTGTCTCATTTGTGAAGGGGGTTTTGCTTTACATTGTGATTCATTGTATTTCCAGGATAAGGGTATAAAAGTACGAGAACAATCCTTTTAAACACAAATTACAAACGGCATCGGTGGCTTAATGCTTATTGTGTTCACCTCGAGTGCAGTAGATCATGGATTCGACCCCTGGTTGGTTCATACTAAAGACTATGAAATTGGTATTTATTGCCTCTCCGGTAAGCACACATCACTATGGAGTAAAAGCAGACACTGGTTGGCTCGGAATCAGAATAATATGTCCGAGCTACATGTCTATCCGCGGACTGCCCTAGCACTACCAAAATCCAACTTAGCGTGTTCGTCTAGTCCATAAAACTAGCTTATCCCCGCCACGTTTTATAGAAGTGCTTTGTCCAATACAGGAAAGTGAACAGCCATGGATTTGTGTGTTAGAAGTATCGATTTTGCTTCTTTCTACAGTTTTTCTACTGGCTAAATTTTAGAACTGTTCCGACAGTGTGATATTTTTTTTCATTTTATTTCTACGATTTTTCTACTGGCTTTTAGAACTGTTTCGACAGTGTGATATTTTTTTTTCATTTTATTTCTACGATTTTTCTACTGGCTTTTAGAACTGTTCCGACAGTGTGATGTTTTTTTTCATTTTATTTCTACGATTTTTCTACTGGCATTTAGAACTGCTCTGGCAGTGTAGTTTTAATTTTTTTTAATTTTTTTTTTTAATTTTTCATTTTATTTCTACGATTTTCCGATTGGATTTTTAGAACTGTTCTGATGGTAAAGTATTTTTTTTTTAGTTTTGCATTCTATTCATTTTAGAGACACATACATACGTACACTCTTGTTGGTAGCCAGGTTTTTGAAGAGGTGTAAAAAGAGGTAGAAGATTTGAGAAGAATAGCCGATGCCATCACAGTTCAACAAACTCTTGAAGCATCTATTCATAGGGATTTGTAGGATTTTGAACAAAGACTTATTTCCTTTGATGTACAATTACACAATTGTGTAACTGATGTTTTATGGAGACATTTCGTAGTATTATAATGTAATATTTTATAATGCTTTATCATGTACCCCTTCTTTTTGGAAGACAAATTGCATTCAATGGATAACATTTCATTTTATACTGTCACTGACCGAAATATAGCTTCGTCTTTCCCTCCAGTTGTTTGTAGGAGGGCTCATATCATGTTTACGTTATTTGTGCTTGCTTGCGTGTGGTGGTGTCCAACACATAGTATCTAGTGTTTTTCTTTTGTTTGTCTTCGTCTTGTATCTTGTTAGCTCTGTGTTGCCTATTTCTCTGGATTGTCCATTTTTGATTGCCCATTCGGTGTTCTCTAACGTTTATTTAACTGGTACCCATTTCACATCTTTACCTGTTGAGATTGGAAAGTAGTCGTAAATCAGTTCACTTCCTGTTGACATAAAATATCAAAAGGGGTAATCAAAGGATAATTGCATAATGTTATTGTCGAATTCACATCTTAGCCGTCGATGGATTGATAGGATTGATCTGCTTTTTCTGTGCAGTGTCCTGAAATAAAATCCTTATATATATTGGGCGCAAAACTGAGGAAAATCTCGCCTTTACCTCAGTTTGTAAACCTTGTACACACATTAATTTCATACATTAGGACACTGCATTACTATTGTATATATATCCGTATTATTTATAGCTATCTGGTGATGATAGAACCATATTATCATTATGAATTCAAATTTTAGCCGTCAATGGATTGATATGATTGTTTTGTCTTTTTTTGCAGGATAAACACAATAAATAATGTTAATGTAGTGTCTTAAACTATAAAGTGTATGTATATTGGACACAACACTCAGTGTACGTCGCCTTTATCTCAGTGTGTCAAGCTCATCAACTTTATACTGCACTAATATCTTCAAACTCTTCTTGTATATTATACAATTATTGACTGTTGTTGAGGTTAATATAAAGATATATAGTTATTAGATATATGTTTTACCGAGGCCGAAATGAAATCGAAATGAATGTCAGTAATTGTTTTATTATATGAAACTGTTATTAATGTCCTCTGTGTCATGTTTTATAAATTGGCATTAAATTCTACATGTGTTTTTGTCAATTTTAATGGCAACAAGATTTAGACAAAAAAATCGGAAAATCCCTACTTTCAATTTTAGTCACATGAGGTTAATATTAAGTTCCAAGAGCTCACCTGGGATGATCTAACTTAATCTTTGCCCAAATTGAAGGCTTAGACAGTATTCACAAAGTTCTATAAAAAAAAATCTCATACTTTTAGCCAATCAGATAGAAGAAAAATGTAGTCATATAATAAATATCCGTATTATGTAAAGCTAGCTGGTGATGATAGAAGTGTCGTCTTAACGCATGGGTACGCATGACAGTTCCCAGGGGCCCAACGAGCATAGAGACTCCATGTTGATATATGTATGTTGTGTACGGCATGTTTTTTTTTTAATTTTTAAATATTGATTTTGTTGGAAATACCAATGCAATAAATATATGCTTAATTTTATCGACATTTACATTATTATTCCTGTTTTTGGTTGTATAGGTAGGGGTATACTCTTGCTAAGACGGCCCTGTGCGTAGGTAGGGGTATAATGTTGTTAAGACGGCCCTGTGTGTAGGTAGGGGCATAATGTTGTTAAGACGGCCCTGTGTGTAGGTAGGGGTATAATGTTGTTAAGACGGCCCTGTGTGTAGGTAGGGGTATAATGTTGTTAAGACGGCCCTGTGTGTAGGTAGGGGTATAATGTTGTTAAGACGGCCCTGTGTGTAGGTAGGGGTATAATGTTGTTAAGACGGCCCTGTGTGTAGGTAGGGGTATAATGTTGCTAAGACGGCCATGTGTGTAGGTAGGGGTATAATGTTGCTAAGACGGCCATGTGTGTAGGTAGAGGTATAATGTTGTTAAGACGGCCCTGGATGATAGAAACATATTATCATTATAAATTATAGTCTGAGTGTGAGACTGCAATTATCTTGCACATAAGTCATACCATTATGATGCTTCTGGTACAGATTATTCTGGATAAAAGAAACAATCTCTGTAGTTCCTAGCAAACTGTTGCCGATATTGATGCATATTGTGACGGATTAGTGCACAATGCAAGTCATTATGTTGTTTCAAATCTACCATTGGTCGTTTCAAATAAATTATCCTGAATGCTTAGAAAAGCTACAGCTGTAGTATGACATCTATTTGCTCTACTATGTTTATCTGCGAGTGCGCAAGATCTTGATGTAGGTCTTCGGTACTATTGTATTAAAGACGGGTTGACTCGGTATTAAGATAATGCGTCCGCGGTGAGTGACATGCTTGCTTATCCGATGACAAATACTGGAATATTTGTTCCCTCTTCATAATATATATTTAGAGTTGTATCTTAATAACCAAAGACAATAATGAGAATCTTATTTTTTTTAATTGAATATTGCCAGGATTATCAAATTAATGTGATATAAGACATATGCACAATTATATGTCCATAATTGTCAGTATTGTGATATTTTAGATTTTGTAATATTACTCTTCGTGTAAGAAACTTTCATTATAATTCACATGATATTATCGATGCTGATGGGCGGAGCTTAGAACAATGCTACGTCATTTAAATAGGCGGGGTCTAAACGGGATCACCTGAGCGCTTTTAACAGTGTACAATTTACAATGTATTATACGTTTTTCTGTAACGTTGATGCTGTCGTCTGTCAAAGCAATGGCCAGTGCAAGGTTTGGGAATTAAATATTTGACAGTTCATTGTTATTACTGAAATTAAATATTTCTTGAATTTAAATGAATATTATTTGCCAATCTTTATACTATCAATACATTTTAGACACATTTCATTTTTTTATATCACCAAAGACATTCAGAGTAATAATAACAATAATATTGTGTTGTCCATGTTATATGCCGAAATATGTTCCAAGGTTAGAAAGTATAATGCACTCTCCCCTTATATGCCGAAATATGTTCCAAGGTTAGAAAGTATAATGCACTCTCCCCTTCGGGTCGTGCATTATGCCTTCTAACCTTGGGACATATTTCGGCATATAACATGGACAACACAATATTATTGTATAATTATTATGCTTTCTGTAAATTCCTTCTGTAATATAAGTTCATACGATATTTTGGCATATATCACAAAGAATTATATAGCGTTGATATACTATGCGAAAATAGTACGTACATCTACTATGTCAGATTCACGCGGGGAAGGTTGGGTTTTCAGCTGTCTGTCAAGCTATATATAGCTAGTCCATGTGCAAGGGGGCGGATCCAATCTGTCAATCTATCATAGAAAATGATAAATATTTTAGGAAAATGCTAGAGAATCACAGTCTATTTCATCTTATAAACTTATTTGGGAAATGATAATTATTTTAGAGAGAATGATAGGAAATCACAGTCTATTTTCATCTCAAATTGATCTACTTTACTTGAATGACAATACACCTGTTTCAGTAAATTTGGCATTATGTTCCACCTGCAAGTGTGAACAAGGGATATGACTTTAGCTATAATGATAGCGCATATTAGTTATTTATGAGATAAATACTAAACTTTTTGTTACAATTTGTAACAATTAGCACTTATTATAGTATGTTTACCATACGTTTTATGCATTTGACAATTTTTCGATATGATGAAGATTTTTAATTAGTTGGATGATAAAATGCTCAAAGTATCACAAGACTTTACAGTTGCTCCATATTACTTTACATTTATAGCATACATAACAGAACCTACACTATTTTATGGGTGAAATGAGCAAATGATTTGAAAAGTGAGATTAGTGTTTCATTAAATGTGGTAAATACATTGATAAATAGTATATACTAAATGTTATAAATGTACAGATTACTTGTAACTTTTTGTATCTAATCAGGTTCACAACATCTCTTCAAATTTAATTTAAAAAAAAAACAGATTTAAATTTCAGTTTCAAGATTATAATGATTATACATGTTCAAAGGGAGATAACTCAAATTTTATTTTCCAAACGTATCAAAATTGTAATAACAAGACAGTGTCTATTTGATTCTTTATTATTCTTTTTTACACAACATGTCTTATAGTATTACAAGTACAAAACCGCCTCATTAATTCTGTACATAAGGTCTGTAGAAATTTAATTATCAGAATTTTATAGAATTGTTGTAAGATAGTGCATCATAAGCCTTTAAAGGCTGGCTGAGATAATTATTTTAGTTGACAAATATTTTGAATATGCAAAACTGTATATTATATTGTATAACTATATCAGGCTGCACTCTAAAAATAAAATATATCATATCATATCATCATAGTCGTCTAAGCGTTTTTTAATACTTGTTATTGTTGTTAATCAAATTTCAAACTTCAAAAATCTTGATATTTTTAAAGCCTTAAATGAAACAAAGAATATTCTCACACTTTCAAGACTATCTGATCCATTATATTAGTGACCAATATCAGGGCCTCCTTTATTGTAATAATTCTCAATATATTTTGTCTACATATAACAGTCAGCATAATAATAATAATAATGTTGTGTTAGCAATGACTATGCCATATAGTGATCAGGGTTGAAGACATAGTGCACTCCCCTTCGGGTCATGCACTATGTCTTCAACTCTGACCACTATATTGGCATAGTCATTGCTAACACAACATTATTATATATATTTAAGATAAATTTAATCACTTGATGTAAACACGAATTGTGTTATTGTAATATTTCAGACGTACGAACAGTTTGAATATACAAACAGGCAATCAGAAACCGTAATGCGTAAAAGAACAGACAATAAAGTGGTCAACAGTACAAACAATCATATACAATACACTACACAGAAAACTCACGCTTAGAATTTTGAAAAACTCAGAACAAGTTTATTAGTTATCAAAGTAAAAATATATATGTGCAACGTGACATTTTGCTATGTGCGAAAGGTTAACGTGTCATGGTAGCTATAATAAGAATGTAATTGAGTCAATCTATGAAAGGTGTTTTACATGTACATCACCGTCAAAGGATGCAAACATGTCATTTAGCAAATATGATATGACCTATTGCAACATTTGGAACAATCCTTAAAGAAATGTCAACCACAAAAACTAAATGTTACTGTTTTTGTTTGTTTGATATATGTTCATTATTTGGATTAATAACATTTGTGAAATGACATTGGCGCGTGTGCTGTTGTTTCTCATTAGAGGTCTAGCAGCTCACCCAGCTGTTACCTGGGGAGATATCATATTATATTTGAATCTACATCTACCTATGATATCGTATTTGGACCTACATATACCTATGATATCGTATTTGGACCTACATATACCTATGATATCGTATTTGGACCTACATCTACCTATGATATCATATTTGGACCTACATCTACCTATGATATCGTATTTGGACCTACATATACCTATGATATCATATTTGGACCTACATATACCTATGATATCGTATTTGGACCTACATATACCTATGATATCGTATTTGGACCTACATATACCTATGATATCGTATTTGGACCTACATATACCTATGATATCGTATTTGGACCTACATCTACCTATGATATCATATTTGGACCTACATCTACCTATGATATCATATTTGGACCTACATCTACCTATGATATCGTATTTGGACCTACATATACCTATGATATCGTATTTGGACCTACATATACCTATGATATCGTATTTGGACCTACATATACCTATGATATCATATTTGGACCTACATCTACCTATGATATCATATTTGGACCTACATATACCTATGATATCGTATTTGGACCTACATCTACCTATGATATCGTATTTGGACCTACATATACCTATGATATCATATTTGGACCTACATCTACCTATGATATCATATTTGGACCTACATCTACCTATGATATCGTATTTGGACCTACATATACCTATGATATCGTATTTGGACCTACATATACCTATGATATCGTATTTGGACCTACATCTACCTATGATATCGTATTTGGACCTACATCTACCTATGATATCATATTTGGACCTACATCTACCTATGATATCGTATTTGGACCTACATATACCTATGATATCATATTTGGACCTACATATACCTATGATATCGTATTTGGACCTACATATACCTATGATATCGTATTTGGACCTACATATACCTATGATATCGTATTTGGACCTACATCTACCTATGATATCATATTTGGACCTACATCTACCTATGATATCGTATTTGGACCTACATATACCTATGATATCGTATTTGGACCTATGTCTACCTATGCTATCGTATTTGTACCTACATCTACGTATGATATCGTATTTGGACCTATATCTACCTATGATATCGTATTTGGACCTATGTCTACCTATGCTATCGTATTTGTACCTACATCTACGTATGATATCGTATTTGGACCTATATCTACCTATGCTATCGTATTTGTACCGACATCTACCTATGATATCGTATTTGGACCTACATCTACCTATGATATCGTATTTGGATCTATATCTACATATGATATCGTGTTTGGAACTACATCTACCATTATATCTTTAGAAATGTCAGGGTCATAACGGTTTTCACAGTTTTCCAGTTGTTGACTGATTTTGTCTGTTTATATACTTATGAGTTTTGAATTTCCCTTTGTAAGATTGTTCGGAGTACGTTAATTTTGTTATCACCCTTAGACTACAAAATATGATTTCTGGATGTTTCAACAGTCTTAAATTTATCTAGTATTATTATGAAACCGGCACGGCCATGAATGCTCGCGCATCTGAAAATTATCTGGCAATTTCACGCTCATCTAGTGCATCAAAAAGTGTCGAGATTTTTTGGGCCGAGATATATTGGAGACGACTTTTTTTAGGGCCGAATCTAGTCTCATTCAATCTAGCATTCACTATCCAGAGTTGTCGTTCCTGCTACGCTACACTCCATAGAGTCTAGCGTAGCAGGAACGGCAACTCTGGATAGAGAATGTCAATCGAGTTGTCGTTCCTTACGAAATCTCAAAAGTTAACTTCCGTGTAGAAAAAAACGTTGTCAGTATGTCAGATGAGATTTAATAAATTAAAAAAAAATATCAATATAAGTAAAACAAGCTAACAAAATGACTTTTATTACACACGGGTTCCGGGTTTCAGTGGTATCGGACGTACAAGAAAGGGTACGAGACTTCAGGATCACCTTTGCGCTTTCTGTTAAGAAGATCTTTATTTTATTCGTCAGTATGACTATGGGCAGCCATGTTTCTCAAAAAATCCTAAGTACACATTTTATACCATAAAGAGCTCGCTGACGCTCGCATATTACATTTAATCATATTTCTTTGCAACATGTATTCAACATAATTCCGCCATATTGTTTATCTCTCGTCCACTTGCGTGCACACATAGTTTTACTCTGAACATCTCTAGTGTGTACCTAACTTAAAGGGGAAAGAATGGAATGCAATATCGGTCAAGATGCAATAGTTTTAACTCATTCGGAATTTTTAGGTATATTTATAAAGGAAGACTAGTAAAAAATCAGAAAATATTACATTTTTATTTTACAAAGAAATTTACATGAAATATTTTATACTATATTATAAGTGAGATTATTGTAAAACTATGGATTACTTCCCCTGGCTTATATTGCATGCTATCCTTCTAGAAATGTTGTGCTGTCCGTCATGAACGCCATAACCGACCATTCTAGTCTGATAATTATACTAAAGTACGGTATGTCACGAATGACCAACATAACACAGTCACTCACGAATGCGCGCAATGCATGAGCGAGTTACAATGCAATGGCCATGAGTGAAATATTTTTGATAATAAAACTTGACAATTTATTATATAGATAAAAAAATGTTTCGATTCGAATTTGATGTAAAATGAGTTTAATTGTACTATGTTACATATGTACCATAGGGATATATTATAAGGTGTATCGCACCAATAAAATAAACACACAAAACACACACAAAAAACAATAACGAAACCATACGAAACGGTCAAAGGGACGTAACTGCAAAACATATAGAATCTAGTAGTTCCGACAATGGAATGGCGAGAAATATAGCAAGAGTGAGAATAAAAACGATAATTTCATTGTGACATTATCTCTTTCATTCAACGCGGAAAATTCTCCAATTCACTGATATCTATATAATAAGTTTTTTTTTTATTTCAACGTCCTTATATTCAACATATGTCCTAATTAATAGAAAAGCTTATCCCTCTCATAGCGAGGTGTACTCGATACAACATTTATGTGATAAAGTTTGTCAGTGACTTGCAGCAGATCGATGGTTTTCTCCGGGTATCCCAATTTCCGCCACCAATAAAACTGACCGCCACGACATAACTGAAATAATGTTGAAAATGGCGTTCAACACCATAACCATAACCCTAATCTAGGTCTCACCATGTGCGGGACTTGACTTACAACTTTGTGGTGATAGGCAATGATTGTACATGTGGTAAACCCAACTACCATGCGATCACGACCACGAAGGCCTCGATACGTTTTACTGGAATAGCAATTCTGGCTTAAGTATATGTAGTATGTGCTCGTCAAATATAGAAGTACGACAATTGGAATCGTTCAGTCAATCACAAATGCAGTTATTGTATTAATTTGATTTGATTGATTTGATTGATTGTGCTTCACGCCACTTTCAGCAATATTTCAGCTATATCATGGCGACCAGTTTCAGTGGTGGGAGAAACCGGAGTACCCGGAGAGAACCACCCACCATGGGCAAGCAACTGGTAAGCTTTATCACTTGCGGCTGTGAGTCGAGTGCAGCCTTTTTGTAATTTACAAAGCCGGGCGCGAACCCACGCTATTGTAATAAATGTGTCAGGGTAATGCAATAGTGAACAATGTTAAGATACTAGTACAACATTCGTCTCATTATTCAGATCAACTAATATTTATACAATATTAAAATCATGTACATAAAGAAAAGGTCAGACTGGAGTTTGAAAAGATAAAGGGTTTTAATTTTACATATTATATTGATTGAAAAAAAATCATCAAGAACATAATTTTGTGCATATCTTAACATGGGTAGCTATCGACCGGGATATATCTGCTACGGAAATAATGTTACCCATGTGAAAATGTCAATGCCTCTACGAATTTAAGTGGAAGACAACATGGAAAATGAATCTTATAGGAAAGAATCCATTGATCTCAGTGCTTACAAAGACAGGAGATTTGTTTATGTAGACAAAATATCCTGTATAATCTCGATTTGAAATTAAGTTACTGTCATTCACGAATTTAGTGTTTCTTTGCTCTTAGCAGTTTAAGCAAACAAACTTCTTCAAAATCGTTAAATAAATTAGTAACCAGATGTCAACAGCGTTAATAAGAAACGACGTTACCGGATGTGATCAATTCATAACAGACATATCGATAGACCGTTATCTTGAGTATTTGTTCCGGAAAATAAATTTGTAAAGAAGCAACAAGAATATTTCAATATATATATGTACCATAGTCCTGTATCAATGAATGAAATCACTCAGGAATTATGACCACAGTTTGTCCAACATTTAGCTATTGAAGGTCATCCTTCTGTAATGACTATTTTATGCAACTTCGGGTTAAGATCACAGTATCTTGACGTTTTATCTAGCGAAATAATAGAGACAAATCTGTATAAAATCTGTATGATATATATAAAAGACACAAGTAATGAAACAAGTTTTATTTAGCCATTGTGCTCATAATTTCCGGTTCGACAGCAAATAAAGTTGACAATAAAACTATCCCAAAAACGGAAATGACCTGAACATTTTTCCGTGTTCAGGAGCTGACACAACATGCTTTTATGCATCCCCTTCCTTTTGCAACCTTCTGCCATTCTTTTTCTTAAAGGCAGTATGTAATAGAAATAGTTGATACTATGTGTACACATACCAAGCTAGTAGGTCCAAATATTTAGACATTTCATTTCATTTCAATCTACCAATTTGAAGTAGCCGCCAAATATGTTTTGGATTACCTCCCTTTTCGGTAAATGCTAGCTGTATTGTTACAGTTGGTATCTTACAAAATTATATACAAAAAACATTAAGTAAAAATAAACTACGAATGCTACTTACCTTCAATTATTTTTTGATAGATGTAAAGCAATTAATTTATTTGTCAGCTGTATTTGCTGCCGAAACGGAAGTTATGGCCACAATGGCTAAATTTCAAAACACGAAAGTCTGTCTGCTGTGAAAACAGACAAATAGGTAGGGAACAAAGCAATGTTTGGTTCAAATAAACTATGCATGAAAGGGATTTACCTTCCAACATTCCAACGTAGCATTATTTTATGGGCAAACGAAGGTTACAACAAAATTACACAGTTATTTACAGTTTGACAACCTTTGGAGGGAAAAAAATTACTTGTGTCTTTTATATATATTATACATATTTTTCTCTATTATTTCGCCAGATAAAACGTCAAGCTACTGTGTTTCTATTCCTAAAATATTTCCTTGCTATTTTGTATTCTTCAATGAACCATAGCTTAGAATTGCAAACTTGTTTTTTGGCGACTGATTTTCTCCATTTTATATAATTTGGTTCCGAAAGTAGATGTCGCAGTAATGTATATATGTACCACAGTCCTGTATAAATGTATGAAATCACTCAGGAATTATGGCAACAGTTTGTCCAATATTTAGCTATCGAAGGTCATCCTTCTGTAATAACTATTTTAGACAACTTCCGGTTATAGTAAATGTTGCTAAAAAAATGTCTATGATTAAATTGATATTGAACAGATATCTGTGTATATGTGTACAACCATACAAAGTTCAGCATAGTGGTCATATTTTAGATGACTATAAAGGGACAGCACCACCTGCGTCTAACGAGACTGTAGATATGTCCGTCTGCTGCGGACAAATCTACTAGTCAAAAGGCTTACTCATATATCAGTAAAAACAATACAAAAAAAATATTTTTATTCAGTACGAAAACATTATCTGCAAAAATAAATTTAGTCATATAATACGTGTTTAAAAGGCCGCGAAGGTATCAGCGGAGAGCGTGCAGTGGGAACGCGGCGAAGACATCAGCGCACGGTTATCGACTGAAAGGCTGCGAATGTATCAGCGGAGAGCGTGTGGTGAGAACGCAGCGAAGATATCAGTGCACGGCCATCGATCGAACGGCCGCGAAGGTATCAGTGTAGAGCGTGCGGTGGGAACGCGGCGAAGACATCAGCGTACGTCCATCGAATGAAAGGCGCGAAGCTAACAGCGGAGAGCGTGCGGTGGTAACGCGCTGAAAACATCAGAGTACGACCATCTACTGAAAGGCCGCGAAGGTATCAGCGGAGAGCGTGCAGTGGGAACGCGGCGAAGACTTAAGCGTACGGTCATCGACGGAAAGGCCGCGAAGATAACAGCGAAGAGCGTTCGGTGGAAACGCAGCGATGGTATCAGCGGAGAGCCATCAGCGGGATGACGGTAGAAGCATTAGCGGAGAGGCATCGACGGGAAAGTGGCTGGCCGAGGCATCAGTGAAGAACCATCGACGGGACGGCGGCGAAGGCATAAGTGGAGAGCCATCTGCGGGACGGCTGCAAAGGCATCAGCGGAGAGCCATCCGCAGGACGGCCGCAGAGGCATTAGCGCAGACCTACCTTCGCTGCCTTCCCGCCGATGGCTTTCTGCGGGTAAATGGCGGGAGTAGCTGTAGCTCTCTTAAAGTAGAACTAACGGTGTCTGTCCATGAGAAAGGCAGCGTTCAGCCAGCAGCGATGGCTCTCCGCTCATACATTCGCTACCTTCCCGCTGATGTCTCTCTGTGGGTAAACGGGGGGAGTAGCTGTGACTCTCTTTAAGGTAGAACTAATTGTGTTGGTGCATGAGAAAGGCAGCGGTCAGCCAGCAGCGATGGCTCTCCGGTGATGCCTTCGCTGCCGTCCGGTTGATGGCCTCCGCGTTGTTTTTTCCTTTTTCTCAAGTACACCCCATGTACTTTTTGTACTTGTGCATAAGACAAAATGCGGGTAAAGTGCTAGCAGTTCGTGTTTCTTATAAGATACCCACCGTGTCACTCAAAGAGACAAGTCAGGTATTGTCTTGTCGGTGAAAAAGGAAAGAATCTAGGTCATTTATGCAAAATGAACCAATGTAGTAAGTTGTTGATGCATGTAACAGCTAACAGCTATTCTGCTCTTAAGTGGGTATCCATAACCCAACGTATTGTTCCACAACTGGAATGCAATCATGCGTGAGATAAGAAGTATTCAGGACTATATAATGTGTATATTTGATAAAACATTGATTTTAGGTAGTTCATATTACAAAAATAAATGCAATATTGTGGTTCAATATATTCTCCTATTTGTCTATGTTCTTTCAAATGCCAATTTATATTTTTTGCCTAGAATAAATGTAAAAAAAAAAGACGTGTAGATCGCCGCAGCTGTTGAACACGTTGCAATCAAGTGTTTTATTGCTACTGCCGACAAATATTTCCCTGTTATAGAACAATGCGCATGCTATGCAAACCTCAATAGAACGGGGCTTAGATTATGTTGCTTTTTTTGTTTTTTACTTTTATTGGTGAAGGAAACCGGAGGACCCGGAGAAAACCACTGACAAACTTTATCACATAATGTTGTACACCTCGCCCTGATCGAGATTTGAACTTACAACATCAGTGGTGATAGGCACTGATTGCATAGGTAGTTGTAAATCCAACTACCATACGATCACGACCACGACGGCCCCTTACTTAGGATTAGGTAATATATTTCACCTATATGCCACCTTCAACAATATTTCAGTAATATCTCGTTGGTGAGTGTTTTTATCGAGTAAACAACGTCAAAGGGCAGCAACTCACAACCTTAGCGGTGATAGACGTCATAAGACAAGTAGATGTTAATCAAACAACGACGATATTACACCCACATCCACTGGATGATTTGCAGTAATTCAACACACACACATATATATATATATATATATTTATACCTGCTGAGAATTAACAGTAAAACAAACCTATAACATTTTAAAATTATTATTTATTAACAATATTATACAATTACTGCACTTGAACGAGATCAATATGAGGTGTTATGGAGTTGAGTACAACAATATTGGACGAGGCGAATGCCGAGTTCAATATTGTTGTACTCTGCTCCATTAAACCTCATATTGATCAAATTCAAGTGTAGTAATTGTTTTATTACATACGGCTCTATTTTACTCTTAATATTGAAATTTTATGAAAACTATGAAATTTTTGAAACTTTTTGAAAATTTTATCATTTTGATTTTTTTTTAAATAGTATGAAATTTTTGAAAGTTTTGAAATTTTATGAAAATTTAGAATTTTAAAAAAAAAAATGAAATTTCTAAATTTGTTAAAAAAAATTGAACTTTAAATTTTTCTTTTTTTTCATTTTTTGATTTTCAAATTTTCTGAAAATTTTAAAATTTTATGAAATTTTCTAACATATTGATTAGCAAAAACAATTTCTGTGCAATAAAAAAACATATTGCACTCTCGTGCCACGTAATTTCATTCATTGATTTTGCACGAGAGTGCAATATGATTATTTATTCCACAGAAATTGCTTTTTGCTAATCAATATGTTAGAAAATGGAATGTCACGTGTATTGCTTCTGGCCAATAGAAAAACAGTAAAATAGAGCCTTATGTAATAAAAACAAATATTTAAAAATGAAGACAATAACCCTTTGTCATTCTTGTGAGTGTGACTCTCTTTAAATGTTGTTCCAAATACGTCTTATCATGTTTTTGCTCATTTCATGTCTCGTAAATAAACGTTAGAGAACACCGAAGAGGCAATCAAAAATGGACAATCCAGAGAAACTAGCAACAAGACGAACACAAATAAAACAAAAACACAACACAATATGTGCTGGACACCACTATGCGCAAACAAACACATATAACGTAAACTAAGCACGCGTCCTCTACAAACAACCGAAGGTGAAGACGAACCTAACATCGTTTTATGCGGAAATCGTAACGGACACCACAGCACGGAACTCCGAACATAAAGACATATAATATGACAACACAAAAAACTAAAATAATGAGCAACACGGATCCAAGATGGAGTACATGAAAAACACCATCCATAAGATGGGTAGCAAATAAATTTGTTTCAAAAACGGTGTACGATTGTGTTAGTCCAATCATTAGTGGGCGGATGATTGGGGTTGGGCTATGATCTTATGGTGTTTGATATGATCTATAGTTTGACAGAATCATACAGAGGTTAACTGTTGAAATTTTTCAGGAAATAATATCGGTCTTTAAGAAGTAACAAATACTGCAAAAGACTAAAAACCTGAATATAGATACTCTAAACATACTGTCATATAATATAACATACTGCAATATAGCGCAACATACTGTCATAAAGCGCAGCATATTGTCATATAATACGGCATAAAATAAAACTTTCATAAATTTATCTTAAAGACCACATATCATTACGACCTTACGGTTATTGAGGTGTAATATGTTAGATAACCCCATTAAAATTATTACTGACCTTGCGATCGTGAACAGGGTCAAATGTGAAATAAGAACAGTTTGAAGATACTAAAGAGATAATCAAAAGCCGTACATGTAAATAAAAAAACAGACAATACAACCAACGACCAAAAGAAAAATGACAAAAAGCGATATGCAAAACACTATACAGTATACAAAAGATTGTGCAACATGAAACCCACTAAGAACCAGGAATGAACTCAGATGCTCCGGAAGTAAGTTATTACTACATGACCCTATTGCATCTGTCTCATGAGTTCTATTAGTTTAGTGGTTGCTACACGATAGAAGGGTCGATAACTCATATAAAAGACTTTTTACCAAAATGTTTGTTGTTTATGAGCACTGATATGCATACCGTCCTTGAAGAGGTTTTATGCCGTTATCCTATATAAAGTATGAGCCAAATAAAGATAATCCCCGTCTTTAGGTCGAAAATATCTCAGTTATTTTCAGGACAAGAATAACTTCAACAATATATAAAATTCAGATGGAAAAGAGGGAGGGATGGCCCAACAGGAACAACTGTACTTTATTGCCACAGGAAATAAAAACACAGATATATAATTTAGTGCACACGACGGGTTCTGGAAAAAACCTTCATTAGATACACTCATAACTAAAAGATTGCGAAAACCAAATAAATATGAAGATTTGGGTAGGGTGGAATGTCCTTTGTAGTTGCAACTATGCCCCCTTTATTTCGAAATCTACAAATGAGGTACTTAACGTGCAGGGAGTGTGGCACTCTCCAAACACGTTACCCACTATGGACCACGGTCAGACTTTCCGTATTATTACCTAACAACCACTAACGAGAGGTCCCATATCCACCATCTGAAGACGCGGTAGACAGCCCTGTGTGTTTTTGAGCTCTGGTAACCTTCATCACATCCCAACAGTTATTTGTTTATATTTACTATCATACAATACAACATACTGTCATATACTACAATATACTGTCATATAATTATATAATAGTTACTGATATGGAGGACAATATCAGGATAGACAGACTGCCCTTGGGTCGTGGTACCGACCAGTGGAAATGATATTGCCCGAGCCGGAAGCGAGAGCAATATCATTTCCACTGGTCCGTACCACGACCCAAGGGCAATCTGTCTATCCTGATATTGCACTTCATATCAGTAACTATTGTGTTTATTGTATTGAAGACCAGAATCTGACACATATAATACATTTCTCTGACGTCACACTATTGCTCGAACAGTGGATTATTTTTAAGAATCTACAGTTTAATATTTCGTTCTTGAATTTATGAACTTTAACCTTTTACTGTTTTAGGCTTAAACACGTGAAATACATATTTGGGGACTTTCGGGTATCGAACCACTGCTGGGCCTTTTAAAGTCTTCTTTAACTCTCAAAACTTCCATCTAACCACTCGGCTACGATGACCACACTACTATGCTCTATAATTAGTATATATGATTCCTGATTGTAAGCTTTGCTGAAAAAAAACTATTTGTTATAAAAAAGAAATTGATTGATATATACAAGACAGGATACAAGTATTTCAGGTCTGGCATAATTTATGTTCAGAACTGAAGAGTATATAAACTTTTAAAATGTATTCTCGCAATACAAAAACAACTAACGAACCGACCGTAATAACAAATCAGACAGACCACAGGTGAACATTAGGGACAATTGAAAGACCTTGAGATATCTAAATATAAAGGAGAATCGAAAGTGCTGATAAAACAAAATTGCTTATTTTTTGTTAATTTTGGCTTTCTGAACATTAAAAAGGTAAAAATATCAAATGAAAATACTGTTGCAGATGGAAATGTATTATGTAAGAGAATACTCTTCAACTTGTAGATTCATAAAAATAATCAACTCGATCCTTACGGGTCTCGTTCATTATTTTTAAGAATCTACAGTTGAAGTGTATTCTCCATTACACAATATACATGCTTAGAAATTTTTAATAAGGATCATTGAAGGTTTCCCTAGGCGTTATCACCTTCGTTATTGCCTAATTTGAATTGACTACAACAATTGTTTGAATGGTGTTCAACTTATAATGAGATAAGTAACATTGTAATTTATTAAAACGTAAACAAACAAATATCCGTGTATAGACCAGTAGTACCAGTCTATGCACGGTTGTTTTACAGCTCTATATCAGCATTCCAGTCTATATCGCGGAATAGTGAAGGTCACGTGGAGAGTGCTCAGCCAATTAAATGTATGATTTGTATTCTGATATGCAATAGTATTATATAAATAACACATAGCTAGAGCAGATTGTTACCCCTAGATATTCTAGGGTTAACAATCTGCTCTACCACCCTCTCAGCTATGTGTTATTTGTTTTATTATACTGCATGTTCTTTTCTCCTGGTTTCATTTTTCTTTGATGATTTTGATGCCCTGAATTTCAATTGCTGTTGTCTTTAAATGTGCTAAGCTGTGATATCGATGATGTGTAATAAATAAGATTACATATATTTTTTGTATTTGTTAATCTTTTTCTGCCATTTTTGGTGTATGTTTTATACAGATGGGTGTTCTTAAATGAAAAGTAAGCAATTTAATCAACTTACTATTCCCCGAATATCTAGTTAATAAGTGTTTTATTATACCGAAAAAGACGTCAGATGCAAAATGATGGCTGAAGGTAAAATAATTGATGTGGCAGTAGAAAAGACAAGTCATTCAATACATTTGCCAAAACAAAGTCATCAGACAAAAAGTCAGGAATTTCGGGAGCATTTTCATTCCTTCACCGATAATATTTTCAAATTTAAATTCCGACTTTGATTATCCGATCTTTTAAATCGCGCAATTGACTCAGACATAAACGTCTTAAATCGAGAGAGTGATCGACTAAATTATCACACTCTGCCATGTGATAGACTAAATTGGCGCACGCTCTTTAACCAATGAGAAGACAGGAAATTTACATGAAGTATAATAAAACATAATGTCATATAATAGAACATATTGTCATATAAATTAACATACTGTCATATAGTATAACATACTGTCATATAATACAGCATATTATCATACTTCATGCAAAAATTTGTTAATTTCATTGGATAATAGGCATTTGACATTCCTCAATAGCTTTTCTTGGTATAGGAATCAGATCGTAATAACACCCTCTGCTGTAATAACACCCTCTGCCGTAATAACATCCTCTGCTGTAATAACACCCTCTGCCGTAATAACACACTCCCGGACCGAACTTTGCTGAACCGGAAAATATCACCTGATCAATTGAAATTTTCATAAGATTTCAAAATTTTCGAAAAATTTCAAAATGATAAAATTTAAAAGAGCTTAAAAAATTTCAGTTTTCATAAAATTTCTAAATTTTAATATTTAAATAATAATATTGAAAACTGATAAAACAATTATAGCCTACCACTATGAAAATATTACTTGTTGAAATGATAGTAGTTGTTGCTTTATTTAGGTAGTGATATGTACATAGTGTATCCCATTGGTTAACTGACCCCAATACAAATTCAAAGTCCTCTTTACTACTGGCATTCAGTATAATAAAAATAAATAATGTCTTTAGTTGAGGGTGTTATGGTAGATGATAACACTCTGGAAAAATATGAAACTCTGGAAAAAGAATATCACCCTCAACTTCGTCTCAGGTGATATTCTTTTTCCAGAGTGATATTTTTTCCCTCGTGTGGTAATCTACCATAGCACCCTCAACTAAAGGCAGTATGTTTATTCTGTCATATAATATAACTTACCCTCATATAATACAACATACTGTAATATAATTCTATTCTTACTAGAATTTATCAATAATCGGATTACGTCACTTATTCTACGTCATTCGAAAGGAATTTATAAATCAATATTTCCGTTTGCCGGACTACCTTTTTTCCCGGTCATTCCACGCGTATAAATCTACGAGCAATGATACTAAGGGGTTCTGCTGGAAGGATCTGCCATCTTGAAAATGTGAAATGCTACATGTCATATTTACAACAATGCACACAAATAATTAAGAAACTTACCTTGAAAACTTATTTTAGTTAAATTGTATCAAACTTGAAGCATACACGATGTCAAATAACGTCTAATCTTTACGTTTCAAATTGGAAGTCGTTATATGACGTCAATGACGTCATGTTGGTTATGTTCCAAAATCGTCAATAACATTTCGCGGACTTTTTTCAGTTTACAATCGTATGTGTATTGTATGTCCTTGGGTATTTTTTTAATAGTATTTAGAGTTGAAAACAAACACGATGTCCATGAATAAGAATTATAAGGATTAAACACTGTGTTTTTAGGAAATTATGTATGCATAAACTCCGGCAGCTCACTCACAAACTTTACATAAAATTCTTCGGAGTTTATCCATAGATAATTTCCAAAAAAACAGTGGTTAATCCTATAATAATATAGGGTTATTGCATGAACATTGGGGAATATTGTCCCGAGCATTATATCATATTGCACGAGCTTGCGAGCATTATATCATATTGCACGAGCTTGTGAGCATTATATCATATTGCACGAGCTTGTGAGTGTTATATAATATATTGCGAGGGACAATATTCACCAATATTCATGCAATAACCCTTTTATTATATAGTAATAAATATATTTAGTAATAAGTTTTGAAATTTTATGAAATTTTTGAAATTTTGAAAAAATTGTGAAAATTTAAAAAAAAAAAAAAAAATTGAAAATTTTGAAATTTTGAATTTTTTTGGGAAAATTTTGAAATTTTTGAAAGTCTTAACATTTTATGAAAAATTTTGAATTTTTTTTGGAAATATTGAAATTTTTGAGATAGTGCAATATACATATAGCGTGCAAATACAAGGATATATTGCACGATTCTTTTCCATTGAAATTAATATAGGAAAATATTTATTACCATATAACAAGTGTTGCCTGAGGGTAAGTGTGGACGCAGAAATGTGCTGTTCAATAAGGGTAATAACAAAATTACCGAATTCCGAATAATCTTACAAAGGGAAAGTCAAAACTCATAATTATATAAACAGACAAAATCAGTCAACAACCGGAAAACTGTGAAAACCGTAATGACCCTGACTTGGTACAGGCATTTCTAAAGAAATGGTGGGTTGAATCAGATTTTAAAGCGCCAAACCTTCCGCTCTCATTACGGTTCAAAGGTTCCGACTGTCACTATAACAGTATTTAAATACAGGAACAAAATAGGCAAGTGTGGATGTCATTATTTCATAGTGTCTTTTGCAAAGGTCACACGTTATAGATCATTTGTTTGATATTTTTTGGAGAGGATATATATAGGCATGTCCTGCTATTATATGCAATTCATTTATAGAATAAAATATTCCTTAAATTAAATATTTTTGTTCAAATACATGTAGCTGACAGTTGAAATACTGTTTGTGAATAGGCATCATTGAAAAGTTTGCACTCCTTTGACATTGGATATATAAATCATTTTTATTGTAGCGTGCGATATTATATGTGTTTGAATCTGCAACACTTCCGTTTGCATTTGGGACTCATCAGTAGGCAATGTAAGTGGAATGTGCAGGAGTTAATAATAAAAAATAACAACCATAAATACCTACTTTGGAATATAATCACAGATTTAACATATTTATAAGCCTAGATTCCCAAGGCCCTGTTGACAAAAGAAAAAAAATGTAAATTATTGTTGGAAAATAAGACATTGTTTTTTATGCAATATAACTTGAAAAAATATTTAAACGAATAAAAGTTTTGAATTTAGAAGTCAGTTTGGCCTTGTGAGTTACGTCCCCTTTAAATTAGAGTGGTAAAAGTAAAAGAGTGGAAAGAACTAATTGTATGTAACATAAAAATTGAATTTAAGTCGTGAAAGTGGTTTTAAGAGGTGAAATTATGAATATTTGCATAAATCTTACTTTACTTGAAGGGTATTGTATGTGTATAGGCAGGTATATATAGCACAGCTCTTGATTAATGGGCCGCAAAAATTGCCCTCCCACCCCCCGTTGATTGTGTTCTACATGTAATTTGGAAGAAAATGACATGAACATGTTGGTTGGTATTTTTTCTAATGCATTGTATGCATATGTGCCGAGGTGTAGAAAATTTCCCCAAAAAGACGGGTGGGGATGGGTGTGTAAGAGTATAACAGAAGTCATTTAAGAGTCTTATTTGTGAAGCACACAAATATAATGTACATTTATATTTTTAATTTTAAAAGCCATTTTAACTTAAATATGTTGATAGATTGTTTTTTAATTGACATTACAAGATTGATTGAAAATTGAGTGAAAATCATTACTGAAATTGGGGTGTTCATTAGAGGAGGAAAGTTGCAACTGGTTTATTTTAAAATATGACTATTAAGGGGAGAGAGAGAGAGAGAGAGAGAGAGAGAGAGAGAGAGAGAAAAGAGGGCTTACATGGGAATGTAAGTTATATGGATATGAAATCGTAATTTTATATGGATATTTATCTGTATGAAAGGTCAGGAGAGCTACAACTTGAAACAAAAGAAGGTTGTGTCCATAAGACATGGATGTCCCCGGTCCTAACAAATTCCTGGATTTTTTTCTACTTAGCCAATTATTTTCCATGAATGAATTAGGCTAGTTGACCCCGGTCACATGTGCGGTCAATCAGCGTGAAACATCATTATTACAATATGATATTGAAGTTTGTATTTAACGTCTTAATTTGCAGGGAAATGAACTATGGCCAAGTAAAAAAACAACGTGTGGTTCCAATTAAATCCAAATAAAAAATAGGGTAGGAAGGTAGGTAGGAGAGACATTGGGACTTCAACAGTGCTTATTGAAATATTGCAAACAAATCTTTAGGGTAGGGTTTAGGGACTTAGATAATTGAGAACAGGTAATCATGGTACACCAACACCACCTCCCCCAGATTTCATCTTTCCCAGCTACATGACCCTTGACCTCAAGTTATGTTTATTCTGACCATTTCTGTAGAAATTCACATCTTTGTTAAATTAATTTGCTCCCGCATCATATGTCGCACAGCGTTCTATGTGTTCTATCTGAACAACTCGACCTTCTTCAATTTTTTCAATATCGCCCCTTTAACTTGTGCATTTGAACTTACCAGTAGTAATTCATACTTTAATTCTTACTGTAAGCATCTAAGCCTACGTAGTACAACTTTCAAAATACCTTGAAAATCTTGATTATCTACTGTGTACACATAAATCAACATTCATCGATCTCCATAAGTTTTCCCGCGAAAAATGGATTAGTCTATTTGAAGTAGGATCTAAGCCCTCAAATAAAAATAGTGTTCTATATTCGGTATAGCTTATTAGGATTAAACCATGCATAAGTTATAACACAATATGTGAACAATATGTGAAAAATATGTACAAGAAGTGAAAAAAGTGTGTATTTTACATTAATCGATGGATTTCAGCAGCTTATAACATCCTGTTTCACCCCACTGAAACACATATGGGAAATTTGGAAATTCCAGCATTTGAGGGGCCCCAAAGGGTAAATTCTTGTCTTGAAACAGCATGATAGAAAGTCGCTAGGGAACGACCATTTAGCTTGAAGGGGGGGGGGGGTATGGTTTTTTCTAAAGAAACAATCTGATTCCCAATGTTGCTGAAAACAATATTCTGATTTTGGTGGAGGAAAAAAAAATAATCTGATTCAGAGATTCTGTCATATAATCTAATGTTGAATTCTGGAAAAAAATTTCGCGCTTAGCGCGGAAAAAAAAATATTCTAACTCTCGTGTTGTCCGGAAAAAAAGTTCTGAACGAAACAAAGAACCATAACCCCCTCCCCCACCCCTGCTAACTAAATGGTCAGTCCCTTAGTGAAACAAAAACACATGCCTCTTTTAATTAAATTTGAAATATTTTTTGTCGTTGCAACCCCGTTCATAGTTGCCTAACAGGAATCCACAGGTCGTCCACGTGTCACAGCTTAGAATAATCCTTCAGGACCTCACAGTGACCCGTGACCCACTTTAGCACATTCTACCAATTAATTCTTAATATTGTTGTTTAATAATATAGCATACTGTCATAAAATATAACATACCGTCATATAATACAACATACTGTCATATAATACAACATACTGTCATGTAATACAACATACTGTCATATGATATATCATGCTGTCATATAATACATCATACTGTCATATAATACAACATACTGTCATATAATACAACATACTGTCATATGATATAACATACTGTCATATAATACAACATACTGTCATATAATACAACATACTGTCATATAATACAACATACTGTAATATAATATAACATATTGTCATATGATATAACATACTGTCATATAATACAACATACTGTCATATGATATAGCATACTGTCATAAAATACAACATACTGTCATATAATACAACATACTGTTATATAATACAACATACTGTCATATAATACAACATACTGTCATATAATACAACACACTGTCATATAATACAACATACTGTCATATGATATAACATACTGTCATATGATATAGCATACTGTCATAAAATACAACATACTGTCATATAATACAACATACTGTTATATAATACAACATACTGTCATATAATACAACATACTGTCATATAATACAACACACTGTCATATAATACAACACACTGTCATATAATACAACATACTGTCATATGATATAACACACTGTCATATAATAAAACATACTGTTATATAATACAACATACTGTCATATAATACAACATACTATCATATAATACAACATACTGTCATATAATACAACATACTGGCATATAATACAACATACTGTCATATAATACAACACACTGTCATATAATACAACATACTGTCATATGATATAACATACTGAAGCTCATTGCTTAGAACAGTTATTCTGGATTCTACTGTATTCCAATTTATACTTATGAAGTCTAAATGGGCTAGGTATATGTGCAACGACGTTTATTTATGGATTTAAAAATAAACATGCATGGGACATTTAAATCCATTGAGTAATATATCGATTTTCACATTTTTAATGAAGTAAAATAAAAGAACACAATGATCGATTATATGACGAAGCAAGATTTCAAGGTAGATAGAGTAGACTGACAAAACATACCTTATATTTAGATTGGATTTTATAAGAGAGGTTATATTGTATCTGTGCCTAATTTCTATACTGTAAAGGTAAGGATCATGTCGTTGATTTAATGACTAATGTGCTATTCTCGAATGCGGAATTAATAGCTTGCACATAGTTATGTACCTACTGTGTTGGCATCCTCGTCATCTCAACCGCGTCGGTGGTGTAATGATTAGCCTGCTCGCCTCTCGAGTGCGGTAGATCGTGGGTTCGGGCACCGATGGGATCAAACTAAAGACTAACAAATTGGTATTCGGTGCTTGCTTCTCCGCTAAGCACGCAGTATTCAGGAGAAAGAGCAAAGACTGGTTGGCTCGGATTCAGGATAATATATCAGAGTGGGGCGACATGTCTACCCGCGAACTGTTGTTTCAGTGAGCTTGCACAATACAAATCCAATTAAGCATGCTGGACTAGTTTAAATCGGATTTTATCATTATCTCATTGAAAATTAACTTGTTCTCGCCATAATATAGCTGAAAAATGTCTCAACAATCACTCACTCACCTCTCGTAATCTCATAAATACAATTTGTTCTCGCAAAGATATAACAGAAACATTACTCATTTGAGTATTCACGTAACTATGTACCGTATTTGTGTAATATGTCCGACATATAACTACTTTACTTTAGCAACCATTTATTCAAAATAAAAGACACCTATGACCAAAATAGAAGACGCGAGATATCATCTGTAACTGTACACATACTGTTAAACTATATTCAAGTTTTGTGAACTGCTGCTGTCCTAAAGCATACAGAAATTTAATAATATTCTTGGTCATGAAATGTTGATTTTTGTCGTAATGTTTATTTTGGTCGTACATTTGAAATAGATATTAGAGAAAACCGAAGGGACAATCAATGATGGACATTCCAGAGACACGTTCAAAGTCAGGCAGAAGACTCACAACAAAGACAATCAAAAGGAAAAGAAAAACACAACACAGGAAGATCAAAAGATGGGGAATATGGACCCACCAAAAAGAGGAGATGTAGACAGGTGCTCGCGATGGGTAAACAGTTTCTGTTTCTTATAGGACATCCGCGGTGTTACTCATAGTCGAGTCCGGAACAATTGTAGCGACACATTTCGCTATGCCATTTCTTCCGCATACCATTTATTCCGTTTGTCCTGTATGCCATTTATTCTATTTATTATGTATGCCATTTATTCCATTATTTCATACGGATTCTGATTGTCCTATGGTATCTTCAAACTCTTCTTCATATGTCATTTATTTCAAATAGGAGAAAAAGATGACTGAAATAGATGAACCGAGAATAATTCCGACAGAAGATTTTCCATTTCAAGTTTTTCTAAAGCAGATTGCTGATCAGATTACGGACGAGGAAGTAAAATCATTGAAATTTCTCTGGTCAGGTACGTACATGGGTAAGACAAACCGTACACAATGTTATGTATAAAGATATCCAAAAAACATCAACTTAACAATTGTACAGGATCTGAAAACAGTGAATGCAGAAATATGATTATTTGAAATGTATTTGGTAATCACAAATTTAGTCCCATAATATTCAAGCTTTATTATCTATTTACTTAATATACTGTTCAATTTGAAAAAAAAAATACCACGATATTCGGAACAGTTCCAAAAATGCAATCGAAAAATCGTAGAAACATGGAAAAATTTGATACCCCTAACGCGCATATACATAACCGCTCGCTTTCCCAGGTTGGTAAAGGTACTTAAATAAAAGGTGAAGACGTTAAGCTATTCTTAGCGGCCAAAATCAGAAGCCTTAAATCGATGGAGACAATACACTGGCCAAAAGAAAAATCACCCCAAAAAAAGACAAGCAATGATCTACAACTCAATACACAATTTAAAGGTTTAGCCACACAAACTCCATTAAAAACGCCAGTTATTTCCAGACGCGAGTAGGGGGCCGTCGTGGATTTACAACTACCTATGTAATCGTTGCCTATCACCACTGATGTTGTGGGTTAAGCTTCCACTCAGGGTAAGGAGTACAACCTTATGTGATAAAGCTTGTCAGTGACTTACGGCAGATCGGTGGTTTTCTCCGTTTTCTCTGGTTTCCGCTACCAATAAGACCGACCACCACGATATAATTGAACTATTTTTGAAAGTGGCGTTAAGCACCATATAACGAAACCAGACCAAACCAATCACTAAAAGACAATTCTTGACATCTTTATCATATATTATTTGTTTCATTTCAGGGAAAGGTGGTATCGGCAAATTAATGTGGGAACAAATAACAGATGCAATCGACCTTTTCCGTCATCTTAAAGAGTCACGATTATTATCACCCAACAACTTTGCAACATTACAGGCGATGATATGGCATTTAGGACGCAAGGATTTGTATCGGAAGTTTGTAGATTTCTGTGAAACACGTCCCAATACTTTACATTTCTATGTACCGTCGGAAACACCCGGTATGCTATGTTGTAGTTAATTACATATGTTAAGGTCAAATTTAGAAATAATTTTTTTATTGCATTTGATTGTTTTTTACTTGTATTTGAAGAGTTTGAAGATACCAGAGGTGTAATCAGAATCCTTATATCGAAGAAGAACAGACAACACAATGGCCAAAAGAAAAAGTACACAAGGACAAACAACGTTCTACAAAACATACACATAAAACTAAAGATTGAGTAATACGAATCCCACTAAAAACCGGGGGTGAACTCAGGTGCTCTGGAAGGGTAAGCAGTTCCTGCTCCACTAATGGCACCAGTGGTGTTGATTTAACTACTAATCCGGTGATAACTCATGCATGAAGAAAGGTCCGGACTTCATGGTGGCTGTTAGGTTATACACAGAACCACAACTTTCACGCAAACATTTCCATACTGCCAATCTGTCTCCTAATTATTAATTAATCAAATTGCGTTTTATATCATAAAACTAAACTGTAAATGAGCAATTTGAAATTAATAAAACAGAAGGTGACAGAAAACGCTCATGTGATGTGAGAAAAATTAATATGATATCGTTACCGCCAGTTGTTTGCATGAGGGACATGTCTTATTTACGTTATTTGTGTTTGTTTTCGCATAGTGGTGTCCAACACATAATGCGTTGTGCCTTTGTTTTGTGCTCCGTCGTCTGGTGTTTCATATTTCTCTAGATTGTCTATTTGTGCCTTCGGTATTCTCTAACGTTTGTTTTACTCATATCGATCAACCATAAACAAAACAACGATTAAGCGAAGGGATCAGCATTTCCACCCAATGGATGCATGCATGTTCCAATGATGTTGTATTTCTGCAATGTAACGTATATTGATAAAAGATATCGAATGAATAAATAAACGGGATTCTTGGCCCTCAATCTTGGTGTCTATATTTTCTTTTAGAATATAAATATTTAATCCTTTGTTGTCATTTCGACTCGACTAGTCTTTATTCTTAAACCTTAATTATGTGTGCTTATCGGAAAAACCGCTAATACCAATAAAATAGTTGTAAGTTTAGGCCGATCCGTGCCCGAACCCAAATATACTGCATTCAAGGCAAGAAGGCTAACCATTACACTATCGATGCTTTTTATTTGTTACTGCAATTACATATATTTAGGTATAATCATTTTACGAAAAGCTTGAAGGTTCCGTAATTCGAAGAACAGACAACATAATGGCTTATAGAAAAAAAAACAAAAGGACAAACAATGATGTACAAAAAAAAACACTACACAGAAAACAAAAGATTGAACAACACGAACCCACTAATTACCGGGGATGAACTCGGGTACACCAGAAGACTAGGAAAATCCTGCTACACATGATACATCCGTCGTGTCACCCTTGTTACTAACCCAATGATATATCCTGAATGAGGAAAGGACCGGATTTTGATACTTGTGTTGTTGTAAAATGCTTATCATTATACATTTTTATTCTTCAGTTAATGGTTTTAGATATGTGAATTTCCATTTACGGGGGACTGATGCTTATAGGAGAGATAGAATACAAAAGTTACGTCATGAAATGTCAGATTTATTGTGTTGTCCAATTGAATACATCTTTCCTGAGGGAGTAGAACCAACAGGTAGTATCTATGTAACCTTTATGATACCAGAATGGTGTATAGATGTTTTGATGAAGATCCAACAAGAAGATAAGGCCAGACTAAACTCATTTGGAGTAGATAGATTCAAAGTTGATGACGATTACGTGGATTGTAAAGGTAAGAAAAATGTATGTTTGCTTGATGGTGCTTAACGCCACTTTCAACAATATTTCAGCTATATAGCAGCGGTCAGGTTTATCGGTGGAGGAAACGGAGGACCTGGAGAAAATCACCAATCTGCCGCAAGTCGCTGAAAATTGTTATCACATAATGTTGTGCACCTCACCTTGATCGAGATTCGAACTCACACAATCAGGGGTGATAGGCACCTATTGCATAGGTAGTTGTAAATCCAATTACGATCACGCCACGACGGCTCCTTAAGAAAAATAGAGGACGAATAAGGCACACATGTACGTGCACATTTGCTGAAGAGGAACATGTATATCCACAATATTGTACAGTGTATACACCAACTAGATTATACAATTATAACCCTCGTACGAGGAAAACATTTAGATTTGTCATCCGGAGAGAGGTTGTGTTAATGAGGACTTGCTTAAGGGAAAACAAGTATTGACAAAGCTAAATCCTTACCTCAGATGTATTTTTTATATTTTTTATCCACAGTAGCAACACGATTCTTATTTGAAACAATCAAATTTCGGGAATAAAGGGTTAGGGTTGTGATGTTTATTTAAGTTATATCCCTAATGAAAAAGAAGAAGATATCTAATTTAGTTCGCATGACACGTTTCTTTAATAACCTTCAAATGGAACGTTCATTGTCTAAAGATTGGAAAGCCATATAGCTTAAAATCGAGGAAGTGCACCACAGGACCAGAACAGAATTGCCAAAGTCGTCTGGTTTACCTATGTCGAGGGAAACAGAACTTAGTTATATCTCTAATCTTCTGAACATGTAGGCTTTATTCTTTATAGATGATATTTATTTAATTGAAGTAAGGCAGAAAAAACACACATTTGGCTGTTTTTAATTCTAATTTTAATTTCTTTTCGTTTTTTTGGGGGGGGGGGGGGGGTTTGTTTGTTTGATTTGTTTTGCTTGTTTTTTTTTAGTTTTTTTGTTTTCATATTTTTTTTGCTTTTGTGTCAGACGGATGGATGATTAAAGGAAAACTCCAGTCAGTTGAACAATTATTATAATTCAATACATTGTAACTTTTTATTCGTAAATAACTAATTATTAAACAAAAACACCTTTATTAACATTAATATACCCAATTAGAAATATGAATATTTGGAATTTCCTGTCGTAGTGTAAGCGGTCATGACACCTCTTCATGTAACGTCACGGAGACGGATCATGTTATTTGAATAAATAATGTATCTGACTCTTCCCAACATCGAGCCCTTTTGGTTATGTTTTAATATCAGATCAACTGCAATACAATGTTAACAATTTGTATATCGTCCTAATTTTTTTCTTAATATTCCCATCCCATGTTACATTTTCATAAAACAAATGGGTTTATTTGGTTTTTTTTTGGGGGGGGGGGGGGGGGAGTATCTACATATAATTCCATGTTGTACATGATTGGCCGTAGGTTAAATAACTGTCATTATTAACTCGTTTAAGAAATCAAGTGTATACAAAACAAGATTTAGCGTAAGTTTGTTTACTTGTACTAATACCAGTAATGACATACCATACAACTTAATAATGATGAAATAATATAATAGATTTTCAGGAAGGAGACGAAAGGCCTGACATGGATAAAGATACCGTTGTCAGTAAGATAATACAAGAAAATAATCAGCTAGCAACGGATTTAGAGCACTTTCAAGTTAGCTACTATGATTCCAAAAGAGCGTTGGAAGAAATGAAATCCCAATACGATGATGCAATACAAGAGGCCAAATTAGCACGGTCAGAGGTAGAAGGATTAAGAGAACATGCTGCATATTTCACTGGTATCTACATATTTTCATTTTTGTATTGTTAAGTATAGGGGAATTTATCTGTAAATTTTAAATCTCTTTTAATAAGAAATTTAAGAAGGAATCATGATTGATGCTGAATGTAGTTCTTATTTGATATATGAAAAACAAAAACGTATCACTCTGTCCAAAGAGTTCCAATATGTTTTCATGGCGTATATATAAGAGAAGTTTGAAAATACACGCTAGAAAAAACCAAGGAGGCAATCAAGAATAGACAATACAGAGAAACTGACGACATTGGGTACACAAGACGACGACAAACAAAACAAAAAACACAACACAATATGTGTTGGACACCACTATGGGCAAACAAATAACCCACATAAGACATGAGCCTTCCTACAAACAAAAGGAGATATATACGAACGGTGGTGATGGAAGACAATGTTATCAGGAAACAACACAGAGGGCGACAAGTTTAAAGAATGGCCAAAAAAAAAACATCAAAAGACAATCAATGATCCACAAACAACTACACAGCAAAATAAAGATCGGGCAAGCATATTTTTCAAGCGCAAGTTATCTCTAGTTTACTTTCATTTCAATTTATAGCTTGATCATTAAGTATGGGATGCAGATATCACTCACCTACAATAAAATCCATATAATATTAATTATTGTTAATTATAATTAGCAATGTCCATGTACGCTTCACAACAACAGTTTTATTTAAAATGGAAAGATATTCATATAACTCAATATTTTGTCGTATTTGTGGGCAAGCTATTTTGGTGTACTATCGTTCTTTTTATTTTTTTTTATTATTTGTTTCACTCTTTACCAGACTGCCTGTTAGACCTTAAATATACCATAGAAAAGAATGTCGACGAAATATATTCACTGAAGCAGACGCTGGAAGAACACCATTTACTACCCAGCTCCACTGATAATGACAGCTGTCGGGATGATATATTATATAGCAGATATGGTGAGTTTATAAAAGTTTGTAGATACCAAAGAGGTAATCAGAAGCCGTTAATCTAAGAAAGACATACACTACAATGGCCTCAAAAAAGTACAAACAATGATCTACAATACACTACATAGAAAACAATAGATTGAACAACATTAACCCCATTAACCGGATGTGAACTCAGATGCTCTGAAGAAGGTTTACAGTTCTTGCTCCACTAGTGACACCCGTCGTGTTACTGTTAATAGACACAAATATCATCTGTTATTTACTATTTCTTCTTATCATTTTATCTGGCTGAGTAAGTGAGTGATTGATGTTTAGCACCAATTGAGTAATTCGTCTTCTATTGCATGACACGAACAAGTTACCTTTGGTGAGGTGATGCTCATGCCTTCTCTTTACTAGACCACCCGTACTTATTTGGATTTGTGTAGTGCTACCTCACTGAAACAACAGTCTACAGGTAGACAGGGCACACCATGAGGACACAATATACTGACTCCGAACAAACCAGTCTTGCCTTTTACTACTTAACACTGCCTACTTAGTGATGTCTTTGTTCTGTGTCTTTTATCAGGTGTTTCTCTATGTCTCTGGATTGTCCGTTATTAATTGTCCCTTTTGTTTTCTCGTATACTATATAAATACAGAATGACAACGAACAAAACCAAAACAGAAAACGGAAGACTAACCAATGAGCAACAACAATATATTACTAAAATCAATATGATTTTCTCATATTAATCAAATATAAATAAAATATTCCATACTGTTGGAACATTTCTAAAATATGACAGAAAAATCACAGAAAGAGACAATATCAATTCTCGTAGCACAAAATAAATAGCTGCCCACTTCCAATATATGGTGATGGATTTTTTTCATTGCTAATTGTTGTATGATTGCTAAGATTCATAAGTATATAAATATGACGTAATCTTAAATTATTTTCTTTTAAGAAAGCCATTTTTCCCAGGAAAATCTGCATGACTTGGAACAGAAATCTTGTCTAATACAGGCGTAAGTATAGCTCTAAAGTAGAAAGAACGGGATGATTGCAGTTTTCTCTTGAGCAAAATGAACGTTCTTACGTAGATATATTACTATCACATCCCACCCCCTCATTGCAAGCTCCAAAATCACTACGAGTCTTCCACATCCCAACAGCTTGAAGACATGATCCCATGGTATGCAATGAGGAGCCTGAGGATACCAATGCTGTCTGTCGAAGAAATAAGGAAGACAGACCATATAATTTCCCAAAAAAAAAGACTAATGCAGACTAACAATGATCCATATAACACAGAAAAATAAGATTGTACAACAAGACTCCCACTTCAAGACGGAGGTGAGCTAAATTGCTGGGGAAAGGTAAGCAGTTCCCGGTCCACTAGTGGCATCCGTCGTATGAAAAGTATGTAAGAATAAGCTATAATAATGTATAACCCTAATGTTATTATTCTATACTTCATTACTAATTTGAGATTATAGCTTGCAGATGCATATCAAATATAGGTAGGGGCCGTCGTAGCCGTGATCATATGGTTGTTGGTTTTATATCTACCTATGCAATCAGTGCCTATAACCACTGATGTTGTGAGTTAGTTCGAATCTCGATCAAGGTGGGGTGTACATCATTATGTGATAAAGTTATTGACTTACGTCAGGTTGGTGGTTTTCTCCGGTTCGCCCGGTTTCCTCCATCAATACAACTAACCGCCACGATATTGTTGAAATATTGTTAAAAGTGGGGTAAAGCACCGTCAAGCAAACAAAAACAATCAATTAAATATAGGTATTAGAACATTGTTACATTTAACATTATTTATACTATGTACCAACTTTGTATGTAAAAGACTTTTAAGACGCCGGATGGGAAACAAATATCCTTTCATTCCAAGTTCTTTGTTGTGAGGACAATGTGTGGCTTTACCAGACATTAAGAGTTTTATATTAAGTATTGTGACAACAACGGCAATACAGCAATTGAAAAAAACGAATTTAATTCAAATTTTTATTGTCTATTTTTGATTGCCCCTTCGGTATTCTCTAACGTTTATTTGCACAGTGAATTCAATATGCAAAAACGTATATATCCTTTATCTTTCGTTTTGCTTCTTTGTGATTCAGTGCAGTATTAATAATATCTTTCTGAAAGGTTAATATCTATATTTATCAATATTGAAAAGAGTTTTCTCCCTTAGATAATTGTGAGTTGATGAATAACCTATCCTCAATTTGATAATTATGGATATTAACCTTTCCTGAAGGCCTTACTTTCATATTGTTGTTGTTGCTTCCTCATTTGTTCGCGCAAGTGGAATTGGTAATTGGCTGTAATATAAGTTCCAATAATAATGAATATTCATTTAAAATTAAATTAAATTAAAAATTTAATATTTATCAGCTATCGTCAATTGTTTGATTTGTTTGTTTGATTGTGCTTAGCGCCACTTTCAACAATATTTCAGCTATATCGTTGTGGTAAGTTTTATTGGTGGAGGAAACCGGAGGACCCGGAGAAAACCATCGACCTGTCGCAAGTCACTGAGAAACTTTATCACATAATGTTGTACACCTCGCCCTGATCGCGAAACGAACTCACAACATCAGTGGTGATAGACACTGATTGCAACAACCATGCGTTCACGGCCACGATGACCCCCGTCGTCAATTGTAAAGGTTTTTTTATTTTGTATTGCAGGAAATTAATAGAACTTTTCAACACAAATAAAGCGTGCGAAATTACCGCAGAAATTATGTCCAGATTTCGGTTAGACCGACAAGATTCCACTGAATTAAAGGTATTTCATTGTTTCTTGTATGAACCCGAAAGTTAATTTTCACAAAGGGTTCTCGAGACGCTATAAGAATAAAATGAACATGATCATACAATATAATAAAAAAAAAGATATTTTCACGTTTCAAAATATCACTGTGCAACACTAATTCAGTTCATACGAAACTTTTGTATATCTTAGTTAGCTATGAATATGACAATCCTTTCATGGAATATTGTCTCATTTGTGAAGGGGGTTTTGCTTTACATTGTGATTCATTGTATTTCCATGATAAGGGTATAAAAGTACGAGAACAATCATTTTAAGCACAAATTACAAACCGCATCGGTGGCTTAATGCTTATTGTGTTCACCTCGAATGTAGTAGATCATTGATTCGACCCCTGGTTGGTTCATACTAAAGACTATAAAATTGGTATTTATTGCTTCTCCGGTAAGCACACATCACTATGGAATAAAAGCAAACACTGGTTGGCTCGGAATCAGAATAATATGTCCGAGCTACATGTCTATCCGCGGACTGCCCTAGCACAACCAAAATTCAACTTAGCGTGTTCGTCTAGTCCAGAAAACTAGCTTATGCTCGCCACGTTTTATAGAAGTACATTGTCCAATACAGGAAAGTGAATAGCCATGGATTTGTGTGTTAGAAGTATCGATTTTGCTTCTTTCTACAGTTTTTCTAATGGCTTGTGGAACTGTTCCGACAGTGTGATGTTTTTTTTTTCATTTTATTTCTACGGTTTTTCTACTGGCTTTTACAACTGTTCCGACAGTGAAATATTTTATTTCTGCGATTTGTCTAATGGCTGTTAGAACTGCTCTGGCAGTGTAGTTTTTTTTTTTTTTATTTTATTTTTTTTTCATTTTTCATTTTATTTCTACGATTTTCCGATTGGATTTTTAGAACTGTTCTGATGGAAAAGTATTTTTTTTTTTTTAGTTTTGCATTCTATTCATTTTAGAGACACATACATACTCTTGTTGGTAGCCAGGTCTTTGAAGAGGTGTATAAAGAAGTAGAATATTTGAGAAGAATAACCGATGCCATCACAGTTCAACAAACTCTTGAAGCATCTATTCTTAACGATTTTTAGGATTTTGAACAAAGACGTATTTCCTTTGATGTACAATTACACAATTGTGCAACTGATGTTTTATCGAGGCATGTCATAGTATTATAATGTAATATTTTATAATGCTTTATCATGTACCCCTTATTTTTGGGAAGACAAATTGCATTCAATGGATAACATTTTATTTTATACTGTCACTGATCGAAATATAGCTTCGTCTTTCCCTCCAGTTGTTTGTAGGAGGGCTCATATCTTGCTTACGTTATTTGTGCTTGCTTGCGTGTGGTGGTGTCCAACGCATATTATCTAGTGTTTTTCTTTTGTTTGTCTTCGTCTTGTGTCTTGTTAGCTGTGTTACCGGTTTCTCTGGATTGTCCATTTTTATTGACCATTCGATGTTCTCTAACGCTTATTTAACTGGTACCCATTTCACATCTTTACCTGTTGAGATTGGAAGGTAGTCGTAAATCAATTCACTTCCTGTTGACATAAAATATCAAAAGGGGTAATCAAAGGATAATTGCATAATGTTATTGTCGAATTCACATTTTATCCGTCGATGGATTGATATGATTGATTTGCTTTTTTCTACAGGATAAACACAATAAATAATATTAATGCAGTGTCCTGAAATAAAATGCTTATATATATTGGGCGCAAAACTGGGGAAAATCTCGCCATATCTCGCATTTACCTCAGTTTGCAAACCTTGTACACACATTAATTGTATACATTAAGACAGTGTATTACTATTGTATATATATCCGTATTATTTATAGCTATCTGGTGATGATAGAACCATATTATCATTAATAATTCAAATTTTAGCCGTCGATGGATTGATATGATTTTTTTGCCTTTTTTTGCAGGATAAACATAATAAATAATGTTAATGCAGTGTCTAAAACTATAAAGTGTATGTATATTGGACACAAAACTCGGTGTACGTCGCCTTTATCTCAGTTTGTGAAGTTCATCAACTTTATACTTTTAGACACTGCACTAATATCTTCAAACTCTGCTTGTATATTATACAATTATTGACTTTTGTTGAGGTTAATATAAAGATATATAGTTCTTAGATATATGTTTTACCGAGGCCGAAATGAAATCGAAATGAATGTCAGTAATTGTTTTATTATATGAAACTGTTATTAATCTCCTCTGTGTCATATTTATAAATTGGCATTAAACAATATATGTGTTTTTTGTCAATTTTAATGGTAACAAGATTTAGACAACAAAATCGGAAAACCCCTACTTTTAACTTTAGTCACATGAGGTTAATAGTACGTTCCAAAGGCTCCTCTGGGATGATCTAACTTAATATTTGCCCAAATTGAAGGCTTAGACAGTATTCATAAAGTTCTATCAAGAAAAATCTCATACTTTAGCCAATCAGATAGAAGAAATATTTATAGTCATATAATAAATATCCGTATTATGTAAAGCTAGCTAGTGATGATAGCAGTGTCGTCTTAACGCATGGGTACGCATGACAGTTCCCAGAGGCCCAAACGAGCATAGAGACTCCATGGTAATCTATGCATGATGTGTACGGCATGTTTTTTTAATGCTTAAACATTGATTTTGTTGGAAATACCAATACAATAAATATATGCTTAATTTTATCGACCATTTACATTGTTATTCCTGTTAGTGTTTGTATTGGTAGGGGTATTATGTTGTTAAGACGGCCCTGTGTGTAGGTAGGGGTATAATGTTATTAAGACGGCCCTGTGTGTAGGTAGGGGTATAATGTTATTAAGACGGCCCTGTGTGTAGGTAGGGGTATAATGTTGTTAAGACGGCCCTGTGTGTAGGTAGGGGTATAATGTTATTAAGACGGCCCTGTGTGTAGGTAGGGGTATAATGTTGTTAAGACGGCCCTGTGTGTAGGTAGGGGTATAATGTTGCTAAGACGGCCCTGTGCGTAGGTAGGGGTATAATGTTGTTAAGACGGCCCTGTGTGTAGGTAGGGGTATAATGTTGTTAAGACGACCCTGTGTGTAGGTAGGGGTATAATGTTGTTAAGACGGCCCTGTGTGTAGGTAGGGGTATAATGTTGTTAAGACGGCCCTGTGTGTAGGTAGGGCTATAATGTTGTTAAGACGGCCCTGTGTGTAGGTAGGGGTATAATGTTGTTAAGACGGCCTTGTGTGTAGGTAGAGGTATAATGTTGCTAAGACGGCCCTGGATGATAGAAACATATTATCATTATAAATTTTAGTCTGAGTGTGATACTGAAATTGTCTTGCACATAAGTCATACCATTATGATGCTTCTGGTACAGATTATTCTGGATAAAAGAAGCAATCTCTGTAGTTCCTAGCAAACTGTTGCCGATACTGATGCATATTGTGACAGATTTGTGCACAATGCAAGTCATTATGTTGTTTCAAATCTAGCCCTTGGTCGTTTTGTAATTTCCAATAAATTATCCTGAATGATTAGAAAAGCTACAGCTGTAGTATGACATCTATTTGCTCTACTATGTTTATCTGCGAGTGCGCACGATCTTTATGTAGGTCTTCGATACTATTGTATTAAAGAATGGTTGACTCGGTATTAAGATAATGCGTCCGCGGTGAGTGACATGCTTGCTTATCCGATGACAAATCCTGGAATAGTTGTTCCCTCTTCATAATATATATTTAAAATTGTATCTTAATAATCAAAGACAATAATGAGAACCTTATTTTTTTTAATTGAATATTGCCAGGATTATCAAATTAATGTGATATAAGACATATGCAGACATAAACGCATCCTAGGTAAATAATATATAAACTTATGGTATATCTATCAATATTTTATAAATTTTGCTTGTACATATTCGGAATTTGTTTTTGTTACCGGCAGAGTGCTAGTTAACACTTACTCATGTAATCTCTTCCATATTACGACATGTACATTGTTATGGGAGCATAGTAATTGCTATGCACATGCATACAGACATACTCACCAATGCTTTGTTTGTTTGGATTGTTAGTGTGGTGTTCCCCCCTCTTTTGATAGCAATTTCATTTCTGATACACATTAATTAAACAATATACATGTTTAGTTTACTCCTTTATATATGACTAATATATACCAGTATAGTTCTTAGTTATTCCTATTGTCAAGTGAACTTGGTTAATTAACTTCAAGTAGTAATAATAACTATCACTAAATGCATACTAAAGATCTTAGCATATCTTGTTAGAATTACCATAAGGTGCAGCTTGACGGGGTAACACACAAATTAAAAAATGTGCTCGTTTCAGGATGGGGTATGATATAGATTATATATATCTGTATTATATCCCAATTTCGGAACATTCCTTTCAATCTGTAACTCTTATAGACTAGTTCAACTTGGATGAGTAAATACATAATGTCCTCATTGCATTATTGATATAATGCTCTAATATCAGCCCAACTCGTTATGTTTTAAGCCTGTTAAAAACAAGTGTGTGTGTGTTTGTGGTATAAGTTGAAGGACTGAAGCACATACCCTAGGTCACTGATGCTTCAGTTGTTCCACTTTACAGGTCACAAACTACACATATATTGTGTATATGGTTAACATGTGTTACAACGTAGTGTTTTTGTATTGATATAAGTCGAGCAACTGAGGCACATACCCAAGGTCCCTGCTGCCTCAGTTGTTCCACTTAAAGTTCATAAACCACACACGTATTGTGTATACGCTATATTATGTTGCAAACATTGCTTGTATTGGGTTTATATTACTATATATTTTGTGGCATGCAAATCTTGTATTGTGTGTATATTGCATTATGTTGCATGCATGGGTAGTATTGTGTGTGTGAACAATCACGATACACGCGAAGATTGCATTGAGTGCATATCAAGTTGTTGGATGAAGCCTTGTACTGTATGCAGTTGCATGAATGGCTAATATGATGTGCTAGGTAAATTATGTTGCATGCAAAGATCACTCATGTCGTATTATGTAGCGTGTATGGCTTGTATTGTGTGCTAGATATATTATGTTGCATCCACACGAATTGCATTGCGTACGTGTGAAATTATGCATTAAGTTGCATGCATATATTGTAGTGTGTGTACAAAATGTACATGTTGTATACGGTTGCATATATCGAGTGTATGCCCACTAACGTATACCTGTACGTGAACTGGATGCATGTGATTGTGAGTGAGCGTTTTTTTGTTTTGCCTTGTTTTTTTTTTATAAATTAATAGTGTTTTATATTATGGTTTACATTGAAGTATATTTTTGTCAGTCTGCTTCAAATTTCAACATGACAGACAATTTTACATTTATCTTTATCTTTTTTCCAACTATTGAGGATAAGGGCAACTTTGGTCTGGTAACTTCACATTAAAAATGACAAAAATATATTCTTTTAAATGAATTTCTCGTTAAATCTTATGTTCCTATTTTTACTTGGGTTAGTATTCAACAAATTCCATACAGGCTGATATACATGTAGTGTTATTGCATCTTGGTAAACCTCCATGTTCATTCATCATGATCTTTTCTGTATCAATTCTATCCATTTTGCTTTTTAGCTTTTTTTCCACTGTGTTTTTTGTATATACGCTTTGCTTTTTTACTAAATGTACAATTGTCCACAATGATGAAATGCAACCTTTTGAAAATGGCTTGATTGTATTATATGATGCCTATTTGTTATTTAGCTATTGTATAACCATATTACTATGTTTTGGGCACTCTCGTTACTTATCGTTGCAATCAAGTGTTACATAATAATGGGCATTTCAATTGAGCAATACCGACTGAGAGTAGGCCTGTTTACTTCAAATTTTGGGCACAGCACAACAAGACTTCGCCAAAGTGAGGTCCTCTGTATCTTGTTATTCTTTTTCTCACATGGAAAGTCAAATGCACTGCGAGTTATAGTGTTCATTCATTTTATTATCGACTTGTTAGTTTTGAAAAAATGTCTAAAAAATATCACAAAAATGACCAAAGTTGACAAGTCAGCTCCGAGCTTGCCTGACAAACCTACTGTAGACTCTAAGTTGACCAATAGTGTTATGCACATATTTTTCTTATTATTTGTACTGCAAATGTTGTTAATACTAGGTGGTATAGAAACAAATCCTGGCCCAGAACTCCCCATTGATGATGAGTTAAGTTCTAGTTTTAATGACTCCTCTGAAATGTCAAGTATATACGAAACGTTTTCAACTTCTGTCTCATTTACTCATTTAAATATACAAAGCCTGGTTCCAAAACTTGATTTAATATATGCTGAATATGAACATTTCGATATATTGTCATTCACTGAGACATGGTTGAAGGGCGACAACTCAGACGATTCTATTGAACTGCTAAATTTCCAAAAACCATTTAGGAGAGACAGGGGACTAGAGAAAAATGGGGGAGGGATTGTAATTTATATCAAAGAAATTATTTATGCCTACAGAAGACCTGATCTAGAAGTTAATGGAATTGAGGCTATTTGGGTCCAGATAAAAATAAACAGGAACAAAGTACTATATGAGACGTTTTATGTACCTCCAAAAAGTAACACTGATTCATGAAATAAAGTTGAAAATTCGATAGAATCGGCTGTAAATGATGATAATATTGATTATGTTATTGTGATCGGTGATTTTAATGACATTCAACTAGATGTAAATAATGTAAAAATGAGAAATATATCAATGCAGTACAGCTTACATCAACTAGTCGAAGATCCTACAAATTTTACTGAACATTCATAATCTCTTATCGATTTAATATTAACTAACGATGTAAACTTTGTTCCGTATGCTGGTGTGGGTCTCCCTCTATCAGATCAAGTACGTTACCATCGTCCGGTCATTGGTTTCTTGAATGCCCCTAAACCTGTGAGCAAATCGTTCAAGCGTAAGATTTGATTATATAACCAAGGAGATTTCGATGAGTACAGACGATTATTGTCACTAACTGATTGGGAATCCATTTTTTCTACAGACGACATTGATAAATCACTACCGACATTTCGAATACTATCTTAAGCGCTGCTGAAACCACTATTCCAAACAAACTTGTAACTATTAGGAAACAAGACCCTGCATGGTTAACAAACAAGATTAAAAAACTCATCAGAAAGAAAAATAGAATCCATAATAAGGCTAAACGTCTGAATAAACCTTCTGATTGGAATACATTTCGTAAAATTCGTAATGATGTTACATTTCTAGTAAGAAAATCCAGCGATGCGTATCAAGATAAGCTTGTATCTAGACTGTCTGACGATCATCCTTCGACTAGAACTTGGTGGAAAACTTGTAACCAAATTTCTGGACTAAAACCATCACACTATGGCACACCCCCGCTACTGAAAAATAATAATTTGATTTTTAATGATTTAGACAAGGCGAATGAGTTCAATAATTTCTTTGCTATGCCAACTGATCTTAACGACTCTGAAGCGTACTTCCCGAACTTTCTCTTCCCGAAAACCAGCTTTGTGATATTGAAATAAGCGAAACTGATGTCGAAGACGTTTTATCAATATTAAATCCTAGTAAGCCTCTGGTCAGATTTGATTAACCTGCGACTTCTAAAAGAGGCGGTTCATCAACTAAAATGTCCTTTATGTAAATTTTTTAATTTATCGTTATCAATTGATGTGCTACCCAGAGACTGGAAAAAAGCTAATGTAACCCCGGTTTATAAGAACAACAATACTAATGATGTAAAAAATTACAGGCCAATTTTCCCTGTTAAGTGTTATTTCAAAATGTATGGAGCGCTGCGTTTATAAGTATGTTCATAATTTTTTATTGCTAAACAATAGTATTACATCTAATCAATCTGGCTTTACATGTGGCGATTCCGCGATAAATCAGTTGGTAAATATTTCAAATGACGTTGGGAGGGCTTTAGACAGTGGGAAAGAAATCAGAGTTGTATTTTGTGACATTAGTAAAGCCTTTGACCGGGTATGGCATACGGGATTATTGTTTAAGCTAAAACAGTATGGAATATCTGGCAATCTTTTAGTATGGTTTGAAAGGTATCTTTCTGGACGGTCCCAATGGGTGGTTTTAAACGGGTCAAATTCCGAGTGGAAGACAATAAATGCGGGGGTTCCCCAGGGCTCTCTCTATATTGGGCCCTCTTCTATTTTTATTATTCATAAATTATATTGTAACTGATATCAAAGCGAGCATTAAATTATTCGCAGATGACACTAGTCTTTATGTAACAGTTGATACTCCTCAAAGCGCAGCTGACATTATTAATAGAGATCTTGAAAAAATTCATCAGTGGTCGGTAAACTGGCTTGTAAAATTCAATCCCCAGAAAACGGACACTATGGTTATTTCTAGAAAATTAATAAAACCACTCCATCCCCCACTGGAAATGAACAGTCAAATTCTTCAACAAGGTACAAATCATAAACATTTAGGATTATTCTTTTCTAACAATGGGATGTGGCACGATCACATTGACTACATTGTTAAGAAGGCCTATACACGATTAAACATGTTAAGGAAAGTCCGTTTTGAGCTGAACAGATTTACTTTAGAAAAGATGTACTTCTCTTTTATTAGACCCATTTTGGAATATGGGGATGTTGTTTGGGATACGCAGACTCACTATTTGATAAATAAAATCGAAAATGTCCAGAGCGAAGCTGCACGAATTGCTACGGGTGGTACAAAATTAACGTCTATTCAGAAACTATACGAGGAAACGGGATGGGAAAAACTTTTGGAAAGAAGGGAAAAACATAAATTTATTTTACTTTATTAAATAGTTAACAATCAAGCACCTGGATATTTGAGAAATGTGTTGCCTGATAGAGTCGACAATCGACACAACCATGACACTCGTCAGTCTGCGAATATTCTTGAAATAAGTTAAAAAACTAAATTCTATTCAGATTACTTCCTTCCATCATCCATAAAATTATGGAATAGACTCTCAATAGATACTCGAAATTCAAGGTCCCTGAATATTTTTAAAGAGCGTATTAAAACCCAAAATAGCAAATGCCCTGCACATTATTACAGTGGCACTCGATTGGGTCAAATTTTGCACACCAGGTTAAGAATGAACAGTAGCTCATTAATCTGGTGGATTCCCCTAATTGTGCATGTGGTCAGGTCGAGTCTACATCCGACTTTTTGATATCGTGCAAAAAATATACTGATTTACGTAATGAACTCATGCATACAATCAATTATCCGGTTACTATTGATCTTAAGCTTCTACTAAAGGGGTCAGACACCTTAAATGTAGATCAAAATATAGACATTTTTATCAAGGTACATAATTTTATTCTTAAAAGCAAAAGATTTACATCATAATTCTAAGTTGCATTTCATCTGTATTACTAATTTTATATCTTTCTGCTTTGTTATTCCACTGTTTATTATTGTTTTTTTCTTAGATTTGTCATGAAGCATGTTCTATAACTTGTTTGCTATATTAGTCAATTATAATTCATAGGAGACGGATTAGTATAAGCTTAGCTTGTTTCCGAATCCTGTCATGTTAAGACAAAATTTGTGTGTATTGTAACATTATACCAGTTTATCATGAATAAATATGTTTATACCAAGACATATGCATAATTATATGTCCCTAATTGTGATATTTTAGATTTTTTATCATTATGCTTTCTGTAAATTTCTTCTGTAATATAAGTTCATACGATATTTTGGCATATATCACAAAGAATTATATAGCGTTGATATACTATGCGAAAATAGTATATCTACTATGCCAGTTTCACGCGGGGAAGGTTGGGTTTTCAGCTGTCTGTCAAGCTATATATAGCTAGTCCACGTGCAAGGGGGCGGATCCAATCTGTCAATCTATCATAGAAAATGATAAATATTTTAGGAAAATGCTAGAAAATCACAGTCTATTTCATCTTATAAATTTATATGGGAAATGCTAATTATTTTCATCTCAAAATGAACTACTTTACTTGAATGACAATACACCTGTTTCAGTAAATTTGGCATTATGTTCCACCTGCAAGTGTGAACAAGGGATCTGATTTTAGCTATAATGATAGCGCATATTAGTTATTTATGAGATAAATACTAAACTTTTTGTTACAATTTGTAACATTTAGCACTTATTATAAGTATGTTTATCATACGTTTTATGCATTTGAAAATTGTTCGATATGATGAAGATTTTTAATTAGTTGGATGATAAAATGCTCAAGGTATCACAAGACTTTACAGTTCCTCCATATTACTTTACATTTATAGCATACATAACAGAACCTACACTATTTTATGGGTGAAATGAGCAAATGATTTGAAAAGTGAGTTTAGTGTTTCATTAAATGTGGTAAATACATTGGTAAATAGTATATACTAAATGTTATAAATGTACAGATTATTTGTAACTTTTTGTATCTAATCAGGTTCACAACATCTCTTCAAATTTAATTTTAAAAAGATCAGATTTAAATTTCAGTTTCAATATCATAATGTCATGCATGTTCAAAGGGAGATAACTCAACTTTTATTTCCCAAACGTATCAAAATTGTAATAACAAGACAGTGTCTATTTGATTCTTTATTATTCTTTTTTACTACACAACATGTCTTATAGTATTCCAAGTACAAAACCGCCTCATTAAATCTGTACATAAGGTCTGTAAAAATTTAATTATCAGAATTTTATAGAATTGTTGTAAGATAGTGCATCATTAATTTTATCTAATATTATTATGAAACCAGCACGGCCATGAATGCTCGCGCATCTGAAAATTATCTGGCAATTTCACGCTCATCTAGTGCATCAAAAAGTGTCGAGATTTTTTGGGCCGAGATATATTGGAGACGACTTTTTTTAGGGCCGAATCTAGTCTCATTCAATCTAGCATTCACTATCCAGAGTTGTCGTTCCTGCTACGCTACACTCCATAGAGTCTAGCGTAGCAGGAACGACAACTCTGGATAGAGAATGTCAATCGAGCTGTCGTTCCTTACGAAATCTCAAAAGTTAACTTCCGTGTAGAAACAAAAATTCTTGTCAGTATGTCAGATGAGATTTAATAAATTAAAAAATATCAATATAAGTAAAACAAGCTAACAAAATGACTTTTATTACACACGGGTTCCGGGTTTCAGTGGTAACGGACGTACGAGAAAGGGTACGATACTTCAGGATCACCTTTACGCTTTATGTTAAGAAGATCTTCATTTTATTCGTCAGTATGACTATGGGCAGCCATGTTTGTCAAAAAATCCTAAGTACACATTTAATACCATAAAGAGCTCGCTGACGCTCGCATATTACATTTAACCATATTTCTTTGCAACATGTATTCAACATAATTCCGCCATATTGTTTATCTCTCGTCCACTTGCGTGTACACATAGTTTTACTCTGAACATCTCTAGTGTGTACCTAACATAAAGGGGAAAGAATGGAATGCAATATCGGTCAAGATGCAATAGTTTTAACTCATTCGGAATTGCTCTACTTTTTAGGTATATTTATAAAGGAAGACTAGTAAAAATATCAGAAAATATTACATTTTTATTTTACAAAGAAATCTACATGAAATATTTTATACTATATTATAAGTGAGATTATTGTAAAACTATGGATTACTTCCCCTGGCTTATATTGCATGCTATCCTTCTAGAAATGTTGTGCTGTCCGTCATGAACGCCATAACCGACCATTCTAGTCTGATAATTATACTAAAGTACGGTATGTCACGAATGACCAACATAACACAGTCACTCACGAATGCGCGCAATGCATGAGCGAGTTACAATGCAATGGCCATGAGTGAAATATTTTTGATAATAAAACTCGACAATTTATTATATAGATAAAAAAATGTTTCGATTCGAATTTGATGTAAAATGAGCTTAATTGTACTATATTACATATGTACCATAGGGATATATCATAAGGTGTATCGCACCAATAAAATAAACACACACAAAAAACACACAAAAAACAATAACGAAACCATACGAAACGGTCAAAGGGACGTAACTGCAAAGCATATAGAATCTAGTAGTTCCGACAACGGAATGGCGAGAAATATAGCAAGAGTGAGAATAAAAACGATAATTTCATTGTGACATTATCTCTTTCATTCAACGCGGAAAATTCTCCAATTCACTGATATCTATATAATAAGTTTTTTTTTTATTTCAACGTCCTTATATTCAACATATGTCCTAATTAATAGAAAAGCTTATCCCCCTCATAGCGAGGTGTACTCTATGCAACATTTATGTGATAAAGTTTGTCAGTGACTTGCAGCAGATCGATGGTTTTCTCCGGGTACCCCGATTTCCGCCACCAATAAAACTGACCGCCACGACATAACTGAAATATTGTTGAAAATGGCGTTCAACACCATAACCATAACCCTAATTTAGGTCTCACCATGTTTTGTCTTGACTTGACTTGACTTGCAACTTTAATGGTGATAGGCAATGATTGTACATGTGGTAAACCCAACTACCATGCGATAACGACCACGAAGGTCTCGATACGTTTTACTGGAATAGCAATTCTGGCTTAAGTATATGTAGTATGTGCTCGTCAAATACAGAAGTACGACAATTGGTATCGTTCAGTCAATCACAAATGTAAGATTTGCAGTTATTGTATTAATTTGATTTGATTGATTTGATTTATTGTGTTTAACACCACTTTCAGCAATATTTCAGCTATATCATGTCGACCAGTTTTAGTGGTGGTAGAAACCGGAGTATCCGGAGAGAACCACCCACCATGGACAAGCAACTGGTAAGCTTTATCACTTGCGGCTGCGAGTCGAGTGCACTCTTTTTGTAATTTACAAAGCCGGGCGCGAACCCACGCTATTGTATTAAATGTGTCAGGGTAATGCAATAGTGAACAATGTTAAGATACTAGTACAACATTCGTCTCATTATTCAGATCAACTAATATTTAAACAATATTAAAATCATGTACATAAAGAAAAAGTCAGACTCGAGTTTGAAAAGATAATGGGTTTTAATTTTACATATTATTAATGATTGAAAAAAAAATCATCAAGAACATAATTTTGTGCATATCTTAACATGGGTAGCTATCGACCGGGATATATCTGCTATGGAAATAATGTTACCCATGTGAAAATGTCAATGCCTCTACGAATTTAAGTGGAAGTCAACATGGAAAATGAATCTTATAGGAAAGAATCCATTGATCTCAGTGCTTACAAAGACAGGAGATTTGTTTATGTAGACAAAATATCCTGTATAATCTCGATTTGAAATTAAGTTACTGTCATTCCCGAATTTAGTGTTTTTTGCTCTTAGCAGTTTAAACAAACAAACTTCTTCAAAATCGTTAAATAAATTAGCAACCAGATGTCAACAGCGTTAATAAGAAATGACGTTACCGGATGTGGTCAATTCATAACAGACATATCGATAGACCGTTATCATGAGTATTTGTTCCGGAAAATAAATTTGTAAAGAAGCAACAAGAATAATTCAATATATATATGTACCACAGTCCTGTATCAATGTATGAAATCACTCAGGAATTATGGCCACAGTTTGTCCAACATTTAGCTATTGAAGATCATCCTTCTGTAATGACTATTTCATGCAACTTCCGGTTAAGATCACAGTATCTTGACGTTTTATCTAGCGAAATAATAGAGAAAAATCTGTATAAAATCTGTATGATATATATAAAAGACACAAGTAATGAAACAAGTTTTATTTAGCCATTGTGCTCATAATTTCCGGTTCGACAGGAAATAAAATTGACAATAAAACTATTCCAAAAACGGAAATGACCTGAAAATTTTTCCGTGTTCAGGAGCTGACACAACATGCTTTTATGCATCCCCTTCCTTTTGCAACCTTCTGCCATTCTTCTTCTTAAAAGCAGTATGTAATAGAAATAGTTGATACTATGTGTACACATACCAAGCTAGTAGGTCCAAATATTTAGACATTTAATTTCATTTCAATCTGCCAATTTGAAGTGGCCGCCAAATATGTTTTGGATTACCTCCCTTTTCGGTAAATGCTAGCTGTATTGTTACAGGTGGTATCTTACAAAATTATATGCAAAAAACATTAAGTAAACATAAACTACGAATGCTACTTGCCTTCAATTATTTTTTGATAGACGTAAAGCAAATAATTTATTTGTCAACTCTATTTGCTGCCGAAACGGAAGTTATGGCCACAATGGCTAAATTTCAAAACACGAAAGTCTGTCTGCTGTGAAAAAAGACAAATAGGTAGGGAACAAAGCAATGTTTTGTTCAAATAAACTATGCATGAAAGGGATTTACCTTCCAACATTCCAACGTAGCATTATTTTACGGGCAAACGAAAGTTACAAAAAATTTACACAGTTATTTACAGTTTGACAACCTTTGGAGGGAAAAATTTGTTTCATTACTTGTGTCTTTTATATATATTATACATATTTTTCTCTATTATTTCGCTAGATAAAACGTCAAGCTACTGTGTTAAGATAAATGTTAACAGTTTATTCTAAATAAATGGATATTTTCTTTTTCTATTCCTAAAATATTTCCTTGCTATTTTGTATTCTTCACTGAACCATAGCATAGAATTGCAAACTTGTTTTTTGGCGACTGATTTTCTCCATTTTATATAATTTGGTTCCGAAAGTAGATGTCGCAGATTCAGTGAATATCTGACAGTTATCCGGAGTATTTTTTTCCGGAAAATGAATTTGTAGAGAAGCTACAGGAACATTTTAATGTATATATGTACCACAGTCCTGTATAAATGTATGAAATCACTCAGGAATTATGGCAACAGTTTGTCTAACATTTAGCTATCGAAGGTCATCCTTCTGTAATAACTATTTTAGACAACTTCTGGTTATAGTAAATGTTGCTAAAAAAATGTCTATGATTAAATTGATATTGAATAGTTATCTGTGTATATGTGTACAACCATACAAAGTTCAGCATAGTGGTCATATTTTAGATGATTATAAAGGGACAGCACCACCTGCGTCTAACGAGACTGTAGATATGTCCGTCTGCTGCGGACAAATCTATTAGTCAAAAGGCTTATCAGTAAAAACAATACAAAAGGAAAAATTGTTTATTCAGTACGAAAACATTATCTGCAAAAATAAATTTAGTCATATAATACGTGTTTAAAAGGCCGCGAAGGTATCAGCGGAGAGCGTGCGGTGAGGACGCGGCGAAGACATCAGCGCACGGCTATCGACTGAAAGGTTGCGAATGTATCAGCGGAGAGCGTGTGGTGAGAACGCAGCGAAGATATCAGTGCACGGCCATCGACCGAACGGCCGCGAAGGTATCAGTGTAGTGCGTGCGGTGGGAACGCGGCGAAGATATCATAGTACGGCCATCGAATGAAAGGCAGAGAAGCTATCAGCGGAGAGCGTGCGGTGGGAACGCGCCGAAAACATCAGAGTACGACCATCGACTGAAAGGTGCGAAGGTATCAGCGAAGAGCGTGCAGTGGGAACGCGGCGAAGACATCAGCGTACGGTCATCGACGGAAAGGCCGCGCAGATAACAGCGGAGAGCGTTCGGGGGGAACGCAGCGATGGTGTCAGCGGAGAGCCATCAGCGGGATGACGGTAGAAGCATTAGCGGAGAGGCATCGACGGGAAAGTGGCTGGCCGAGACATCAGTGAAGAACCATCGACGGGACGGTGGCGAAGGCATAAGCGGAGAACCATCCGCGGGACGGCTGCAGAGGCATCAGCGGAGAGCCATCCGCGGAACGGCCGCAGAGGCATTAGTTGAGAGCTACCTTCGCTGCCTTCCCGTCGATGGCTCTCTGCGGGTAAATGGCGGGAGTAGCTGTAACTATCTTAAGATAGAACAAACGGTGTCTGTCCATGAGAAAGGCAGCGTTCAGCCAGCAGCGATGGCTCTCCGCTGAAGTCTTCGTTGTTTTTCCGCCGATGGCTCTCCGCTCATACATTCGCTGCCTTCCCGCTGATGTCTCTCTGCGGCTAAACGGGGGGAGTAGCTGTGACTCTCTTTAAGGTAGAACTAATTGTGCTGGTGCATGAGAAAGGCAGCGTCAGCCAGCAGCGATGGCTCTCCGCTGATGCCTTCGCTGCCGTCCGGTTGATGGCCTTCGCGTTGTTTTTTCCTTTTTCTCAAGTACACCCCATGTACTTTTTGTACTTGTGCATAAGACAAAATGCGGGTAAAGTGCTAGCAGTTCGTGTTTCTTATAAGATACCCACCGTGTCACTCATATAGACAAGTCAGGTATTGTCTTGTCGGTGAAAAAGGAAAGAATCTAGGTAATTTATGCAACATGAACCAATGTAGTAAGTTGTTGATGCATGTAACAGCTAACAGCTATTCTGCTCTTAAGTGGGTATCCATAACCCAACGTATAGTTCCACAACTGGAATGCAAACATCCGTGGGATAAGAAGTATTCAGGACTATATAATGTGTATATTTGATAAAACATTGATATTAGGTAGTTCATATTACAAAAATAAATGCAATATTGTGGTTCAATATATTCTCCTATTTGTCTATGTTCTTTCAAATGCCAATTTATATTTTCTGCCTAGAATAAATGTAAAAAAAGACGTGTAAATCGCCGCAGCTGTTGAACACGTTGCAATCAAGTGTTTTATTGCTACTGCCGACAAATATTTCCCTGTTATAGAACAATGCGCATGCTATGCAAACCTCAATAGAACGGGGCTTAGGTTATGTTGGTTTTGTTTTTTTCACTTTTATTGGTGAAGGAAACCGGAGGACCCGGAGAAAACCACTGACAAACTTTATCACATAATGTTGTACACCTCGCCCTGATCGAGATTTGAACTTACAACATCAGTGGTGATAGGCACTGATTGCATAGGTAGTTGTAAATCCAACTACCATACGATCACGACCACGACGGCCTCTTACTTAGGATTAGGTAATATATTTCACCTATATGCCACCTTCAACAATATTTCAGTAATATCTCGTTGGTGAGTGTTTTTATTGAAGGAAACCGGAGTTTCCGGGGTAAACTACCGACCTGGCGCAAGTCACTGACATACTTTAAGGTTGCATCGAGTAAACAACGTCAAAGGGCAGCAACTCACAACCTTAGCGGTGATAGACGTCATAAGACAAGTAGATGTTAATCAAGCAACGACGATATTACACCCACATCCACTGGATGATTTGCAGTAATTCAACACACACATATATATATATATATATATATATATATATATATATATATATATATATATTTATACCAGGAAACACCTGCTGAGAATTAACAGTAAAACAAACCTATAACATTTTAAAATTATTATTAATTAACAATATTATACAATTACTGCACTTGAACGAGATCAATATGAGGTGTTATGGAGTTGAGTACAACAATATTGGACGAGGCGAATGCCGAGTTCAATATTGTTGTACTCTGCTCCGTTAAACCTCATATTGATCAAATTCAAGTGTAGTAATTGTTTTATTACATACGGCTCTATTTTACTCTTAATATTGAAATTTTATGAAAACTATGAAATTTTTGAAACTTTTTGAAAATTTTATCATTTTGATTTGTATTTAAATAGTATGAAATTTTTGAAAGTTTTGAAATTTTATGAAAATTTTGAACTTTAAATTTTTCTTTTTTTTCATTTTATGATTTTCAAATTTTCTGAAAATTTTAAAATTTTATGAAATTTTCTAACATATTGATTAGCAAAAACAATTTCTGTGCAATAAAAAAACATATTGCACTCTCGTGCCACGTAATTTCATTCATTGATTTTGCACGAGAGTGCAATATGATTATTTATTGCACAGAAATTGCTTTTTGCTAATCAATATGTTAGAAAATGGAATGTCACGTGTATTGCTTCTGGCCAATAGAAAAACAGTAAAATAGAGCCTTATGTAATAAAAACAAATATTTAAAAATGAAGACAATAACCCTTTGTCATTCTTGTGAGTGTGACTCTCTTTAAATGTTGTTCCAAATACGTCTTATCATGTTTTTGCTCATTTCATGTCTCGTAAATAAACGTTAGAGAACACCGAAGAGGCAATCAAAGATGGACAATCCAGAGAAACTAGCAACAAGACGAACACAAATAAAACAAAAACACAACACAATATGTTCTGGACACCACTATGCGCAAACAAATACATATAGCGTAAACTAAACACGCGTCCTCTACAAACAACCGAAGGTGAAGACGAACCTAACATCGTTTTATGCGGAAATCGTAACGGACACCACAGCACGGAACTCCGAACATAAAGACATATAATATGACAACACAAAAAACTAAAATAATGAGCAACACGGATCCAAGATGGAGTACATGAAAAACACCATCCATAAGATGGGTAGCAAATAAATTTGTTTCAAAAACGGTGTACGATTGTGTTAGTCCAATCATTAGTGGGCGGATGATTGGGGTTGGGCTATGATCTTATAGTGTTTGATATGATCTATAGTTTGACAGAATCATACAGAGGTTAACTGTTGAAATTTTTCAGGAAATAATACCGGTCTTTAAGAAGTAACAAATACTGCAAAAGACTAAAAACCTGAATATAGATACCCTAAACATACTGTCATATAATATAACATACTGCAATATAGCGCAACATACTGTCATAAAGCGCAGCATACTGTCATATAATACAACATAATGTCATATAGCGCAACATACTGTCATAAAGTGCAAGATACTGTCATATAATACGTCATAAAATAAAACTTTCATAAATTTATCTTAAAGACCACATATCATTACGACCTTACGGTTATTGAGGTGTAATATGTTAGGTAACCCCATTAAAATTATTACTGACCTTGCGATCGTGAACAGGGTCAAATGTGAAATGAGAACAGTTTGAAGATACTAAAGAGATAATCAAAAGCCGTACATGTAAATAAAAAAAACAGACAATACAACCAACGACCAAAAGAAAAATGACAAAAAATGATATGCAAAACACTATACAGTATACAAAAGATTGTGCAACATGAAACCCACTAAGAACCAGGAATGAACTCAGGTACTCCTGAAGTAAGTTATTACTACATGACCCTACTGCATATGTCTCATGAGTTCTATTAGTTTAGTGGTTGCTACACGTTAGAAGGGTCGATAACTCATATAAAAGACTTTTTGCCAAAATGTTTGTTGTTTATGAGCACTGATATGCATACCGTCCTTGAAGAGGTTTTATGCCGTTATCCTATATAAAGTATGAGCCCAATAAAGATAATCCCCGTCTTTAGGTCGAAAATATCTCAGCTATATTCAGGACAAGAATAACTTCAACAATATATAAAATTCAGATAGAAAAGAGGGAGGGATGGCCCAACAGGAACAACTGTACTTTATTGCCACAGGAAATACAAACACAGATATATAATTTAGTGCACACGACGGGTTCTGGAAAAACCTTCATTTGATACACTGATAATCAAAAGATTGCGAAAACCAAATAAATATGAAAATTTGGGTAGGGTGAAATGTCCTTTGTAGTTGCAACTATGCCCCCTTTATTTCGAAATCTACAAATGAGGTACTTAACGTGCAGGGAGTGTGGCACTCTCCAAACACGTTACCCACTATGGACCGCGGTCAGACTTTCCGTACTATTACCTAACAACCCCTAACGAGAGGTCCCATATCCACCATCTGAAGTAGCGGTAGACAGCCCTGTGGGTTTGAGCTCTGGCAACCTTCATCACATCTCAACAGTTATTTGTTTATATTTACTATCATACAATACAACATACTGTCATATACTGCAATATACTGTCATATAATTATATAATAGTTACTGATATGGAGGACAATATCAGGATAGACAGACTGCCCTTGGGTCGTGGTACGGACCAGTGGAAATGATATTGCCCGAGCCGGAAGCGAGAGCAATATCATTTCCACTGGTCCGTACCACGACCCAAGGGCAATCTGTCTATCCTGATATTGCACTTCATATCAGTAACTATTGTGTTTATTGTATTGAAGACCAGAATCTGACACATATAATACATTTCTCTGACGTCACACTATTGTTCGAACAGTGGATTATTTTTAAGAATCTACAGTTTAATCTTTTGTTCTTGAATATATGAACTTTAACCTTTTACTGTTTTAGGCTTAAACACGTGAAATACATATTTGAGGACTTTCGGGTATCGAACCACTGCTGGGCCTTTTAAAGTCTTCCATCTAACCACTCGGCTACGGTGACCACACTACTATGCTCTATAATTAGTATATATGATTCCTGATTGTAAGCTTTGCTAAAAAAAACTATTTGTTAAAAAAAAGAAATTGATTGATATATACAAGACACGATACAAGTATTTCAGGTCTGGCATAATTTATGTTCAGAACTGACGAGTATATAAACTTTTAAAATGTATTCTCGCAATGCAAAAAGAACTAACGAACCGACCGTAATAACAAATCAGACAGACCACAGGTGAACAATAGGGACAATTGAAAGACCTTGAGATATCTAAATATAACGAAGAATCGAAAGTGCTGATAAAACAAAATTGTTTATTTTTTGTTAATTGTGGCTTTCTGAACATTAAAAAGGTAAAAATATCAAATGAAAACACTGTTGCAGATGGAAATGTATTATGTAAGAGAATGCACTTCAACTTGTAGATTCTTAAAAATAATCAACTCGATCCTTACGGGTCTCGTTCATTATTTTTAAGAATCTACAGTTGAAGTGTATTCTCCATTACACAATATACATGCTTAAAATATTTTAATCAGGATCATTGAAGGTTTCCCTAGGCGTTATCACCTTCGTTATTACCTAATTTGAATTGACTACAACAATTGTTTGAATGGTGTTCAACTTATAATGAGATAAGTAACATTGTAATTTATTAAAACGTAAACAAACAAATATCCGTTTATAGACCAGTAGTACCAGTCTATGCACGGTTTTTGGACAGGTCTATATCAGCATTCCAGTTTATATCGCGGAATAGTGAAGGTCACGTGGAGAGTGCTCAGCCAATTAAATGTATGATTTGTATTCTGATATGCAATAATATTATATAAATAACACATAGCTAGAGCAGATTGTTACCCCTAGATATTCTGGGGGTAACAATCTGCTCTATCACCCTCTCAACTATGTGTTATTTGTTTTATTATACTGCATGTTCTTTTCTCCTGGTTTCATTCTTCTTTGATGATTTTGATGCCCTGAATTTCAATTGCTGTTGTCTTTAAATGTGCTAAACTGTGATATCGATGTTGTGTAATAAAGAAGATTACATATATTTTTTGTATTTGTTAATCTTTTTCTGCCATTTTGGTGTATGTTTTATACAGATGGGTGTTCTTAAATGGAAAGTAAGCAATTTAATCAACTTACTATTCCCCGAATATCTAGTTAATAAGTGTTTTATTATACCGAAAGAGACGTCAGATGCAAAATGATGGCTGAAGGTAAAATAATTGATGTGGCAGTAAAAAAGACAAGTCATTCAATACATTTGCCAAAACAAAGTCATCAGACAAAAAGTCAGGAATTTCGGGAGCATTTTCATTCCTTCACCGATATTATTTTCCAATTTAAATTCCGACTTTGATTATCCGATCTTTTAAATTGCGCAATTGACTCAGACATAAACGTTTTAAATCGAGAGGGTGATCGACTAAATTATCACACTCTGCCATGTGATAGACTAAATTGGAGCACGCTCCTTAACCAATGAGAAGACAGGAAATGTACATGAAGTATAATAAAACATAATGTCATGTAATAGAACATATTGTCATATAATATAACATACTGTCATATAGTATAACATACTGTCATATAATATAGCATATAATCATACTTCATGCAAAAATTTGTTAATTTCATTGGATAATAGGCATTTGACATTCCTCAATAGCTTTTCTTGGTGTAGGAATCAGATCGTAACAACACCCTCTGCTGTAATAACACCCTCTAGCGTAATAACATCCTCTGCCGTAATAACACCCTCTGCCGTAATAACACACTCCCGGGCTGAACTTTGCCGAGCCGGAAAATAACACCCGATCAATTGAAATTTTCAAAATTTCAAAATGATAAAATTTAAAAAAGTTTAAAAAATTTCAGTTTTCATAAAATTTCTAAATTTTAATATTTAAATAATAATATTGAAAACTGATAAAACAATTATAGCCTACCATTATGAAAATATTACTTGTTGAAATGATAGTAGTTGTTGCTTTATTTAGGTAGTGATATGTACATAGTGTGTCCCATTGGTTAACTGAGCCCAATGACAATTCAAAGTCCTCTCTACTACTGGCATTCAGTATAATAAAAAAACACTGCCTTTAGTTGAGGGTGTAATGGTAGATGATAACACTCTGGAAAAATATCACACTCTGGAAAAAGAATATCACCCTCGTCTTCGTCTCAGGTGATATTTTTTTTCCAGAGTGTGATATGTTTTCCCTCGTGTGGTAATCTACCATAACACTCTCAACTAAAGGCAGTATGTTTATTCTGTCATATAATATAGCATACCGTCATATAATACAACATACTGTAATATAATTCTTATTCTTACTAGAATTTATCAATAACTCGTAATCCGATTGGATATCGTCACTTATTCTACGTCATTCGAAAGGAATTTATAAATCAATATTTCCGTTTACCGGACTACCTTTTTCCCGGTCATTCCACGCGTATAAATATACGAGCAATGATACTAAGGGGTTCTGCTGGAAGGATCTGCCATCTTGAAAATGTGAAATGCTACATGTCATATTTACAACAATGCACAAAAATAATTAAGAAGCTTACCTTGAAAACTTATTTTAGTTAAATTGTATCAAACTTGAAGCGTACACGATGCCAAATAACGTCTAATCTTTACATTTCAAACTGGAAGTCGTCATATGACGTCAATGACGTCATGTTGGTTATGTTCCAAAGTCGTCAATAACATTTCGCGGATTTTTTTCAGTTTACAATCGTATGTGTATTGTATGTCCTTGGGTATTTTTTTAATAGTATTTAGCGTCGAAAACAAACACGATGCCCAAGAATAAGAATTATAAGGATTAAACACTGTGTTTTTAGGAAATTATGTATGCATAAACTCTGGCAGCTCACTCAGAAACTTTATACAAAGTCCTTCAGTTTGTGAGTGAGCTGCCGGAGTTTATGCATACATACTTTCCTAAAAACACAGTGCTTAATCCTATAATAATATAGGGTTATTGCATGAACATTGGGGAATATTGTTCCGAACATTATATTATATTGCATGAGCTTGCGAGCATTATATCATATTGCACGAGCTTGTGAGTGCTATATGATATATTGCGAGGGACAATATTAACCAATATTCATGCATAAGTTTTGAAATTTTATGAATTTTTTAAAATTTTGAAGAAATTGTGAAAATTTTGAAATCTTATGAAATTTTTGAAAGTTTTAAAATTTAATGAAATTTTTGAAATTTAGAATTTTTTTTTCAAAATTTTTGAAAGCTTTAACATTTTATGAAAATGTTTGAATTTTTTTTGAAAATATTGAAATTTTGGAGATAGTGCAATATACATATAGCGTGCAAATACATATAAACTATACGTACATTGTCGGTAAATATAAAATTTATTTGTACGAGCTTTAGAAACAGGCAGAATAGCGAGCCTTCGGCGACCTTTTCAGGCCTGTTTCGCAGCGAGTACAAATGAATTTTATATTTAACGACAATGTAGGTATATTGTGTTTATCCTGCAATGTCAAAAAAGTCGGAAAACTTGTCAGATTTAAACAAAAAGGACAGAAACAAGCGTCATTCCTCGCCTTTCATAAATGTTGTCAATGGTGTCTTCTTCGTGGTTCGCGTTACATTAGTACCAGTTTCATACTTGTCTGCGCCCTCCGCTGTACATAGCTACAGGGTACCAGGAAAGTTTATTCGCAGGCTGAAAAGTTTATTCGTAGGCTGAAAAGTTTATTCGTCTAGTACGAATTAAGCAAAAAATTATTCGTATATCATATTTGTACAGCAAATGTACTGATTGCAGGATAAATATACAATATACGTACATTGTCGGTAAATATAAAATTTATTTGTACGAGTTTTAGAATCAGGCAGAATAGTGAGTCTTCGGCGAGCTTTTCAGGCCTGTTTCGCAGCGAGTACAAATGAATTTTATATTTAGCAACAATGTACGTATATTGTGTTTATCCTGCAATGTCAAAAAGTCGGAAAACTTGTCAGATTTAAACAAAAAGGACAGAAACAAGCGTCATTCCTGGCCTTTCATAAATGTTGTCAAGGGTGTCTTCTTCATGGTCCGCGTTACATTAGTACCAGTTTCATACTTGTCTGTGCCCTCCGCTGTACATACCCAGTCTGCAGGGTGACGTCTAACCAACGTCGGTAAAAGGTCGTAATGGTCGGCTGTAGGTCAGCGTCGCTTGACGACGTTGAACCACAGTAGGATTAGCGTAGGCAAAGCGACAGTCAAGTTTCCGTTCTTCAGCCGACGTTGGGCTAGATATGGCATAACGACGGTCGGGTTCCCGGTTCCTCGCCAACGTCGGGTTAGATTTGACAGACCAACGGTTGGGTTCTCGTCTTTTCACCAACTTTGGGTTAACTTTGACAAAAGGACGGTCGGCATTAGGTTATTTGCCGACGCTTGGTTTGAATAGTTGACGTATGATTGTTTATATCTTAATTCTAGATTTAAAACCCGTATTTAAAACACACACACACACAAAACAATGATTGTAAATGCACGCCGTAGGCCGGGTCTGAATAAAGTGAGGCAAAAGGGGTGAATTTAGACAAATTTTGAAGAAAAAAAAGATTTTATTTGCTTTCAAAAGATTACACTTGCCGTTTCAAAAGTGAGGCATTTGCCTCATTTGCCTCCATTGCGTTACGGCCATGAAATGAAATCTAGTACGTGGGGATTTCATTTATCATCATTAACAACATCGATACTGATTCCTGTGGTTTTCCCGCGCGACCAATTAAACCGCATACGCCATTTTCATTTTGAGACTCGCGGCTAGCAGAAACTCATGTAAGTTATCTCTTAATTTTATTTATGCTTTAAGTCATACGTGTAACTGATTAATATGGAATTTTGTTAGCAACGATTTATTAAGACTACTTTTTTAAACAAAAGGCTGAGTAAGATTTATATATAACCAAAATGGCTTTTGATTTATTTAGGGAACGACCATTTAACTTGAAGGGGGGGGGTTATGTTTTTTTTCTAAAAAAATATTATGATTCCCAATGTTGCTGAAAAAAATATTCTGATTTCGGTGGAGGAAAAAAAAATAATCTGATTCAGAGTTTTTGTCATATAACCTTATGTTAACTTCTGGAAAAAAAATTCGCGCTTTGCCCGACAAAAAAATAAATATTCTAACTCTTGTGTTGTCCGAAAAAAAAATTCTGAACGAAACAAAAAACCATATGATATAGCATACTGTCATATAATACAACATACTGTCATATAATACAACATACTGTCATTTGATATAACATACTGTCCTATAATACAACATACTGTCATATAATACAACATACTGTCATATAATACAACATACTCTCATATGATATAACATACTGTCATATAATACAACATACTGTCATATGATACAACATACTGTCATATAATACAACATACTGTCATACAATACAGCATACTGTCATATAATACAACATACTGTCATATAATACAACATACTGTCATATGATATATCATACTGTCATATAATACAACATACTGTCATATGATATATCACACTGTCATATAATACAACATACTGTCATATAATACAACATACTGTCATATGATATAACATACTGTCATATAATGCAGCATACTGTCATATAATACACCATACTGTCATATAATACAACATGCTGTCATATAATACAACACACTGTCATATAATACAACATACTGTCATATAATATAACAAACTGTCATATGATATAACATACTGAAGCTCATTGTTTAGAACAGTTATTCTGGATTCTACTGTATTCCAATTTATACTTATGAAGTTTAAATGGGCTAGGTATATGTGCAACGACGCTTATATATGGATTTGAAAATAAACATGCATGGGACATTTAAATCCATTGAGTAATATATCGATTTTAACTTTTTTAATGAAGTAAAATAAAAGAACACAATGATCGATTATATGACGAAGCAAGATTTCAAGTTAGATAGTGTAGACTGACAAAACATACCTTATATTTAGTTTGGATTTTATAAGAGAGGTTATATTGTAGCTGTGCCTAATTTCTATACTGTAAAGGTAAGGATCATGTCGTTGATTTAATGACTAATGTGTTATTCTCGAATGCGGAAGTAATAACTTGCACATAATTATGTACCTACTGTGTTGGCATCCTCGTCATCTCAACCGCGTCGGTGGTGTAATGATTAGCCTGCTCGCCTCTCGAGTGCGGTAGATCGTGGGTTCGGGCACCGATGGGATCAAACTAAAGACTAAACAATTGGTATTCGGTGCTTGCTTCTCCGCTAAGCACGCAGTATTCAGGAGAAAGAGCAAAGACTGGTTGGCTCGGATTCAGGATAATATATCAGAGTGGGGCGACATGTCTACCCGCGAACTGTTGTTTCAGTGAGCTTGCACAATACAAATCAAATTAAGCATGCTGGACTAGTTTAAATCGGATTTCATCATTATCTCATTGAAAATTAACTTGTTCTCTCCATAACATTGCTGATAAATGTCTCAACAATCACTCACTCACCTCTCGTAATCTCATAAATACAATTTGTTCTCGCAAAGATATAACGGAAACATTACTCATTTGAGTATTCACGTAACTATGTACCGTATTTGTGTAATATGTCCGACATATAACTACTTTACTTTAACAACCATTTACTCAAAATAAAAGACACCTATGACCAAAATAGAAGACGCGAGATATCATCTGTAACTGTACACACACTGTTAAACTATATTCAAGTTTTGTGAACTGCTGCTGACCTAAAACATATAGAAATTTATTAATATTCTTGGTCATGAAATGTTGATTTTTGTCGTAATGTTTATTTTTGGGGCACCTATAAAGTGCGAAACGAAATAGAAACGAAACGAAACGAAATCAACGAAAGCGAAACGAAACGAAACGAAATCAACAAAAACGAAACGAAACGAAACGAAATCAACGAAATGAAAACTAAATAAAACGAAACAAACGAAAGCAAAACGAAATCAACGAAAACAAAACGAAATAGAAAATGGAAGAAAAATAATAGGCGCCTAAAAGAAATCAAACTTATTTTCACAATTACGATGCTAGACTACTTCCCACGCATGTCTGTCTTTCATCAGGAGAGGACAGGATTTGATCACCATTGAACAAGAATACTATGCATTTATTCAGCGGGAGTCTGTCCTTTTCACTTAGTGGCTTCTTTTAAATTTGGGAACCATAAGAGCAACGTCAAGTCTGTTGAAAGGAGAGGAACTAAAATAACAGAAGTGCAGTAGTTAAAGTTCACTAATAAATACCCTCGTCCGAGCAAAATTTAAAAGTGTGTCGGAGAGACGAAAAAGTGTGACGACCGGACGGACAAACGAACGAACGGAAGCAGAAGTCCTATATACCCCTATCTTTTTTTGGCGAAGGTATACAAATCCTATCAAAAATTAACTTTAGAAATTTAAAAAAAATCTACATATCTTGTAAAAGTACCTTTTTTCCCTTTGACCCCTTTTCATATAAAAAAAACCCAAATCACCCCCCCCCTCCCCCCCCCCTCCTTTCAAAAAAATTTCGGTATTAATAAAATTTGATACGCACATATTTTTATACCCCCCGCTATCCAGCGGGAGGGGGTATATAGTATATGTCCGTTTGTCCGTGAGTGCTTCCCTCACTGCCTATGCAATTCCTCCTTAACAACTTGATGAAATTAAATGAATCTTACAGGAAATCTTTAATACCATATGGCAAGGTTCATTAATTTCATGAATTCTTTAGTACCAAATGGCATTGTGCACCTTCTATTTTTGTTTTCCCATTTTAACAGTTCTCGCTAAAATTTCTTCACTTTTGGACTTTGTCATTTAAAGCTATGAAATTGTCATACAAGGCTATACAATAGAGAGAGGATACTGTTGCGTTATCCATAACTCTTCCTAAACAACAGAATGGATTTCAATAAAACTTCCAGAGTTTCTTATGTTTAGTTTTTGCAAGCATTATTTTTTCCAGAAGTTCTTCTGTAAGGAGGGCGCTCACTGTACGTCCTGTTATGTTGCTGTTGGTTTTTTTTAGTTCTTCATAATAGAACAATAGGATTTGAAATAAAAAGTTTATAGTGTTGTTTTTTTTTACCCCTGTATATCTCGGAAAGAACAACGGTAAGACATTACGCCAGATCTGTTGGCACACTACCGAATAAAGGTAATAACAAGGCGCATTCAAAAGGGAAAGTCCACAAAAACAGACAAAACCGATAAGAAGCTCAACCATCTGAGTTTTCAATCAACGGAACAACTGAAAAACAACACATTCCTGACTTGGTACAGGCATTTTCTCAGGAAAATGGTGGGTTCTGATAGCAGATAGGCAGATGTCACTCGTCTAACCCTAAAACGTTACCAAGTATAAAAACAACCGGTACATGTAAATTCTCTAATCCCAAGACACGACCAAATGTGAAACTAGAAAACAACTATCATATTCCTGACTAGATACAGGCATTTCTCAAGAAAATGGTGGGTCAAACCTCCCACTTGTATGATAGTCGTTAATAGTTCCGTCATATTGACAAATGGGGGGGGGGGGGGGGGGGGGGTGCATGGGGATTAAACGTGACAAGTCGGGAAAATCCAGTAGTCTAATAGTGCCCAGAATCTTAAATTCAAGACCATCCTGTTAGATTTGCGAATAGGCAAATTTATGTAGAATACAAACGAAAAACGTTATAAAATCAGACGTATAATGAACCCTCAATATCCCAATCTATGAAAATACCCCCTCGTATCCCCCATTTTTTTTCTATATCCCCACTCCAGAAACTTTATAATTCATAAATACTGCCACACACACAAAAACAAATAAAAATATGACATTTGAACTTCTGAAAGTTTGTCGGCAGGCAAACCCGGCTTGGATTGAGTTGCAGGTAATGTACGTGAGGAGTACTGTAACAGACAGACATGCAAGATGGGTGACAATTAATCAAAATCATTGTATTTAAAAAATAGAATTATCTTCTTTTGTTTTTATTTCTTTACTTCGTTTTGTCTTTTATTTTTTCCTTCCATTTTCTTCATATCAGTCTATTTCGTTTTGCTTTCGTTGGTTTCGTTTCATTTCGTTTCCATTTCGTTGATTTCGTTTCGTTTCGTTTTCGTTGAATTCGTTTCGTTTCGTTTCTATTTCGCTTCGCACTTTATAGGTGCCCTTATTTTTGTCTTACATTTGAAATAGATATTAGAGAAAACTGAAGGGACAGTCAATGATGGACATTCCAGAGAAACGTTCAAAGTCAGGCAGAAGACTCACAACAAAGACAATCAAAAGGAAAAGAAAAACACAACACAGGAAACTCAAAAGATGGGGAATATGGACCCACCAAAAAGAGGAGATGAAGACAGGTGCTCGCGATGGGTAAACAGTTCCTGTTTCTTATAGGACATCTGCGGTGTTACTCATAGTTGAGTTCGGAACAATTGTAGCGACACATTTCGCTATGCCATTTCTTCCGCATACCATTTATTCCGTTTGTCCTGTATGCCATTTATTCTATTTATTATGTATGCCATTTATTCCATTATTGCATACGGATTCTGATTGTCCTATGGTATCTTCAAATTCTTCTTCATATGTCATTTATTTCAAATAGGAGAAAAAGATGACTGAAATAGATGAACCGAGAATAATTCCGACGGAAGATTTTCCATTTCAAGTTTTTCTAAAGAAGATTGCTGATCAGATTACGGACGAGGAAGTAAAATCATTGAAATTTCTCTGGTCAGGTACGTATGCATGGGTGAGACAAACCGTACAAAATGTTATGTATAAAGATATCCAAATAACCTCAACTTAACAATTGTACATGATCTGAAAACAGTGAATGTAGAAATAGATTATTTGAAATGTACTTGGTAATCACAAATTTAGTCCCATAATATTCAAACTTTCGTATCTACTTACTTAATATACTGTTCAATTTGAAAATACCACGGAATTCGGAACAGTTACAAAAATGCAATCAAAAAATCAGAGAAACATGGAAACATTTTATACCCCTAACACGCATATACATAACCGCTCGCTTTCCCAGGTTGGTAAAGGTACTTCAAAAAAAAGTGAAGACGTTAAGCTATTCTTAGCGGCCAAAATCAGAAGCCTTAAATCAATGAAGAGACAATACACTGGCCAAAAGAAAAATCACCTCAAAAAAAGACAAGCAATGATCTACAACTCAATACACAATTTAAAGATTTAGCCACACAAACTCCATTAAAAACGCCAGTTATTTCCAGACGCGAGTAGGGGGCCGTCGTGGCCGTAGTCATATGGTAGTTGGATTTACAACTACCAATGTAATCGTTGCCTATCACCACTGATGTTGTGGGTTAAGCTTCCGCTCAGGGTAAGGAGTACAACCTTATGTGATAAAGCTTGTCAGTGACTTACGGCAGATCGGTGGTTTTCTCCGTTTTTTCCGGTTTCCGCTACCAATAAGACCGACCACCACGATATAATTGAAATATTTTTGAAAGTGGCGTTAAGCACGATATAACGAAACCAGACCAAGCCAATCACTAAAAGACAATTCTTGACATCTTTATCATATATTATTTGCTTCATTTCAGGGAAAGGTGGTATCGGCAAATTAATGTGGGAACAAATAACAGATGCAATCGACCTTTTCCGTCATCTTAAAGAGTCACGATTATTATCACCCAACAACTTTGCAACATTACAGGCGATGATATGGCATTTAGGACGCAAGGATTTGTATCGGAAGTTTGTAGATTTCTGTGAAACACGTCCCAGTACTTTACATTTCTATGTACCATCGGAAACACCCGGTATGCTATGTTGTAGTTAATTACATATGTTAAGGTCAAATTTAGAAATAATATTTTTATTGCATTTGATTGTTTTTTACTGTATTTGAAGAGTTTGAAGATACCAGAGGTGTAATCAGAATCCGTATATCGAAGAAGAACAGACAACACAATGGCCAAAAGAAAAAGTACAAAAGCACAAACAACGTTCTACAAAACATACACATAAAACTAAAGATTGAGTAACACGAACCACACTAAAAACGGGGGTGAACTCAGGTGCTCTGGAAGGGTAAGCAGTTCCTGCTCCACTAATGGCACCAGTCGTGTTGATTTAATTACTAACCCGGTGATAACTCATGGATGAAGAAAGGTCCGGATTTCATGGTGGCTGTTAGGTTATACACAGAACCACAACTTTCACGCAAACATTTCCATACTGCCAATCTGTCTCCTAATTATTAATTAATCAAATTTCGTTTTATATCGTAAAACTAAATTGTAAATAAGCAATTTGAAAGTAATAAAACAGAAGGTGACAGAAAACGCTCATGTGATGTGAGAAAAATCAATCTGATATCGTTACCGCCAGTTGTTTGTATGAGGGTTCATGTCTTATTTCCGTTATTTGTGTTTGTTTTCGCACAGTAGTGTCCAACACATAATACGTTGTGCCTTTGTTTTGTGCTCCGTCGTCTGGTGTTTCCTATTTCTCTAGATTGTCTATTTGTGCCTTCGGTATTCTCTAACGTTTGTTTTACTCATATCGATCAACCCTAAACAAAACAACGATTAAGCGAAGGGATCAGCATTTCCACCCAATGGATGCATGCATGTTCCAATGATGTTGTATTTCTGCAATGAAACGTATATTGATAAAAGATATCGAATGAATAAATAAACGGGATTCTTGGCCCTCAATCTTGGTGTCTATATTTTCTTTTAGAATATAAATATTTAATCCTTTGTTGTCATTTCGACTCGACTAGTCTTTATTCTTAAACCTTAATTATGTGTGCTTATCGGAAAAACCGCTAATACCAATAAAATAGTTGTAAGTTTAGGCCGATCCGTGCCCGAACCCAAATATACTGCATTCAAGGCAAGAAGGCTAACCATTACACTATCGATGCTTTTTATTTGTTACTGCAATTACATATATTTAGGTATAATCATTTTACGAAAAGCTTGAAGGTTCCGTAATTCGAAGAACAGACAACATAATGGCTTATAAAAAAAAAAACAAAAGGACAAACAATGATGTACAAAAAAAACCACTACACAGAAAACAAAAGATTGAACAACACGAACCCCACTAATTACCGGGGATGAACTCGGGTACACCAGAAGACTAGGAAGATCCTGCTACACATGATACATCCGTCGTGTCACCCTTGTTACTAACCCGATGATAAATCCTGAATGAGGAAAGGACCGGATTTTGATACTTGTGTTGTTGTAAAATGCTTATCATTATACATTTGTATTCTTCAGTTAATGGTTTTAGATATGTGAATTTCCATTTACGGGGGACTGATGCTTATAGGAAAGATAGAATGCAAAAGTTACGTAATGAAATGTCAGATTTATTGTGTTGTCCAATTGAATACATCTTTCCTGAGGGAGTAGAACCAACAGGTAGTATCTATGTAACCTTTATGATACCAGAATGGTGTATAGATGTTTTGATGAAGATCCAACAAGAAGATAAGGCCAGACTTAACTCATTTGGAGTAGATAGATTCAAAGTTGGTGACGATTACGTGGATTGTAAAGGTAGGAAAAATGTTTGTTTGCTTGATGGTGCTTAACGGCACTTTCAGCAATATTTCTGCTATATAGCAGCGGTCAGTTTTATCGTGGAGGAAACCGGAGGACCTGGAGAAAATCACCAATCTGCCGCAAGTCGCTGAAAATTGTTATCACATAATGTTGTGCACCTCACCCTGATCGAGATTCGAACTCACACAATCAGGGGTGATAGGCACCTATTGCATAGGTAGTTGTAAATCCAATTACGATCACGCCACGACGGCTCCTTAAGAAAAATAGAGGACGAATAAGGCACACATGTACGTGCACGTTTGCTGAAGAGGAACATGTATATCCACAATATTGTACAGTGTATACACCAACTAGATTATACAATTATAACTCTCGTACGAGGAAAACATTTAGATTTGTCATCCGGAGAGAGGTTGTGTTAATGAGGACTTACTTAAGGTAAAACAAGTGTTGACAAAGCTAAATCCTTACCTCAGATGTATTTTTAATATTTGTTATCCACAGTAGCAACACGATTCTTATTTGAACAAATTAAATTTCGGGAATAAAGGGTTAGGGTTGTGGTGTTTATTTAAGTTATATCCCTAATGAAAAAGAAGGAGATATCTAATTTAGTTCGCATGACACGTTTCTTTAATAACCTTCAAATGGAACGTTCAGTGTCTAAAGATTAAAAGCGAGGAAGTGCACCACAGGACCAGAACAGAATTGCCAAAATCGTCTGGTTTACCTATGTCGAGGGAAACAGAACTTTGTTATATCTCTAATCTTTTGAACATGTAGGTTTTATTCTTTATAGATGATATTTATTTAATTGAAGTAAGGCAGAAAAAACACACATTTAGCTGTTTTTAATTCTAATTTCAATTTCTTTTCGTTTTTTGGGGGTTTTTGTTTGTTTGTTTGTTTGTTTGTTTGTTTGTTTTGTTTTGGTTGTTTTTTTTTAGTTTTTTTGTTTTCATATTTTTTTTTGCTTTTGTGTCAGACGGATGGATGATTAAAGGAAAACTCCAGTCAGTTGAACAATTATTATAATTCAATACATTGTAACTTTTTATTCGTAAATAACTAATTATTAAACAAAAAACACCTTTATTAACAATAATATACCCAAATAGAAATATGAATATTTGGAATTTCCTGTCGTAGTGTAAGCGGCCATGACACCTCTTCATGTAACGTCACGGAGACGGATCATGTTAGTTGAATAAATAATGTATCTGACTCTTCCCAACATCGAGCCCTTTTGGTTATGTTTCAATATCAGATCAACTGCAATACAATGTTAACAATGTGTATATCGTCCTAATTTTTTTCTTAATATTCCCATCCCATGTTACATTTTCATAAAACAAATGGGTTTATTTGTATTGGGGGGGGGGGGGGGGGGGGAGTATCTACATATAATTCCATGTTGTACATGATTGGCCGTAGGTTAAATAACTGTCATTTTTAACTCGTTTTAGGCATACACATGCTTTTTTTCTTTTTTGTCGCCAATGCTGTCGTACTTTCCCGTGTTTTTCGTGGTCACTGGTCGATGTGTTGACAAGGGTAATCCTGATCGGTAATTACAAAACAAAATCTTCTCACACTTTCCCTATTCGTTCATGCAATAAAATGCTTGGCATGAAATCATAGTGATTTTGTAGATATCAAAAGATAAATATACGACGTTGATAAAATTGCAACTGATCAATGCTGACACAACATATGATACCGCTATTTCGGGAGAGCTTTAATTGCAAGTATAATCCTAGAATGGATTATGCCTTTTGTCTCCTCACATTGAAGAAATCTGAAAAATGGCGATCCCCTTTATTTGATGCTACATGCAACTTCAATGACCAAATTTTACCTTACGGTATACTATTTTTAACATTCATTAACACGAATGTCTTTTATTTAATGTCATTTAAATTGTCACGCTAACTTGTTAATACCATAAGGTTTTCCTTTAACGGATATGACAAAACATCACATGCTCTATTAAGAAATCAAGTGTATACAAAACAACATTTAGCGTAAGTTTGTTTACTTGTCCTAATACCAGTAATGCCATACCATACAACTTAATAACGATGGAATAATATAATAGATTTTCAGGAAGGAGACGAAAGGCCTGACATGGATAAAGATACCGTTGTCAGTAAGATAATACAAGAAAATAATCAGCTAGCAACGGATTTAGAGCACTTTCAAGTTAGCTACTATGATTCCAAAAGAGCGTTGAAAGAAATGAAATCCCAATACGATGATGCAATGAAAGAGGCCAAATTAGCACGGTCAGAGGTTGACGAATTAAGGGAAAATGCTGTAAATTTCGCTGGTATCTACATATTTTCATTTGTGTATGGTTAAGTGTAGAGGAATTTATCTGTAAATGAATGTTAGATCTCTTTTAGCAAGAAATTTAACAGAAGGGGTGTTTTGAAATCATGATTGATGCTGAATGTAGTTTTTATTTAATATAAGAAAAACCAAAATGTATCACTCTGTCCAAAGAGTTCCAAAGTGCAAAAACACCTATAAGTTTTCATGGCGTATATATAAGAGAAGTTTGAAAATACACGTTAGAAAAAACCAAAGGGACAAATCAAGAATAGACAATACAGAGAAACTGACAACATTGGGTACACAAGACGACGACAAACAAAACAAAAAACACAACACAATATGTGTTGGACACCACTATGGGCAAACAAATAACCCACATAAGACATGAGCCCTCCTACAAACAACTGGAGATATATACGAACGGTGGTGATGGAAGACAATGTTACCAGGAAACAACACAGAGAGCGAAAAATTTGAAGAATGGCCAAAAGAAAAACATCAAAAGACAAACAATGATCTACAAACAGCTACACAGCAAAATAAAGATCGAGCAAAAATATTTTTCAAACACAAGTTATCTCTAGTTTACTTTTACTTCAACTTATAACTTTATCATTAAGTATGAGATGTGGATATCACTCACCTACACTAAAATCCATATAATATTAATTATTGTTAATTATAATAAGCAATGTCCATGTACGTTTCACAACCACAGTTTTATTGAAACTGGAAAGATATTCATATAGCTTAATATTTTTGTCGTATTTGTGAGCAAGCTATTTTTGTGTACTATCGTTTATTTTATTTTATTTTTTTATCATTTGTTTCACTCTTTTCCAGACTGCCTGTTAGACTTTAAATATACCATTGAAAAGAATGAGAACGAAATATATTCACTTAAGCAGACGCCGGAAGAACACCATTTACTATCCAGCTCCACTGATAATGACAGCTTTCGGGATGATATATTATATAGCAGATATGGTGAGTTTATAAAAGTTTGTAGATACCAAAGAGGTAATCAGAAGCCGTTAATCTAAGAAGGACATACACTACAATTACCCCAAAAAAGGACAAACAATGAACTACAATACACTACATAGAAAACAAAAGATTGAACAACATAAACCCCATTAAAAACCAGGGTGAACCCAGATGCTCTGAAAAAGATTAGCAGTTCTTGCTCCACTAGTGACACCCGTCGTGTTACTGTTAATAGACACGAATATCATCTGTTATTCACTATTTCTTCTTATCATTTGATCTGGCTGAGTAAGTGAGTGATTGATGTTTAGCACCAATTGAGTAATTCGTCTTCTATTGTATGACAAGAACAAGTTACCTTTGGCGAGGTGATGCTCATGCCTTCTCTTTACTATACCACCCGTACTTATTTGGATTTGTGTAGTGTTACCTCACTGAAACAACAGTCTACAGGTAGACAGGGCACACCATGAGGACACAATATACTGACTCCGAACAAACCAGTCTTGCCTTTTACTACTTAACACTGCCTACTTAGTGATGTCTTTTTTCTGTGTCTTTTATCGGGTGTTTCCCTATGTCTCTGGATTGTCCGTTCTTAATTGTCCCTTCTGTTTTCTCGTATACTATATAAATACAGAATGACAACGAACAAAACCAAAACAGAAAACGGAAGACTAACCAATGAGCAACAACAATATATTTCTAAAATCAATATGGTTTTCTCATATTAATTAAATATAAATGAAATATTCCATACTGTTGGAACATTTCTAAAATCTGACAGAAAAATCACAGAAAGAGGCAATATCGATTCTCGTAGCACAAAATAAATAGCTGCCCACTTCCAATATATGGTGATGGATTAGTTTCATTGATAATTGTTGTATGATTGCTAAGATTCATAAGTATATACATATGACGTTAACTTAAATAATTTTCTTTTAAGAAAGCCAACTTTCCCAGGAAAATCTGCATGATTTGGAACAGAAGTCTTGTCTAATACAGGCGTAAGTATAGCTCTAAAGTAGAAAGAACGAGATGCTTGCAGTTTTCTCTTGAGCAAAATCAGCGTTCTTAAGTAGAGATATTACTATCACACCCCACCCCCGCATTGTAAGCTGAAAAATCACTACGAGTCTTCCACATCCCAACGGCTTGAAGACATGATCCCATGTTATGCAATGAGGAGTCTGAGGATACCAATGATGTCTGTCGAAGAAAGACAGACCATATAATTTCCCAAAGAAAAACCCAAGACAGACTAACAATGATCCATATAACACAGAAAAATAAGATTGTACAACAAGACTCCCACTTCAAGACGGAGGTGAGCTAAATTGCTGGGGAAAGGTAAGCAGTTCCCGGTCCACTAGTGGCATCCGTCGTATGAAAAGTATGTAAGAATAAGTTATAATAATGTATAACCCTAATGTTACTATTCTATACTTCATTACTAATTTGAGATTATAGCTTGCAGATGTATATCAAATATAGGTAGAGGCCGTCGTAGCCGTGATCATATGGTAGTTGGTTTTATGCAATCAGTGTCTATAACCACTGATGTTGTGAGTTAGTTCGAATTTCGATCAAGGTGGGGTGTACATCATTATGTGATAAAGTTATTGACTTACGGCAGGTTGGTGGTTTTCTCTGGGTCCTCCGGTTTCCTCCATCAATACAACTAACCGCCACGATATAGCTGAAATATTGTTAAAAGTGGGGTTAAGCACTATCAAGCAAACAAAAACAATCAATCAAATATAGGTTTTAGAACATTGTTACATTTAACATTATTTATACTATGTACCAACTTTGTATGTAAAAGACTTTTAAGACGCCGGATGGGAAACAAATATCCTTTCATTCCAAGTTCTTTGTTGTGAGGACAATGTGTGGCTTTAACAGACATTAAGAGTTTTATATTAAGTATTGTGAAAACAACGGCAGCACAGCAATTGAAAAAAACGAATTTAATTCAAATTATTATTGTCTATTTTTGATTGCCCCTTCGGTATTCTCTGACGTTTATTTGCACAGTGAATTCAATATGCAAAAACATATATATCCTTTATCTTTCGGTTTACTTCTTTGTGATTCAGAGCAGTATTAATAATATCTTTCTGAAAGGTTAATATCTATATTTATCAATATTGAAAAGAGTTATCTCCCTTAGATAATCGTGATTTGATGAATAACCTATCCTCAATTTGATAATTATGGATATTAACCTTTCCTGAAGGCCTTACTTTCATGTTGTTGTTGTTGTTTTCTCATTTGTTCGCGCAAGCGGAATTGGTAATTGGCTGTAATATAAGTTCCAATAATAATGAATATTCATTTAAAATTAAATAAAAAAAAACAACATTTTTGCTTTCAATTTTAATATTTATCAGCTATCGTCAATTGTTTGATTTGTTTGTTTGATGGTGCTTAACGTCACTTTCAACAATATTTCAGCTATATCGTTGTGGTCAGTTTTATTGGTGGAGGAAACCGGAGGACCCACAGAAAACCATCGACCTGTCGCAAGTCACCGAGAACCTTTATCACATAATGTTGTACACCTCGCCCTGATCGCGATTCGAACTCACAATATCAGTGGTGATAGACACTGATTGCAACAACCATGCGTTCACGGCCACGATGGCCCCCGTCGTCAATTGTAAAGGTTTTTTATTTTGTATTGCAGGAAATTAATAGAACTTTTCAACACAAATAAAGCGTGCGAAATTACCGCAGAAATTATGTCCAGATTTCAGTTAGACCGACAAGATTCCACTGAATTAAAAGTATTTCATTGTTTCTTGTATGAACCCGAAAGTTAATTTTCTCAAAGGGTTCTCGAGACGCTATAAAAATAAAATGAACATGATCATACAATATAATATAAAAAAAAGATATTTTCACGTTTCAAAATATCACTGTGCAACACTAATTCAGTTCATACGAAGCTTTTGTATATCTTAGTTAGCTATGAATATGTCTATCCTTTCATGGAATATTGTCTCATTTGTGAAGGGGGTTTTGCTTTACATTGTGATTCATTGTATTTCCAGGATAAGGGTATAAAAGTACGAGAACAATCCTTTCAAACACAAATTACAAACGGCATCGGTGGTTTAATGCTTATTGTGTTCACCTCGAGTGCAGTAGATCATGGATTCGACCCCTGGTTGGTTCATACTAAAGACTATGAAATTGGTATTTATTGCTTCTCCGGTAAGCACACATCACTATGGAGTAAAAGCAGACACTGGTTGGCTCGGAATCAGAATAATATGTCCGAGCTACATGTCTATCCGCGGACTGCCCTAGCACTACCAAAATCCAACTTAGCGTGTTCGTCTAGTCCATAAAACTAGCTTATCCCCGCCACGTTTTATAGAAGTGCTTTGTCCAATACAGGAAAGTGAATAGCCATGGATTTGTGTGTTAGAAGTATCGATTTTGCTTCTTTCTACAGTTTTTCTACTGGCTAAATTTTAGAACTGTTCCGACAGTGTGATATTTTTTTTCATTTTATTTCTACGATTTTTCTACTGGCTTTTAGAACTGTTTCGACAGTGTGATATTTTTTTTCATTTTATTTCTACGATTTTTCTATTGGCTTTTAGAACTGTTCCGACAGTGTGATGTTTTTTTTCATTTTATTTCTACGATTTTTCTACTGGCATTTAGAACTGTTCCGACAGTGTGAAGTGTTTTTTTTCATTTTATCTCTACGATTTTTCTAATGGCTTTTAGAACTGCTCTGGCAGTGTAGTTTTTATTTTTTTTTATTTTTTTTTTTCCATTTTTCATTTTATTTCTGCGATTTTCCGATTGGATTTTTAGAACTGTTCTGATGGTAAAGTATTTTTTTTTTAGTTTTGCATTCTATTCATTTTAGAGACACATACATACGTACACTCTTGTTGGTAGCCAGGTTTTTGAAGAGGTGTAAAAAGAGGTAGAAGATTTGAGAAGAATAGCCGATGCCATCACAGTTCAACAAACTCTTGAAGCATCTATTCATAGGGATTTGTAGGATTTTGAACAAAGACTTATTTCCTTTGATGTACAATTACACAATTGTGTAACTGATGTTTTATGGAGACATTTCGTAGTATTATAATGTAATATTTTATAATGCTTTATCATGTACCCCTTCTTTTTGGAAGACAAATTGCATTTAATGGATAACATTTTATTTTATACGTCACTGACCGAAATATAGCTTCGTCTTTCCCTCCAGTTGTTTGTAGGAGGGCTCATATCATGTTTACGTTATTTGTGCTTGCTTGCGTGTGGTGGTGTCCAACACATAGTATCTAGTGTTTTTCTTTTGTTTGTCTTCGTCTTGTATCTTGTTAGCTCTGTGTTGCCTATTTCTCTGGATTGTCCATTTTTGATCGCCCATTCGGTGTTCTCTAACGTTTATTTAACTGGTACCCATTTCACATCTTTACCTGTTGAGATTGGAAAGTAGTCGTAAATCAGTTCACTTCCTGTTGACATAAAATATCAAAAGGGGTAATCAAAGGATAATTGCATAATGTTATTGTCGAATTCACATCTTAGCCGTCGATGGATTGATAGGATTGGTCTGCTTTTTCTGTGCAGTGTCCTGAAATAAAATGCTTATATATATTGGACGCAAAACTGAGGAAAATCTCGCCTTTAGCTCAGTTTGTAAACCTTGTACAGACATTAATTTCATACATTAAGACACTGCATTACTATTGTATATATATCCGTATTATTTATAGCTATCTGGTGATGATAGAACCATATTATCATTATGAATTCAAATTTTAGTCGTCGATGGATTGATATGATTTTTTTGTCTTTTTTTGCAGGATAAACACAATAAATAATGTTAATGTAGTGTCTAAAACTATAAAGTGTATGTATATTGGACACAAAACTCAGTGTACGTCGCCTTTATCTCAGTGTGTCAAGCTCATCAACTTTATACTGCACTAATATCTTCAAACTCTTCTTGTATATTATACAATTATTGACTGTTGTTGAGGTTAATATAAAGATATATCGTTCTTAGATATATGTTTTACCGAGGCCGAAATGAAATCGAAATGAATGTCAGTAATTGTTTTATTATATGAAACTGTTATTAATGTCCTCTGTGTCATGTTTTATAAATTGGCATTAAACACTATATGTGTTTTTTGTCAATTTTAATGGTAACAAGATTTAGACAACAAAATCGGAAAACCCCTACTTTCAATTTTAGTCACGTGAGGTTAATATTAAGTTCCAAGAGCTCACCTGGGATGATCTAACTTAATATTTGCCAAAATTGAAGGCTTAGACAGTATTCATAAAGTTCTATCAAGAAAAATCTCATACTTTAGCCAATCAGATAGAAGAAATATTTATAGTCATATAATAAATATCCGTATTATGTAAAGCTAGCTGGTGATGATAGCAGTGTCGTCTTAGCGCATGGGTACGCATGACAGTTCCCAGGGGCCCAACGAGCATAGAGACTCCATGTTGATATATGTATGTTGTGTACGGCATGTTTTTTTTTTAATTTTTAAATATTGATTTTGTTGGAAATACCAATGCAATAAATATATGCTTAATTTTATCGACATTTACATTATTATTCCTGTTTTTGGTTGTATAGGTAGGGGTATACTGTTGCTAAGACGGCCCTGTGCGTAGGTAGGGGTATAATGTTGTTAAGACGGCCCTGTGTGTAGGTAGGGGTATAATGTTGCTAAGACGGCCATGTGTGTAGGTAGGGGTATAATGTTGCTAAGACGGCCATGTGTGTAGGTAGAGGTATAATGTTGTTAAGACGGCCCTGGATGATAGAAACATATTATCATTATAAATTATAGTCTGAGTGTGAGACTGCAATTATCTTGCACATAAGTCATACCATTATGATGCTTCTGGTACAGATTATTCTGGATAAAAGAAACAATCTCTGTAGTTCCTAGCAAACTGTTGCCGATATTGATGCATATTGTGACGGATTAGTGCACAATGCAAGTCATTATGTTGTTTCAAATCTACCATTGGTCGTTTCAAATAAATTATCCTGAATGCTTAGAAAAGCTACAGCTGTAGTATGACATCTATTTGCTCTACTATGTTTATCTGCGAGTGCGCAAGATCTTGATGTAGGTCTTCGGTACTATTGTATTAAAGACGGGTTGACTCGGTATTAAGATAATGCGTCCGCGGTGAGTGACATGCTTGCTTATCCGATGACAAATACTGGAATATTTGTTCCCTCTTCATAATATATATCTAGAGTTGTATCTTAATAACCAAAGACAATAATGAGAATCTTATTTTTTTTAATTGAATATTGCCAGGATTATCAAATTAATGTGATATAAGACATATGCACAATTATATGTCCATAATTGTCAGTATTGTGATATTTTAGATTTTGTAATATTACTCTTCGTGTAAGAAACTTTCATTATAATTCACATGATATTATCGATGCTGATGGGCGGAGCTTAGAACAATGCTACGTCATTTAAATAGGCGGGGTCTAAACGGGATCACCTGAGCGCTTTTAACAGTGTACAATTTACAATGTATTATACGTTTTTCTGTAACGTTGATGCTGTCGTCTGTCAAAGCAATGGCCAGTTCAAGGTTTGGGAATTAAATATTTGACAGTTCATTGTTATTACTGAAATTAAATATTTCTTGAATTTAAATGAATATTATTTGCCAATCTTTATACTATCAATACATTTTAGACACATTTCATTTTTTTATATCACCAAAGACATTCAGAGTAATAATAACAATAATATTGTGTTGTCCATGTTATATGCCGAAATATGTTCCAAGGTTAGAAAGTATAATGCACTCTCCCCTTCGGGTCGTGCATTATGCCTTCTAACCTTGGGACATATTTCGGCATATAAGATGGACAACACAATATTATTGTATAATTATTATGCTTTCTGTAAATTCCTTCTGTAATATAAGTTCATACGATATTTTGGCATATATCACAAAGAATTATATAGCGTTGATATACTATGCGAAAATAGTACGTACATCTACTATGTCAGATTCACGCGGGGAAGGTTGGGTTTTCAGCTGTCTGTCAAGCTATATATAGCTAGTCCATGTGCAAGGGGGCGGATCCAACCTGTCAATCTATCATAGAAAATGATAAATATTTTAGGAAAATGCTAGAGAATCACAGTCTATTTCATCTTATAAACTTATTTGGGAAATGATAATTATTTTAGAGAGAATGATAGGAAATCACAGTCTATTTTCATCTCAAATTGATCTACTTTACTTGAATGACAATACACCTGTTTCAGTAAATTTGGCATTATGTTCCACCTGCAAGTGTGAACAAGGGATATGACTTTAGCTATAATGATAGCGCATATTAGTTATTTATGAGATAAATACTAAACTTTTTGTTACAATTTGTAACATTTAGCACTTATTATAGTATGTTTACCATACGTTTTATGCATTTGACAATTTTTCGATATGATGAAGATTTTTAATTAGTTGGATGATAAAATGCTCAAAGTATCACAAGACTTTACAGTTGCTCCATATTACTTTACATTTATAGCATACATAACAGAACCTACACTATTTTATGGGTGAAATGAGCAAATGATTTGAAAAGTGAGATTAGTGTTTCATTAAATGTGGTAAATACATTGGTAAATAGTATATACTAAATGTTATAAATGTACAGATTACTTGTAACTTTTTGTATCTAATCAGGTTCACAACATCTCTTCAAATTTAATTTAAAAAAAAAAACAGATTTAAATTTCAGTTTCAAGATTATAATGATTATACATGTTCAAAGGGAGATAACTCAAATTTTATTTTCCAAACGTATCAAAATAGTAACAAGACAGTGTCTATTTGATTCTTTATTATTCTTTTTTACACAACATGTCTTATAGTATTACAAGTACAAAACCGCCTCATTAAATCTGTACATAAGGTCTGTAGAAATTTAATTATCAGAATTTTATAGAATTGTTGTAAGATAGTGTATCATAAGTCTTTAAAGGCTGGCTGAGATAATTAGTTTAGTTGACAAATATTTTGAATATGCAAAACTGTATATTGTATTGTATAACTATATCAGGCTGCACTTTAAAAATAAAATATATCAAATCATAGCATCATAGTCGTCTAAACGTTTTTTAATACTTGTTATGGTTTTTAATTAAATTTCAAACTTCAAAAATCTTTATATTTTTTAAGCCTTAAATGAAACAAAGAATATTCTCACACTTTCAAGACTATCTGGTCCATTATATTAGTGACCAATATCAGGACCTCCATTATTGTAATAGTTCTCAATATATTTTGTCTACATATAACAGTCAGCATAATAATAATAGTAGTGTTGTGTTAGCAATGACTATGCCATATAGTGATCAAGGTTGTGCACTATGTCTTCAACCCTGACCACTATTTTGGAATAGTCATTGCTAACACAACATTATTATATATATTTAAGATAAATTTAAGATTTAATCACTTGATGTAAACATGAATTGTGTTATTGTAATATTTCAGACGTACGAACAGTTTGAATATACAAACAGGTAATCAGACACCGTAATGCGCAAAGGAACAGACAATACAGTGGTCAACAGTACAAACAATAATATAAAAAACACTACACAGAAAACTCACGCTTAGAATTTTGAAAAACTTAGAACAAGTTTATTAGTTATCAAAGTAAAAATAAATATGTGCAACGTGACATTTTGATATATGCCATGGTAGCAATAACAAGGATGTATTTGAGTCAATCTATGAAAGGTGTTTTACATGTACATCGCCGTCAAAGGATACAAACATGTCATTTAACAAATATGATATGACGTATTGCACCATTTAGAACAATCCTTAAAGAAATGTCAAACACAAAAAAACTAAATGTTACTGTTTTTGTTTGCTTGATATATGTTCATTATTTGGATTAATAACATTTGTGAAATGACATTGGCCACGTGTGTTGTTGTTTCTCATTATATGTCTCGCAGCTCACCCAGCTGTTATCTTGGGCGATATCATATCATATTTGAATCTACATCTACCTATGATATAGTATTTGGACCTACATCTACCTATGCTATCGTATTTGTACCTACATCTACCTATGATATCGTATTTGTACCTACATCTACCTATGATATCGTATTTGGACTTACGTCTACCTATGATATCGTATTTGTACCTATATCTACCTATGCTATCGTATTTGGACTTACGTCTACCTATGATATCGTATTTGTACCTACATCTACCTATGATATCGTATTTGTACCTACATCTACCTATGATATCGTATTTGGACTTACGTCTACCTATGATATCGTATTTGTACCTATATCTACCTATGCTATCGTATTTGGACTTACGTCTACCTATGATATCGTATTTGTACCTACATCTACCTATGATATCGTATTTGTACCTACATCTACCTATGATATCGTATTTGGACTTACGTCTACCTATGATATCGTATTTGTACCTATATCTACCTATGATATCGTATTTGAACCTATATCTACATAGAATATCATAATTAGACCTACATATACCTATGATATCATAATTGGACCTACATCTACCTATGATATCGTATTTGGACCTACATATACCTATGATGTCGAAATTGGACCTACATCTACCTATGATATCGTATTTGGACCTATATATACCTATGATATCGTATTTGAACCTACATATACCTATGATGTCGAAGTTTGACCTACATCTGCCCATGATATCGTATTTGGATCTACATCTACCTATGATGTCGAAGTTGGACGTACATCTACCTATGCTATCGTGTTTGGAACTGCATCTACCATTATATCGTATTTGGACCTATATCTACCTATAGCTATGATATTGTACTTGGAACTACATCTACCATTATATCGTATGTGGACCTGCATCTACCTATGATATCGTATTTGGACCTATATATACCTATGATATCGTATTTGAACCTACATATACCTATGATGTCGAAGTTTGACCTACATCTGCCCATGATATCGTATTTGGATCTACATCTACCTATGATGTCGAAGTTGGACGTACATCTACCTATGCTATCGTGTTTGGAACTGCATCTACCATTATATCGTATTTGGACCTATATCTACCTATAGCTATGATATTGTACTTGGAACTACATCTACCATTATATCGTATGTGGACCTGCATCTACCTATGATATCATATTTGGACCTACATCTACATATGATGTCGAAGTTGAACCTACATCTACCGATGATATCATATTTGGACCTGCATCTGCCTATGATATTGTATTTGGAACTACATCTATCAATATATCGTATTTGAACCTATATCTACCTATGATATCGTATTTGGACCTACATCTACCTATAATGTCTTATTTGGACATACATATACCTATGCTATCGTATTTGGATCAGCATTATACAATGAATTACTCCCTAAGAAGTCAATACCAGGATATGAGGACCTCTAGACTTGGCACTCAAGGCGACCTGACCTCATCAAGGCTAACGGCCGAGGTCAGGTCAGGTCATCGAGAGTGACAAGTCGAGAGGTCCTCATATCCTGGTATTGACATCTTATATAGTAATCAATTGTCGTATTATACCGAAACAGAACCGTTTAATACATATAGTTCTTAAATTCAATATTGCAGATAGAAATGTATTATTCTTGCATATCCCTGGTCAAAAAATCGACCAAATTAAAATTCCGCTGAATGTTGTTTACGACTTTGGAACATGAACAACATGACGTCATATGAAGACTTCCAGTTTAAAACGTAAAGATCAGGCGTCATTTTGGCTTCATGTACGCCTCAATTTTAATAACATTTAACTAAAATATGTTTACAAGGTAGGTAGTTTAATTATTTTTGTATATTGTTGTAAATATGACATGTAGAATTTCACGTTTTCAAGATGGTGGATCCTCTTAGTTACGGCTTGCAGATTGAAAAGTTCATCGAGTTATGAACGAATAAAAAAAAACAGGTGACAGTGTCCTTGTCCAATCAAAAGGCACGGAAACGACATACTTTAATTCTATAAGAATTATTGTTGAATATATTCAATGATGTGCAATAATTGTATACTATTCCATATTTCAATCGAAACGGGACTAATCGGTCGCCATTTTAATTTTTTGCAATCGATCAATATCTACAGGTCATTGTAAGATCACGTGATAGATAATGACTTCTTTGGAAGATTTAGTGGTCATACCGTGGAAAATAAGATAATATCACATGACAAAGCGTAACCAATAGAAAGTGATTATATCCTTATTAATATGCATGAGGTATAATAACAACCTATGATATCGTATTTGGACCTACATCTACCTAGGATATCGTATTTGGACCTACATCTACCTATGATATCGTATATGGACCTACATCAACCTATGATAACGTATTCGGACCTATATCTACCTATGATATCATATTTGGACCTACATCTACCTATGACATCGTGTTTGGACCTATATCTACATAATATGATGTCGAAAGTGGACCTACATCTACCTATGATATCGTATTTGGACCTATATCTACATATGATATCGTGTTTGGAACTGCATCTACCATTGCATCGTATTTGACCCTACATCTACATATGATATCATATCTGGACCTACATCTACCTATGATGTCGAAGTTAGACCTACATCTATCTATGATATCGCATTTGGACATGCATCTACCATTATATCGTATTTGAGCCTACATCTACCTATGATATCGTATTTAGACATACTGCTACCAGTATATCGTATTTGAACCTACATCTACCTATGCTATCGTATTTGGACCTACATATACCTATGATATCGTAGTATGACCTACATCTACCTATGATATCGTAGTATGACCTACATATACCTATGATATCGTAGTATGACCTGCGTCTACCTATGATATCATAGTATCACATACATCTACCTATGATATGTAGTATGACCTAAATCTAACTATGATATCGTAGTATGACCTACGTCTACCTGTGATATCGTATTTAGACCTACATCTATCTATGATATCGTATTAGGACCTCCATCTACATATGATATTATGATGTATCTCATATTTAAAGTAGTAACGTCAATTTTGTCCATACGTAAACACCGAAGTGCCACAGCAATATCAGCCCATGGGCAGATATCGGGGCAAAACTCTGATAACATCATATCAAGCCTCTTTATAAATAGAACAAAATGATATCAAGCCTCTTTATAAATAGAACAATGCATGCCTTTTTCCATATCAGGACTGTTATCATCCCTCAACCGATATCAATCACTCATAGTTTGGTGTGTATGAAGTTAATTTTGTTCTTTTTAATTCAATGTTGAAATATGTGATAAATAGATTAATGCATGCCTTTTTCCTTATAAGGACTGTTATCATCCCTCGACCGATATCGACCCTCGAGTTAAAGCCCTCTGAGCGATATCGGTCTCTCGGGATGATAACAGTCCTGATATGGAAAAGGGCATGAAGGTGTTTTACATGTACATCGCCGTCAAAGGATACAAACATGCCATTTAGCAAATATGATATGACCTATTGCACCATTTGGAACAATCCTAAAAGAAATGTCAAACACAAAAAAACTAAATGTTACTGGGTTTTTTTCTTTGATATATGTTCATTATTTCGATTAATAACATTTGTGAAATGACATTGGCCACGTGTGTTGTTGTTTCTCATTTTATGTCTCCCAGCTCACCCAGCTGTTATCTTGGGCGATATCATATCATATTTGAATCTACATCTACCTATGATATAGTATTTGGACCTATATATACCTATGATATCATATTTGGACCTTCATCTACCTATGATGTAGTATTTGGCCCTACATCTACCTATGATATCGTATTTGGCCCTTCATCTGCGTATGATATCGTATTTGGACCTATATCTACCTATGATATCGTATTTGTACATATATGTACATCTACCTATGATATCGTATTTGGACCTACATCTACCTATGCTATCGTATATGGACCTATATCTACCTATGATATCGTATTTCTATCTTAATCTACCTATGATATCGTATTTGGGCCTACATCTACCTATGATGTCGAAGTTGGACCTGCATCTACCTATGATATCGTATTTGGACCTATATCTACATCTGATATCGTGTTTGGAACTACATCTACCATTGTATCGTATTTGAACCTACATCTACATATAATATCATATCTGGACCTACATCTACCTATGATTTCGAAGTTAGACCTACATCTATCTATGATATCGCATTTGGACATGCATCTACCATTATATCGTATTTGAGCCTACATCTACATATGATATCGTATTTAGACATACTGCTACCAGTATATCGTATTTGGACCTACATCTACCTATGCTATCGTATTTGGACCTACATATATCTATGATATCGTAGTATGACCTACATCTACCTATGATATCGTAGTATGACCTGCGTATACCTATGATATCATAGTATCACATACATCTACCTATGATATCGTAGTATGACCTACATCTAACTATGATATCGTAGTATGACCTACGTCTACCTGTGATATCGTATTTAGACCTACATCTATCTATGATATCGTATTAGGACCTCCATCTACATATGATATTATGATGTATCCCATATTTAAAGTAATAATGTAAATTTTGTTCATACGTAAACACCGAAGTGCCACAGCAATATCAGCCCATGGGCAGTTATCGGGGCAAAACTCTGATAACATGATATCAAGCCTCTTTATAAATAGAACAAAATGATATCAAGCCTCTTTATAAATAGAACAATGCATGCCTTTTTCCATATCAGGACTGTTATCATCTCTCAACCGATATCAATCACTCATAGTTTGGTGTGTGAAGTTAATTTGTTCTTTTTAAATCAATGTTGAAATATGTGATAAATAGATTAATGCATGCCTTTTTCCTTATAAGGACTGTTATCATCCCTCGACCGATATCAACCCTCGAGTTAAAGCCCTCTGAGCGATTTCGGTCTCTCGGGATGATAACAGTCCTGATATGGAAAAGGGCATGAAGGAGTTTTACATGTACATCGCCGTCAAATGATGTCAAATGACCTATTGCACCATTTAGAACAATCCTAAATGAAATGTCAGCCACAAAAAAACTAAATGTTACTGTTTTTGTTTGATATATGTTCATTATTTGGATTAATAACATTTGTGAAATGTCATTGGCCACGTGTGTTGTTGTTTCTCATTATATGTCTCGCAGCTCACCCAGCTGTTATCTTGGGCGATATCATATCATATTTGTACCTACAACTACCTATGATATAGTATTTGGACCTATATATATCTATGATATCATATTTGTACCTACATCTACCTATGATATCGTATTTGGACCTACATATACCTATGATATCATAATTGGACCTACATCTACCTATGATATCGTATTTGGACCTACATCTACCTATGATATCGTATTTTGACCTACATCTACCTATGATGTCGAAGTTGGATCTACATATACCTATGATGTCGAAGTTGGACCTACATCTACCTATGATATCGTATTTGGACCTATATCTACCTATGATATCGTATTTTTATCTACATCTACCTATGATATCGTATTTGTATCTACATCTACCTATGATATCGTATTTGGACCTATATCTACATCTGATATCGTGTTTGGAACTACATCTACCATTGTATCGTATTTGAACCTACATCTACATAAAATATCATATCTGGACCTAAATCTACCTATTATGTCCAAGTAGGACCTACATCTACCTATTATATTGTATTTGGAACTACATCTACCATTATATGGTATTTGAACTTATTTCTGCCTATGATATCGTATTTGGACCTATATCTACCTATGATATCATATTTAGACCTAGATACACCTATGATATCATATTTGGACCTACATATACCTATAATGTCGAAATTGGACCTACTTCTACCTATGATGTCGAAATTGGACCTACATCTACCTATGATGTCGAAGTTGGAACTACATCTACCTATGATATTGTATTTGGACCTATATCTACCTATGATATCGTATTTGTATCTACATCTACCTATGATATCGTATTTGGACCTACATCTACCTATGATATCGTATTTGGACCTACATCTACCTATGATGTCGAAGTTGGACCTACATATACCTATGATGTCGAAGTTGGAACTACATATACCTATGATGTCGAAGTTGGAACTACATCTACCTATGATATCGTATTTGGACCTATATCTACCTATGATATCGTATTTGTATCTACATCTACCTATGATATCGTATTTGGACCTACATCTACCTATGATATCGTATTTTGACCTACATTGTACATCAACGTATGATGTCGAAGTTGGACCTACATCTACCTATGATATCGTGTTTTGAACTACATCTACCATTATATCGTATTTGAACTTGCAACTACCTATGATATCATATTTAAACCTACATCTACATATGATATCGAAATGGACCTACATCTACTGATGATATCGTATTTGGACCTACATCTGCCTATGATATTGTATTTGGAACTACTTCTACCAATATATGGTATTTGGTTCTACATCTACCTATGATATTGTATTTATAACTACATCTACTATTATATCGTATTTGGACCTATATCTACCTATGATATCGTATTCGGACCTATATCTACCTATGATATCATATTTGGACCTACATCTACCTATGCTGTCTTATTTGGACCTACATATACCTATGATGTCGTATTTGGATCAACATTATATGATTAATTACTCCCTAAGAAGTCAATACCAGGATATGAGAACATCGAGACTTGGCACTCAAGGTGACCTGACCTGACCTGACCAACACCAACGGCCGAGGTCAGGTCAGGTCACCGAGAGTGACAAGTCGAGAGGTCCTCATATCCTAGTATTGACTTCTTATGTAGTAATCAATTGTCTTATTATACCGAAATAGAACCGTTTAATACATATAGTTCTTATATTCAATATTGCAGGTGAAAATGTATTATTCTTGCATATCTCTGGTCTACAAATCGCACAAATTAAAATTCTGCGAAATGTTGTTGACGACTTTGGAAAATTAACAACATGACGTCATATGAAGACTTTCAGTTTAAAACGCAAAGATCAGGCGTCATTTGGGCGTCGTGTACGCTTCAATTTTAATAACATTTAACTAAAATAATTTACAAGGTAGACATTTTATCTATTTTTGTATATTATTGTAAATATGACATGTAGAATTTCACGTTTTCAAGATGGTGGATCCTCGTAGTTACGGCTTGCAGATTGAAAAGTTCATCGAGTTATGAACGAATAAAAAAAAAACAGGTGACAGTGTCCTTGTCCAATCAAAAGGCACGGAAACGACATACTTTAATTCTATAAGAATTATTGTTGAATATATTCAATGATGTGCAATAATTGTATACTATTCCATATTTCAATCGAAACGGGATTAATCGGTCGCCATTTTAATTTTTTGCAATCGATCAATATCTACAGGTCAGTGTAAGATCACGTGATAGATAATGACTTCTTTGGAATATTTAGTGGTCATACCGTGGAAAATAAGATAAAATCACATGACAAAGCGTAACCAATAGAAAGCGATTATATCCTTATTAATATGCATGAGGTATAATAGCAACCTATGATATCGTATTTGGACCTACATATACCTAGGATATCGTATTTGGACCTACATCGACCTATGATATCGTATTTGGACCTACATCAACCTATGATAACGTATTCGGACCTATATCTACCTATGATATCATATTTGGATCTACATCTACCTATGACATCGTGTTTGGACCTATATCTACATAATATGATGTCGAAGGTGAACCTACATCTACCTATGATATCGTATTTGGACCTATATCTACATACGATATCGTGTTTGGAACTACATCTACCATTGTATCGTATTTGGACCTACATCTACATATGATATCATATCTGGACCTACATCTACCTATGATGTCGAAGTTAGACCTACATCTATCTATGATATCGCATTTGGACATGCATCTACCATTATATCGTATTTGAGCCTACATCTACATATGATATCGTATTTAGACATACTTCTACCAGTATATCGTATTTGGACCTAGATTTACCTATGTTATCTTATTTGGACCTACTTATGCCTATGATATCGTAGTATGACCTACATCTACCTATGATATCGTAGTATGACCTGCGTCTACCTATGATATCATAGTATCACATACATCTACCTATGATATCGTAGTATGACCTACATCTAACTATGATATCGTAGTATGACCTACTTCTACCTGTGATATCGTATTTAGACTTACATCTACCTATGATATCGTATTAGGACCTCCATCTACATATGATATTATGATGTATCACATATTTAAAGTAATAACGTCAATTTTGTTCATACGTAAACACCGAAGTGCCACAGCAATATCAGCCCATGGGCAGATATCGGGGCAAAACTCTGATAACATCATATCAAGCCTCTTTATGAATAGAACAAAATGATATCAAGCCTCTTTATAAATAGAACAATGCATGCCTTTTTCCATATCAGGACTGTTATCATCCCTCAATCGATATCAATCACTCATAGTTTGGTGTGTGTGAAGTTAATTTTGTTCTTTTTAAATCAATGTTGAAATATGTGATAAATAGATTAATGCATGCCTTTTTCCTTATAAGGACTGTTATCATCCCTCGACCGATATCAACCCTCGAGTTAAAGCCCTCTGAGCGATTTCGGTCTCTCGGGATGATAACAGTCCTGATATGGAAAAGGGCATGAAGGAGTTTTACATGTACATCGCCGTCAAATGATGCAAACATGTCATTTAACAAATATGATATGACTTATTGCAACATTTGGAACAATCCTAAAAGAAATGTCAACCACAAAAAAACTAAATGTTACTGTTTTTGTTTGTTTGATATATGTTCATTACTTGGATTAATAACATTTGTGAAATGACATTGGCCACGTGTGTGGTTGTTTCTCATTACATGTCTCGCTGCTCACCCAGCTGTTATCTTGGGCGATATCATATCATATTTGAATCTACATCTACCTATGATATAGTATTTGGACCTATATATACCTATGATATCATATTTGTACCTACATCTACCTATGCTATCGTATTTTGACCTACATCTACCTATGATATCGTATTTGGACCTACATATACCTATGATGTCGAAGTTGAACCTACATATACCTATGATGTCGAAGTTGGACCTGCATCTACCTATGATTTCGTATTTGGACCTATATCTACATAATATGATGTCGAAGTTGGAACTACATCTACCTATGATATCGTATTTGGACCTATATCTACATATGATATCGTGTTTGGAACTACATCTACCATTGTATCGTATTTGGACCTACATCTACATATGATATCATATCTGGACCTACATCTACCTATGATGTCGAAGTTAGACCTACATCTATCTATGATATCGCATTTGGACATGCATCTACCATGATATCGTATTTGAGCCTACATCTACATATGATATCGTATTTAGACATACTTCTACCAGTATATCGTATTTGGACCTACATTTACCTATGCTATCGTATTTGGACCTACTTATGCCTATGATATCGTAGTATGACCTACATCTACCTATGATATCGTAGTATGACCTGCGTCTACCTATGATATCATAGTATCACATACATCTACCTATGATATCGTAGTATGACCTACATCTAACTATGATATCGTAGTATGACCTACTTCTACCTGTGATATCGTATTTAGACTTACATCTACCTATGATATCGTATTAGGACCTCCATCTACATATGATATTATGATGTATCACATATTTAAAGTAATAACGTCAATTTTGTTCATACGTAAACACCGAAGTGCCACAGCAATATCAGCCCATGGGCAGATATCGGGGCAAAACTCTGATAACATCATATCAAGCCTCTTTATGAATAGAACAAAATGATATCAAGCCTCTTTATAAATAGAACAATGCATGCCTTTTTCCATATCAGGACTGTTATCATCCCTCAATCGATATCAATCACTCATAGTTTGGTGTGTGTGAAGTTAATTTTGTTCTTTTTAAATCAATGTTGAAATATGTGATAAATAGATTAATGCATGCCTTTTTCCTTATAAGGACTGTTATCATCCCTCGACCGATATCAACCCTCGAGTTAAAGCCCTCTGAGCGATTTCGGTCTCTCGGGATGATAACAGTCCTGATATGGAAAAGGGCATGAAGGAGTTTTACATGTACATCGCCGTCAAATGATGCAAACATGTCATTTAACAAATATGATATGACTTATTGCAACATTTGGAACAATCCTAAAAGAAATGTCAACCACAAAAAAACTAAATGTTACTGTTTTTGTTTGTTTGATATATGTTCATTACTTGGATTAATAACATTTGTGAAATGACATTGGCCACGTGTGTGGTTGTTTCTCATTATATGTCTCGCTGCTCACCCAGCTGTTATCTTGGGCGATATCATATCATATTTGAATCTACATCTACCTATGATATAGTATTTGGACCTATATATACCTATGATATCATATTTGTACCTACATCTACCTATGCTATCGTATTTTGACCTACATCTACCTATGATATCGTATTTGGACCTACATATACCTATGATGTCGAAGTTGAATCTACATATACCTATGATGTCGAAGTTGGACCTGCATCTACCTATGATTTCGTATTTGGACCTATATCTACATAATATGATGTCGAAGTTGGAACTACATCTACCTATGATATCGTATTTGGACCTATATCTACATATGATATCGTGTTTGGAACTACATCTACCATTGTATCGTATTTGGACCTACATCTACATATGATATCATATCTGGACCTACATCTACCTATGATGTCGAAGTTAGACCTACATCTATCTATGATATCGCATTTGGACATGCATCTACCATTATATCGTATTTGAGCCTACATCTACATATGATATCGTATTTAGACATACTTCTACCAGTATATCGTATTTGGACCTACATCTACCTATGCTATCGTATTTGGACCTACTTATGCCTATGATATCGTAGTATGACCTACATCTACCTATGATATCGTAGTATGACCTGCGTCTACCTATGATATCATAGTATCACATACATCTACCTATGATATCGTAGTATGACCTACATCTAACTATGATATCGTAGTATGACCTACTTCTACCTGTGATATCGTATTTAGACTTACATCTACCTATGATATCGTATTAGGACCTCCATCTACATATGATATTATGATGTATCACATATTTAAAGTAATAACGTCAATTTTGTTCATACGTAAACACCGAAGTGCCACAGCAATATCAGCCCATGGGCAGATATCGGGGCAAAACTCTGATAACATCATATCAAGCCTCTTTATGAATAGAACAAAATGATATCAAGCCTCTTTATAAATAGAACAATGCATGCCTTTTTCCATATCAGGACTGTTATCATCCCTCAATCGATATCAATCACTCATAGTTTGGTGTGTGTGAAGTTAATTTTGTTCTTTTTAAATCAATGTTGAAATATGTGATAAATAGATTAATGCATGCCTTTTTCCTTATAAGGACTGTTATCATCCCTCGACCGATATCAACCCTCGAGTTAAAGCCCTCTGAGCGATTTCGGTCTCTCGGGATGATAACAGTCCTGATATGGAAAAGGGCATGAAGGAGTTTTACATGTACATCGCCGTCAAATGATGCAAACATGTCATTTAACAAATATGATATGACTTATTGCAACATTTGGAACAATCCTAAAAGAAATGTCAACCACAAAAAAACTAAATGTTACTGTTTTTGTTTGTTTGATATATGTTCATTACTTGGATTAATAACATTTGTGAAATGACATTGGCCACGTGTGTGGTTGTTTCTCATTATATGTCTCGCTGCTCACCCAGCTGTTATCTTGGGCGATATCATATCATATTTGAATCTACATCTACCTATGATATAGTATTTGGACCTATATATACCTATGATATCATATTTGTACCTACATCTATCTATGCTATCGTATTTTGACCTACATCTACCTATGATATCGTATTTGGACCTACATATACCTATGATGTCGAAGTTGAACCTACATATACCTATGATGTCGAAGTTGGACCTGCATCTACCTATGATTTCGTATTTTGACCTATATCTACATAATATGATGTCGAAGTTGGAACTACATCTACCTATGATATCGTATTTGGACCTATATCTACATATGATATCGTGTTTGGAACTACATCTACCATTGTATCGTATTTGGACCTACATCTACATATGATATCATATCTGGACCTACATCTACCTATGATGTCGAAGTTAGACCTACATCTATCTATGATATCGCATTTGGACATGCATCTACCATTATATCGTATTTGAGCCTACATCTACATATGATATCGTATTTAGACATACTGCTACCAGTATATCGTATTTGAGCCTACATCTACATATGATATCGTATTTAGACATACTTCTACCAGTATATCGTATTTGGACCTACATTTACCTATGCTATCGTATTTGGACCTACTTATGCCTATGATATCGTAGTATGACCTACATCTACCTATGATATCGTAGTATGACCTGCGTCTACCTATGATATCATAGTATCACATACATCTACCTATGATATCGTAGTATGACCTACATCTAACTATGATATCGTAGTATGACCTACTTCTACCTGTGATATCGTATTTAGACTTACATCTACCTATGATATCGTATTAGGACCTCCATCTACATATGATATTATGATGTATCACATATTTAAAGTAATAACGTCAATTTTGTTCATACGTAAACACCGAAGTGCCACAGCAATATCAGCCCATGGGCAGATATCGGGGCAAAACTCTGATAACATCATATCAAGCCTCTTTATGAATAGAACAAAATGATATCAAGCCTCTTTATAAATAGAACAATGCATGCCTTTTTCCATATCAGGACTGTTATCATCCCTCAATCGATATCAATCACTCATAGTTTGGTGTGTGTGAAGTTAATTTTGTTCTTTTTAAATCAATGTTGAAATATGTGATAAATAGATTAATGCATGCCTTTTTCCTTATAAGGACTGTTATCATCCCTCGACCGATATCAACCCTCGAGTTAAAGCCCTCTGAGCGATTTCGGTCTCTCGGGATGATAACAGTCCTGATATGGAAAAGGGCATGAAGGAGTTTTACATGTACATCGCCGTCAAATGATGCAAACATGTCATTTAACAAATATGATATGACTTATTGCAACATTTGGAACAATCCTAAAAGAAATGTCAACCACAAAAAAACTAAATGTTACTGTTTTTGTTTGTTTGATATATGTTCATTACTTGGATTAATAACATTTATGAAATGACATTGGCCACGTGTGTGGTTGTTTCTCATTATATGTCTCGCTGCTCACCCAGCTGTTATCTTGGGCGATATCATATCATATTTGAATCTACATCTACCTATGATATAGTATTTGGACCTATATATACCTATGATATCATATTTGTACCTACATCTACATCTGATATCGTGTTTGGAACTACATATACCATTGTATCGTATTTGGACCTACATCTACATATGATATCATATCTGGACCTACATCTGCCTATTATGTCCAAGTTGGACCTACATCTATCTATGATAATGTATTTGGACCTACATCTACCTATGATGTCGAAATTGGACCTACATCTACCTATGATATCATAATTGGACCTACATCTACCTATGATATCATAATTGGACCTACATCTACCTATGATATCGTATTGAACCTACATCTACCTATGATGTCGAAATTGGACCTGCATCTACCTATGATATCGTATTGAACCTACATCAACCTATGATGTCGAAAGTGGACCTGCATCTACCTATGATATCGTATTTGGACCTACATCAGCCTATGCTGTCGAAGTTGGACCTACATCTTCCTATGATATTGTGTTTATGCTTATGGCAGATGTTGCTTAATCTGATGAAAGCTGATCTAGCTTTTCCTATTCTGACCTTTATATCTCTTTCAGCTCCACGCTCTGTTGTTATACAGCTTCCTAAGTAATTAAAGGAGTCTACTGTATCAAGTTGGTCCCCATCTACAAAAATTGACTGGCAATCTTTCTGCGTTGATGTACATTAACTTTGTTTTCTTGGCATTGATCTTAAGGCCAATCATTCTAACATTTTCTTCTAACTTTCTGATCTTTTCCTGCATATGGTCTTCAGTATGTGAACTAGTAATAGTGCTAAGTCATCAGCGTAGTCTGTATCCTCTAGTGTGGTACATCGCGTCCATCTCAGTCCGGTGTTACCTTCTGTTCGGTTGTTCTCATTACACAATCAATGGCAACTATAAAGAGCACAGATGGCATAGAACATCACTGTCGTACTCCTGATTTTACAAGGAATCTAGTGTCAGCTTCAAAGTTGATGGTACATGAGAAATTTGCATAGAACTGCTTGAAGAGTTGCGCTATCTTACTTGGTATTTCATAGTTTCTAAAAATTTCTCATAGACTGTCTCTGAGTAGGCTGTCAAAGGCTTTCTCAAAATTTACAAAATTTACAAGTAATTTTCTCCGCCACTCATGGCACTGTCTAAGATGTTTCTGAGGACAAATATGTGGTCTATGCAATCTCTACCTTTTCTGAACCCAGCTTGTTCTTGTCGTAGTTTCTTGTCCACAGCTTCTATAATTCTTGATATTAAAACTATGCAGAAGACCTTACTCGGAATGGATAGTAAGGTGATTCCTCTCATTCCGTTCATATTGTTTATAAATTAGTGTGCAATATACTTGAATAATATAAAGTTCAAGATTATGATTTTTAGTAATTTACGTCACGATGGTCACGTGACAATTTTTCAAATCAGATTACAGACGCTGATGAAGCTTGTCGGTCAAGCGAAACATCCGTCGATTTAATTATAATTATAGTCTTTTTGTAGACTTATAGTTATTTTTGTTACATTTTAACATCTTTTTTTGATATCGTTGTGCTAACATTTTAGACGTTTATATATATATATATATATATATGTATGTATTTGACAAAACAATAATTCACATATATTCCGATAAAATGCGGTCAAAACACAATAGAACTTATCTGCATGGAATGCGCTATCAGGTTCGGGGTCCGTTACCTTTTTTGTTGACACCCCAATAAAGAAAAACTTTTCCTGTTTTCTTGGAGTGATTAATTTTGTCCTATTATGTGGCCGTTTTTCGCATAAAAACGACGTTCGGTTCGTCTTTACCTCCAGCTGTTTGTAAGAGGGTTCATACCTTAATTACGTTATTTGTGTTTGCTTGCGCATAGTGGTGTTGTTTTGTGCTTGTCTTCGTCCTCTGTCTTGTGTGTCCAATGATGTTTCTTTGGATTGTTTTTTGTTTTGCATTGTCCCTTCAGTGTTCTCTAACATTTATTCAACTATATATGTATATTGTTTATAAAAGGAGAAGATGTTCTAAGTTTTTAAACATGTATCTCATCCTATTGTCATGTTTTTTTTACAATAAAATATGTTAAAACCACTGCTGGTAAAAGAATCGATCCATTACAGCGGCACATGTATATATGTGCATGGGAGTAGATGATTACATACTGGTATGTTTGTGTACGCATGTGCATGTTTACAGATTATATTGTTCAATTCATTTGTTTCCTCTGGCGCTTTGACTTGATATTTCCTTATGGGAAATAGTCCTTTCAGCATAACCTAATTAGAAAAAAAAACTTGTCGGATTCTGATTATTGTCCGTAATGCACATCATGAAATTACACCGGGCTATTAAAATGCAGTGAAAAGAAATCAGCAAGAATATAAAAAAAGTGGAAATGGGTATTATCGTCCTTCGAACTCACATGTCCTGCAAAGCATATACAAACAAAACTAGGAATTTAAGCTAACAATCTTTCCATTCCTGCATAAACGTACAGTTAATTTTTCGGTATAAATTAAATTCTGTCTCCTGAATATGCAGTACACTCAAAACAAAACTGTTGCAATTATACACCAGTTATACACATTTCATCTAGATTTTTGCAATGATAAAGATAATCGTAGTGTAAAACTATAAATTTATAGATCTCACTCATTTATCTCAACATTTTAACAGTAAAATGAAGAGTATCGTAATTTATAAAAGTTTTATGATAATGTCAACATGTTTATTGATACAGTGTTCCAATTTCAATTACAAATTGAGCTAATAACATTTTACTTAGCTCAGACCAAAAGATATATATAATAAATAAACAACGATGTAAATATAATCGAATATATATCTAGAGATAAACTGAAATTATGAAAAAACATACTGCTTTAGTTTTGTTGATGGCCTCAGCTTCAGTCATCTACGTTACACCAACGCCAATTTCTGGTGTACGAGGAAACACGCCAATTTATGGTGTACCAGGATATACGCCAATTTATGGTGTACCAGGATACACGCCAATTGCTGGTGTACGAGGATACACGCCAATTTCTGATGTACGAGGATACACGCCAATTTCTGGTGTACGAAGATATACGCCATTTTCTGGTGTACGAGGATATACGCCAATTTCTGGTGTACGAGGATACACGCCAATTTCTGGTGTACGAGGATACACGCCAATTTCTGGAGTACGAGGATACACGCCAATTTCTGGTATACAAGGATATACGCCAATTTCTAGTGTACGAGGATATACGCCAATTTCTGGTGTACGACGATACACGACAATCTTTGGTGTACGAGGATACACGCCACTTTCTGTTGTACGAGGATATACGCCATTTTCTGGTGTTCGCGGATACACGCCAATTTCTGGTGCCCGAGTATATACACCAATTTCTGGTGTACGATGATACACGCTAATTTCTGGTGTACGAGGATATACGCCAGTTTCTGGTGTACGAGGATACACGCCAATGTTTGGTGTACGAGGGTACACGGCAATTTCTGGTGTACGAGGATATACGCCAATTTCTGGAGTACGAGGATACACGCCAATTTCTGGTGTACGAGGATACACGCCAATTTCTGGTGTATATGGTATGATAAGATGTCAGTATGCTTGGTGGCATTCCGACAATTGATTTTGATTTGATTGATTTGATTTATTGTGTCTAACGCCACATTCAGCAATATTTTAACTATATCATGGCGACCAGCTTGACTGGTGGAGGAAGTCGGAGTACCCGGAGAGAACCACTAACCATGGGCAAGTAGCTGGCAAACTTTATCACTGCAGCTGTGAGTCGAGTGCACCCTTTTTGTAATTTGCAATATATTAAACCTGGAAAGACGACAAATCTGAATCTGACACATGTTCATATTCCCATAGCCATTGATTCTTCGTTTGATCGTGTAAGCTTTTTCTTAGAATTGGGGAGTATATGCAAAAGTCCACCTCATGGTATTATACAAGACAAAAACCTATCAATAAAGGGGATTACAAGGATGAAATATACCGATAACGTTCATATACAACATGCATTCAAAGGAGGATAAAATGCAGTCTATATACAGTAGATGACTACTAAGTATACCATTTAACAAAATAGAGAAACAATTATATATAAACAAATAACAAGAACATGGATTCTTCTGGAATGTTTGTTCAGAAAGAAACAACAAGAAATCCAGAAAATGAATGTTTATTTGTGATCTGTATCATAAAACATAAGTTTATAACAACCGGGATACAGTAATCGTATGTCCTTTTTGGATTTGATTTGATTTGATTTATTGTGCTTAACGCCACTTTCAGCAATACCTCAGCTATTTCATGGCGACCAGTTTTAGTGGTGGAAGAAGCCGGAGTACCAGGAGAGAACTACCGACCATGACCAAGCAACTTGTAAGCTTTATCGCTTGTGGCTGCGAGTCGAGTGCACCCGTTTTGTAATTTACAAAGCCGGCCGCGAATGTGACTTTAACAAGATACATTTCTGGAATAATCTTATTGGGGTTGGTGTTACTCGATCTTTAGGTTTTTTTTGTAGATCGTTCTTTGCCCTTTTGTGCTTTTTCTTTTGTCAAATGTGTTGTCTGTCCTTCGAATTTAAAGATTCTGATTGCCTCTTTGGTATCTTCAAACTATTCCTCATCAGGTACGTCCATAGTCAAAAGGTAGTAAGCAAAATAATTTAATTAAAAATTTTAACAGTATAGCCACAATCGTCTAAGGTTAGCAATGCCTGAGGTAGGAGAACTTTAGTTTTAATAAATTACATTACTTAGGAATAGTACATTTCAAACAAAAACGTATCTCTCTAATTTAAAGCGCATGAAGGGTTTATACAATAATCTTCATCAGGTACTATTGTAGTGGAAAGAAAGTAAAGCCAAAACCATTAACGTAATTGGGGCAAATATAGTACAAGGACCTAAACAGGATAGACTCGGCTACTTCTTCCTATGTTTGAGGGAGATTAACCTTGATTTTATTTATAACCTACTTTACTTAGGAACTATAAATTTCAAGCATAAATATATCTAATAAACCATGTTATTCCCGAAGCCCTGACTATTTGACGAATAATACCCTTGACGATTAGTAGTTCGCCAGCACAGTCGACCCAGTGATAGTAATAAAAACGTAGTTATCATACTTTCTGGAATAACTAGAATTATCTGTATTAGAAAATAGTATTTGTCCCTTCGGTTTTCTCTAACGTCTATTCATAACAAGCAGGCTATAAGTACATCTGAGAATATGACTTTAACAAGCAATGTAATAAAATGGTAGATATCTAATGGAGAACATTCACCCAAATTTACTCAACAGGTGTCGCTCGAGTACCAACGGTGGTTAGCGGAGCGTTTTATTATCGCTTAGACGTTTGTAACCTATGTAAACTATTATTTCAAACACAATTTCTATTTAATTATCCAACAATAATTATTTTTTATTTGTCTAACAATATTCCTCAAGTTAACAACAAATGCATCATAAGTTGTAACCATCTTCTGACATGTTACTAAATTACTAATTGTATCACAATCACAGTGTGTTTTCCTTTGATCTTTAGTATTTTCTAAATGAAGATAGCCATACAGGAAGTGGAGTCAAGATAGCTATTTTTTGGGCAAAGCGTTTTCTATTTAGCGTGTTTTAACTGTGACCTAATTTTGATAGAACACAGAAATAAACACATTGTAACTTTGTTTTGGACAATTGGTACACACTGTAATTGTTTGACAAGTGATAGACATGTTGGATGCAAAATGGTACTAAGTGCAAGCTTTCTTAAATCTGACACTGGAAAAACTAGAAAACAAGCAAAAAGACTGACAAAGTGATCCCCACGTGTTTGTTCATGCAGATGACATAAAAACACATGAAATATTATTTATCTTTACTAAGCAATTTTGTTTATTCAAACAAGACAAATTATCAGCTTTGCAATAAAAAAAAGCGATCATATTCGAGTCACACCACGTTGAAAAATAAAATTGCCGCCTCGCACTTCAAAAATGCTGAAAAACCGCCTCAGATTTTCCATTTTCTTTAAAAATAAAATGAAAAACTGTTCGCTCTCTTCTAAAATTTTGTAAAAATCAAGATTTTTCAGAAAAAGTTGTGCCATGTGTGTGCCGCATCAAAATTTTGCCTTCGTCTCTAAAATTTTCAATTTCAATAAAAAAAAATGAAAGGTTCTCTGCCACCTGTGAAAGCATAAAATCCATATCATCGTTTAAAAGATTATCCGTCATGTTCGCTGCCATTTAACATTTTGACGTTAACCACGTGTTCTATTAAAAACTTTTTCCCACGTCACTGACTGCTGGCAATCGTAACTACTCGGCCATTGTCGCTACCCTACAAATAACCTCGTACGTAGATAGTAGAAATTCTTCTTAAATTGTTTGCCGGAAGTTAAGTTAAGTTAAGCCGCACAAAAATATAGTCCACGAAAATCTAATATGGAAGACATACTAAGTAAAATCTAATCATGCAAAACTAATTAAAACTTTAACTTTTATCCATGCAAATAATTGAAATATAGAAAATTGTTTAAAATATAACTTTATCAAACTTTCATGTAACTGACATGTGAAAAGTAGTGCGATTTATACGCCTAATGCATACGAGGTTATTTGTAGGGTAGCGAGAATGTCCGAGCCGTTACGATTGTGACTGCTGACGTACGTGACCAAGATCAGTCTTCTCAAGTGCAACATACGTCAATCACACATTTGCTTCCGTTTGATTGATTATGATACAAAACATTTAGAATACTTTTAATTTCTTGTATGCACAGATAAACTGATATCGGGCACGCCCTCGATCAGATTATCAGCACATACACGAAATTAAAAGTACTCTAAATATTACAGTGATCACGTCATTACGCTGAAATAAGACAAGGACAACGTTGCAATCATATCTGAGTCATGGGCACCTGTTACTAACTGTGAATGCGAATATAAAATAAAATTGAATACATTCTTATTAATTTTTTCTTATTTTCTCCATGAGCAAAAATCAATATTTTCAATAATTTTGTAATTAGTAAATACGCATAGCATACGTACAATAACTAGAATGAGGAAACTATAATACACGTGTACGTACGTTGTTAAACAAAGTTTGATATTTGTTCACATTGATTGTTTGTATTTCCCTTTTTAAAAGATTTTCGTGTTGGTTTCCTCGTTTTGTTGTATCGTGATTTTCTACTTTCATGGTAAATAATCGTTTATTATTGGTTAGAATCAAATAATTTCGATCAATTTCACGTACATTAATTATTCTTGGCCAATTGTATGTACTGTTCTGTTCCGAATTCCAACCACAGTGGCTTGTCTTTAAGATATATAACTTTATTAATAAAAAAATATGCACCCCTATATCATTTTTAAGATATATATATATATATTATAAAAAGAAAAAACAACTAAGCGTGTTGGGAACTCATCTTCATCTCATTGAAAATAAACTTGTTCTCGTCGTGATATAGCTGAAAAATTGCCGTAAACAACAATTACTCACTGATCCCCAACATGATGTTAAAAACATATTCTGTCTCAAACATAAATTTCTACATTAATTAATCTACTATTTAAGTGGTTATTTTCGAAGGGGTCTTAATTTTGCGATTTTTAGTCAAACTGTTCGCGTGGGCTCTAATTTTGCGAAAATTGAAAAAAAGCAAAATTAAAAATTTTACGATTTCAGCTTTATCTTAAGCCATTCAAATAAAGGATTCAAACATTCTGAAGATTTTGATAAAAAAAGAAATCAAACGTGAATACCTGGGTCGTATTATAGATAATGTTTCATATTATCTCATTTTATTTTCATCAACAGTCATGTGTGGATTTTATTTTTCATCAACAGTCGCTTGACTATTATTAATTAGTAAAAATACTAATGTGATATCTATGTCATAAAGTTTGTCAGTGACTTGCGCCAGGTCGGTGGTTTTTCTTCCACCATGGGCCGAATAAAACTGACCATCACGAAACAAGAAATGTACTGTTTCAGTTCAACGGTAATACAAGCTATTTAACAACTTCTACACTAAATACAAAATATATTTGGGCGGTGTTGATTAAATTACATGATAGTGCTACATATGATGATAGACGAAAATCATATGAATGGTTAAAGCACACAAGCATTAAAATGCAACTTATCTCTTTGAAGGTTTACTTTTTAAGAAATCAATCTTATCGGGACAAATCCGCGAATCAGAAGCAATAATTAAACTGTTGAACTTTCTTGCATAATGTTCTTGAAATCCGGACACGTATTATATGAGTGATTGTTGTTTAACGCCAATTCAGCAATTTTTCAGTTATATCATGGCGAGAACAAGTTAATTTTCAATGAGATGATGATGAGGTCCGCTTTGCACTAGAACAACACGCTGAGTTGGATTTTTATAGTGCTAGCTCACTAAAACAACAGTCCGCGGATAGACATGTCGCCCCACTCGGACACATTATCAATTTGCATAGTCTTTGGTATGACCCGACCGGGGCTCGAACCCACGATCTACCGCACTCGAGGCGAGCACTCTAACCATTACGCCACCGATGCGGTTCGTATTATACGAAGCTGCATGGACGCGATCGAGACACACATTCATGTCATTAAGGGGACGACCATTTAACTTTTAGGATGTTTTTTTCTGAAAAAAAATATTAATTATGTGGTGAAATTTTAAAGAAACAAAATAAATTGACACGAAAGATGCAAAAATATCATTAATCCGGCCCTACAGTTCTTAATGAGAAATTTATGATAAAAATTTGAAGGGAAATTACTGATTTTGTTTATGTCTAAAAAATAAAAATCTAATTTTTGTTTCCTGTGAAAAAATATATCGCTGTGGGGGAAATAATAGTTTTCTGTGTAGTGTTAGCCATTGTATTGCCTGCCCTTGCGCTTGGGGATCTTAAAACTCTTCTTGCATTGTTTTTGAAGCAAAAGCGAGTACGCAAATTTACATGGTTAGATCCTATACAGTGTGAAAAAAATACGTGTACAATTTTCAATCGGGTTCAATTTAGTTTGAAAACTCGTGTGCAATTTTACGTCATTAGACACCAAATGGAGTATAAAAAAACTACGTACATGCAATTTTGCATTGCTATTGCAGGCATTGGGCCCTATAGGCTATGGTTGTTACCGGTCACTGTGAAATAAACTAGAAAAAAAGATATTGGAAATATCAAATTAAAATATATTATGTTCACTTCCGTCCTCTCTATAGGCCGTGCCTACCGTCATATTACGCAACGTTTCAGATCAAGGACACCACGTAGGTAATGAAATTGCCATTTGATCACATTGGTTACAAGCGTTTATCAGAAAACAAACGTTTTCCTAACCAACATTGGTACAGCGACGCCACCTGGGGGGGGGAAATGGGTGAATGTTCTCCATTTAGTGGGCACGAAGCGTTTGTGGAATAATCTTCATTATGTATGCTCATATCAAACGATTGGAAAGCCAAATAATCAAATAGTCTTTTGGGGCAAATAAAAAAGGGCATGAACAGGATAACCAAAATCGCATAAGATTAAGAAGAGTCTACAGATAATAAAGTGACAATCAGAATCCGTAAATCCAAGAACGACAGACAACACAATGGCCGAAAGAAAAAGAACAAAAGGACAAACAACCATCTACAACACGCAGTACAGTAAACAAAAGATCGAGAACATGAATCCCACTAAATCCTAGGGTGAACTACCATGCTCAGGAAGAGTAAGCCGTTCCTACTCCGTTAGTGACACCCGTCGTGTTACTCTAGTCACAAACTCGGTAATAATTCATTAATGAGGAAAGGCCCGGGAAAACTGGAACATAATCGTGGTCATTTGTGACACGGATATTCCGTAACGGTTATCCAAGTCATGTTGGCGACCGTAAAATGTTCGATGAACGAGGATGATTGAATGCATGTTAAGACATTATGTTTGCTTACATGCAAATAGAAATTATATTGTCTTAAAAATCGAACACAAGACAACAAGCCAAATAAAATACTTAGCTTTCAATATTTATTTAAATCTACACAATAACATCGTAAATTCTAATAATATTAACAATAAAAACATAGATATCTAATTTATTGCACACGACCCGTTTCTGGAATACTAGTTACCTTCAACAGGTATGTTCATAATAAACAGAGTGTAATGTCAAATAGCTTAAAAGTCTTTAGGAGCAATACTAGATATACCCAATAAACCATGTCAGTGGCGGTCAATGCAATGACTACTAGGCGGATAATAATAAACCATGCCAGTGGCGGTCAATGCAATGACTACTAGGCGGATAATAATAAACCATGTCAGTGGCGGTCAATGCAATGACTACTAGGCGGATAATAATCAAATGAAAGGAATGATTCCTTTTATGTAAGGTTTATTTGTGTCATAGTCATAGCTAAATGGTTCCGTTTTAAATAGGCTCAAGACATACCATTATCAAGCATAATGAATCTAAATGTCAGTAGTTGAAATAACAAGGGGATTGCCATATATGTTATTTAAAGTTCAAACAAGATACTCACGTGTTAATGTCCTCAGCAGGTACGAATTAAGATGTTAATCTTTCCACATCCACCAATAATAAAAACGGAAGAAAAAAGGCAAAGGACGTCATTATCTTCATTTCCATATGAAGAGTTATAGTGTGAAACATTTCCGTTAATCCATCTCGTACTAATGGTGTTTTTTCTTGCAGTTCAATGTTTACTCATATTGTTTTCTGGTCTTTTAAATTTCATTCATTTTCTGTCGTGGTTTAGTATGAAAAAGAAATGTAAGCCGGTTAAATTGTTGAAGACGTTACAGGCTGGTGTGTTGTTGCTGATGACGGTAACAGTTTTCCCATTAGAGGTGCACGCTCTTAACAATGCACATGCAGAGCAAACAGCGATAGCAGGTAATTATTGATAATTAGAAAAAAAAGTTCAGGGGCTGTATGTGATATGGGTGTTTAACCCGCCACTTTTAACAGTATGTTTCATATACTGCATATCGTAGCGGAAAGTTTTATTAGTGGGGGAAACCGAGTTCCCCCAGAAAACTTCTGATCTGTCACAAGTCACTGACAAACTTTATAACAACTAGATGTATTGAGGAAACATCGTGTCTGAATGTTGATTGCTTTAAAACAGTATTGAGTATTATTCATTGAAAATAGAAATCTTGATTACACAGTTTTTTTGGTAATTTTTAAGATATATTGTAAACGAAATCATTCAATAATACAAAAAAATGCATATTTTTTCTATTTATCTTGATTCAACAGTGTTCAGTTATGGTAGCGCGTCATTTTTGGAATACATAATTGAAAATGATTTCACAGGTAGTCTTTTAATTTCAATATATTTTTATTTTATTGAAGTAATTTCAACATTTTCTTGCCATAAAATTTGTTGTCTGAACCAGGGACTTCAGTATTTAGTCCTCTGAACTTAATTACACTTTAGTTATTAAGATTTGATTTTGATTTGATTTTTTGGTATTTATGCCATAGTTATTAAGAGGTTTCTTCAGGGATCAGCATGTTGATATCTAATTTAGTGCGCAAGAAGCCTTTCTATTATTTGGTTGAATAATAGGGACACGAATACTAAATACTGTTTCTTTGTATTATTTTGCGGTAAAAATTATTAAGCAACTTTTCCTTCCATTAGAAGCAAGTTCTTTATCATTTTGAAATTACATAATGTCGAATATAAAAATGTATTTTTCTTGATATCTCGAAGACAGTTTGAATTTGATATTATAGAGGTGCGTTTATTCCACTTTCTTATCATATGCCTATAATAAAAAGTTATGGTATTGGTTTTTTATACGCTATATTGTCGAACAACTCCGAGAATTTTTGTTATTGCCCAATCATTTCGTACACGATTTTCGTAAAATAAATGCTAGAGAACAAATAAGTTTTAGAATGAAAAATAACTATACTTTATTCTTCTGATAATTTTCAAATAATTGTAGTTAATACTTATTTTTAAATAAGATATAAATTCAACGTTAAATTTCCGTTCACCAAATAATTTTTTACACGTGAATATATATAAATATATACCTATAATCTATTTTATACACTGTTCACTCTTTTTCAGACAAACTGGAGATAATAACAATCGGAATATTTCTTGGTATGAATTTATTAGTGTCCATTACAAAACTGAGGATATTTAAATGCAGAGGACGTGTGTCTTTGTTAATCAGTATACAGTCTATTTTACTACCTAGTTTTTGTATTATACTTGTGTCAGCAGCCATTTCTTCTATTGCTGTCTTGAATGAATCGCAACATTTAGATGACAGAAATAGTACTCTCGTAAAAGAATCACCCGTTTGTATGAAAGTAAAGATGTTGTTCTTCCATATATGTGGAGTACTTCCAACAATAACAGTATATGTTGTTATTTTAATGTCTGCCTTCCGCTATTATAAAGACACAAATATGAAATTCACAAGACAGTCGAATGTACCTAATGGCAAGCGATTCCGAGTTCTGTATCAGTCATTTCAATTGTATTTGAGTGTTTTTATTTGTACATGGCCGCCATTTGTTGTATTTTCATGGCTGCGTTTCAACACAAATGATCCCAATTTGTTAATAATATATCAACATTTAGTTTTATGTTCCAAAATTGCACTGGTTTCAATGAGTCCAATAGCAGATGGTATGTTGCAGTGTCGAAACAGGAAGGCAATTTCAGAATCGATTCTGCCTTTTATTTTAGAAACTTCAAATCGGATAATTAAAGGCAGAAACTCCAAATCATATCTTCAAACTATCGAAAAATCAACTCAGAAAAACCATCAAAATTTCGATGACTGTGGAATACAATCTTTAACGGTAATGACCGACTTTATTACTGAAGATTCCTCAACTCAAGAAACAAATACCATGGACGAACACGAAATGCAGAGCCTGTGCTATAGACGTCGTAAATACAATCTGCCAGTGATAAACATCAACAGCGAACCCTCATATGATGCGTCAACAACACAAATACATTTGCAGTCAACTACGCCGAGTGAATATTCGTCAATACGATTATCGCCACTCTGCGGTATGTTATCGTCAACTTCAAGATCATATTCACCGTCACATGACTTTTTGTCAGATCTCCGCTCAACAAATTATTCTTTTCGATCCGATTCTTCATCGAAATCATTTAGTATATCTCCATCGCTTGACCTGTCGCCACTATTCCATTCTTTTGAATATTACGCATGCGATAGGCTATCGAATTCGTTTGATTTGTCACCAGATTGCAGATCAAGTGATTATATTACATGCGATAGGCCATCGCGATCGCTTCGCCTGCAGTCACTAGATTCGAAATCGAGTCAATATTTGACACCCGATGCGTATTTGCAGTCAACAGGGAACAAGATTCAGCTAACACCGTCAACATTCCTTGTAGCAAGCTTCTTGCAGCATTTTACATTTGCCTAAAGATGTTTTTCACCAGTTATTAAAAATAGAAGATGTCACTCGGCAGTTGTCTGAGGAGGCTAAATATTATTATGATGATTGTTTAATAAATTGACAGAAATACAATGTTTCTAGCTTAAAATAGTGTTGATATAAATTTATTTATTTTTATAATAATAATGATAACAATAATATTTGCTCATCTTTTTGGTGTTCTTTGTTTTTGTTTTGTGCTTGTTATTTCTTTGTGTTTGTTTGTTTGTTTGTTTGTTTGTTTGTTTCTTGTTTTTTTGCTTTGGTCTTCGCTCTGTGTCTTGTGTAACCAATGTTGCCAGTGTCTCACGATTGTCCATTCTTTATTACTCCTTCGGTTTTCTCTTAGTTTTCTCTTGATATGCTTAGGATGATGCACCCCGTGTGGGTCAAGACAATGCAATACAAGAAATACAAACAAAATAAAAGGTATATATAAACAAAATTCTGTGGGAACGTTTGACGGACATTGACCCTATTTTCTCAATTCTCAATAATGTGTTTTTCTTTTTGTTTTTCTTCGTCTTGTGTAGCCTATGTTGCCAGTTTCTCTGGATTGTCCATTTTGTCCCTTCGGTATTCTCTAACGTTTATTTATATAGTCACATACACCAGACAGACATTACTCCAATTTTAGTATTTAAAATGTATTTTAAGTATTATTTTGTTGCAATTTCAGACAACTTGGGTACATCTTTTTTTAAGAGTTGTTCTGATTTGAGAATGTTTATTTCAATATATTTTTATCATTTCGACAAACGATTCAGATACTAGGAGAACGTATATCATTAGTCCCATCGTACATAGTAAAATTCAATAGATATTTAGAAATTGGAAAAATTATAATAATATTAACAAGCAGGAAAGAAAATGATAAATGTATCAAGCCAGGAAAGAGAGCGATCATGTATATGTGTGCTAGGGCATATGTGTGCTAGGACACCGAGTTGGTCTCTTTCTACGACTTGTCCATTTGATTTTGGAACTGTTCCGACAGTGTGGTATATATTAGAACTGTTCCGACAGTGTGGTATATTTTACAACTGTTACGACAGTGTGGTTTATTTTATTTTCATTTTATCACAGCATTTACCGAAAACCTTACAATTCAAAAAAAAATAAAAAATAAAAAAAATGTACAATATTGAGGTGGAATCTTTGCGAAAACTCCATTTCTGCAAATGTTATGATGTTTTTGGGTTTGTAATAAACGCTCTGATTGATGTCTAGAATCCAAAAGACCATGAAATCAAGGTACATATATACAAAAAAAAATACCAAGTAATGTGTGATCTTTGTGTGAACAAGCTTACTTTTTATAACGGAACATGTAGATTTTAGAATAGAGTACACATGACACATATTACTAATGTCAAATGTAAATGTTCTATAATCTCACCTTAGAGTGTTGATTCAATTCACAGCTTTCTCTGTAGAGGAATAATCAATACACATCTTCAAATATATAGATTGCAAATGTACTTATAAACAAACTAATGTTCGAAAGGACAATGCCCTTCTTTTTTTTGTTCTTCTTTTTTCTTTTTTTTTTCTTTCTTTTTCTTTTTTCCTGGGTGGCTCAATGAGCTAGGTAGTTGGATTACATAACAACTCATACAAGCCTATCACCAATACGGCGTGGGTTCACGCCCGGCTTTGTAAATTACAAAAAAGGATGCACTCGACTCGCAGCCGCGAGTGATAAAGCTTACCAGTTGCTTGCCCATGGTCGGTGGGTCTCTCCGGGTACTCCGGCTTCTGTCACCACTAAAACTGGTCGCCATGATACAGCTGAAATATTGCTGAAAGTGGCGTTAAAACACCAACAATCAAAAATCAAATCTTTTTTCCCCCTTTTTTCCTTTTTTGTTAGTGTATGATGATGTCAAAAATTATTCCATATTTCAGCTTTCTCAATTTTGCATATTTATCCTGCACTTTCCAATAAAAGTAAAACTATTATGGGACGAAGTCCCAACTATGGTAGAAATAGCAATATTTTGATTCCAGATCCATATCACTAATGGATTCAATTCCTTGCACCAGAAACCAATACAGGGTTGCTGGTGCAGAAAATCGGATGCGCAGTAATCTGGAACTACTTCCGGTTATGAATGTTACAAAATAACTCAAAATCGCAGTGTGTTCTAGCCCATTAAACATAAACCATGGGACTGACAATATCATTAAACAGAGTTTCATTTCTTTCTCCTCCTGTCCGAAATAATATTTTCTATGAAATTGACTGGGTGCACAGTCTACATGAGGGGGCAGGTACCCGTTTTGGCGAAAAACCTTTAAAACCGACAGAAAATTTTGGTTTGGGTCCCCCTGTTTGCCCCCTCTTTTGAGAAAGTCTGGATCCGCCCCCGGTCTACTTTGAAAAAATATTATAGGTCCATATATCTGAGCTAATATTGTCTAACAAAAAATATTGGACTTCATCCCCAGTTAGGTAACACCTATTATCATATTATGGGACGAAGTCCCAACTATGGTAGAAATAGCAATATTTTGATTACAGATCCACAGCACTAATGGATAAAATTCCTTGCACTGGAAATGACGCAACCGGAAACCAATACAGGATTACTGGTGGAATTCGACTCCGTAAGGATGCGCAGTAATCTGGTACTAAAAACGACAAATTGTATAAATAAAATCAAGAACGGGTACAAGGATGTAGAAAAAAAATCAAGTTGCCTTACGCATTGGCTCTAAATCTCGTGAGAAGTGGAACGCGTTCAAAATATCGCGAAATAGGGCGTGAAGTAGTCCTTGACAACCATAAACAACGATGGCCGACAATGTTTATAATTTGTATGATGTATAAAACTAATGACGGCTTTTCTCGTGAATAAAGCATCGCACATGAACAACAAAATGTGCAAGCTAAAGTTATAGTATAGAAAGGTCCAATTAGCATATACAGGGCTGTATATATATTTTACAGGAGTTTGCAATTAAATATATACCATGGGACTGACAGTATCATTAGACCGAGTTTCATTTCTTCCTCCTCCTGTCCGAAATAATATTTTCTATGAAATTGAGACGTGGAGTACCGGATTATACAACACCGGACTGGGTGCACGGTCTACATGAGGGGGTAGGTCCCCGTTTTGGCGAAAAACCTTTAAAAAGGACCGAAAATTTGGGCTTGGGTTCCCCTATTTACCCCCTCTTTTGAAAAAGTCTGGATCCGCCCTCGGTCTACTTTGAAAATTTGTTATTGGTCCATATATCTGAGTTAATAGTGTTTAAAAAAAATAATTGAACTTCGTCCCAAGTTAGGTAACACCTATTATCATATTATCCGAGCGAAGCGAGCTCTTTATGGCAACAAATATGTACCTAAATAATTTTGCTATTTTCAAATTTTATTAAAAGCTATTAAAAATTACACAAATAAATGCACTATAGTTTCTATAGTATTTTTACAATTATAAGTGTCCAGATAAATACCTCTGGTTTTCATTTTTTTCCTAGTAGGTAAACACATATGTATTGTTTTATATATGAATTCTCTAATATATCATGTATTCACTAAGCATAAGGTAGCCCATATTGGTTTGAAATCAATGTAGGAATAGCTTAACTCCATTTTATGTGTGAGTTCATCAAGTTCCAATAATTGTAAATATATATCCTTTACAGTTTTGTTATCTAGTATAATGTTTTCTTTGTATTTTAAGTACAACGTTTTAATTGTGTTGTGTGTACTTATTGTTTGTATTGTGTGCTGTACGTAGTTAAGTGCTAGCTCCGGTAGTATATCTCTAGTAGTATAACCCAAGAAATAACTGAAAATGCTTGTCCATGCAGAGTTATTTCCCTTTGAAACTTGTGTGATTCTATTTAAAAGTAAGGCGTTGATCTTTATTTGTATGTCTGGAACTTGTTGGCCACCATTACAAAAAGGTTGTATCAGGGATTTCCTCTGTAGATATTCAAAATTACCACCCCAGAATATAGTATATATGTATCTGTTGATAATCTGTACGTGTTTTGCTGACGAAGGAACTATCCTGGCTGCTTACAAATTTTTACTCAATATATAGCTGTTTATGATAAGAACCTTATGCCTTAAGCTTAACCTTCTATCCTTCCATTTTTCAAATTGTATTTTAACTTTATTTTGTATCTGTAGCCAGTTAGTATTTTTATGGTCCTTACCAAACCATATTCCTAACACTTTTACCTCGTCTTTTACTAGTTGGTGTATATGTGGGTGGTTAATGGTTTCAGAATTACCTATTTTTAGAATTTCTGTTTTTTGTTCATTTATTCTAGATCCTGACACTTGTCCGAAATTTATAAACTCTTTAATCAGGTCATCGTATTCGGAGATATCTGTACTTATAATTGAGCAATCGTCTGCGTGTTGAACAAGTTTTGTGTTGTTATGTGTATTTGGGATATGTATGCCTCTAATATTGTTATAGTTTTGTGTTGTTATGTGTATTTGGGATATGTATGCCTCTAATATTGTTATACTTTTGTGTTGTTATGTGTATTTGGGATATGTATGCCTCTAATATTGTTATAGTTTTGTGTTGTTATGTGTATTTGGGATATGTATGCCTCTAATATTGTTATAGTTTTGTGTTGTTATGTGTATTTGGGATATGTATGCCTTTAATATTGTTATAGTTTTGTGTTGTTATGTGTATTTGGGATATGTATGCCTCTAATATTGTTATAGTTTTGTGTTGTTATGTGTATTTGGGATATGTATGCCTCTAATATTATTATAGTTTTGTGTTGTTATGTGTATTTGGGATATGTTTGCCTCTAATATTGTTATTACATCTAATATTAGAGGCCAGTGTTTCTATAATTAGAGCATATAGTCAAATACTGAGAGGATAACCTTGCCTGATAGACCAAGTAATAGGAACTATGTTTGTAAGTAAGCCATTTACTTGAACCTTGCTATTTATGTTTTTGTATAAAATTCCCACCCATGTGATAAAATTCACCGGCAAATTCATGGCTTTCAATACTTGCTCCACTCTGTCGAAAGCCTTCTCCTGATCAAAGGATATTAGTATACCATCAAGTTCATTTACATCCATGTATTCTAAGATGCTGTTTATCGAAAATAAATTATCAAAGATGACCTTATCTGGTCCAGCTCCTGTTTGACTAGGGTCTATCAATTTATTTATTACCTTGGCAAGGCTGTTTGTTAAAAATTTGGTTATAAATTTATAATCATAACATAATAAGCTAATAGGACTCCATTGCTTAAGATCTTTATAATCCCCCTTATTTTTATACATCATAGTAATGATGCTACTTTTCATAGTGTCAGTTAGCTCCCCTTGTAAATATATGTTATTCAAAACCTCTACCAAATCTTTCCCTATAATTAGCCAAAAACGTGAATAGAAAGATTTACCCAACCCATCTATTCCTGGAGACTTATTATCTTCAAAACTATAGATTATTTTTTTACATTCAACTGCAGATAAAAAATTATCAAAGTAAGTCCAATCTTCTTCGTCAAGTTTTTTCAAATCAAGATGTGTTAAATATTCTTTATCTATATCCTCTTCAAAAAATTCTTGCCTTGACCGGATTAAGATACCTTTTTTCTTTTTGTTTTCTAACATAATAATATTTTTTTGTACATCTTTTACTTTGTTTTCATCTACACCATCTTCTTCTCTTTCTAATTCTAAGCATAAAGTTTGTATTTTTTTCCCTCATCTTCAGCTAAATTCTTCGAAAAAGTTATACTTAAACTTTTATTTTCTTTTTACCTATTTCCCACCTGTCAAGTAGAGAATACTTTAATTTTTCTGATTGCCATCCCTTCCAAAAATGTTCATTTAGCTTAATGTAATTTTCATCTTCTAATAAAGATTCATTAAATTTCCAATAGCTATTTCCCCATTTCTCTCTCTGAAATTTTAGGACAAGTATTACCGCTTTGTGATCAGATTTTTCAAATGATATATGTGTTGTCTGTTTTATCTTATCACACCATAAGGTAGGTATATAAATTTTATCTATTCTCGACCCTTGTCCTCTGTTATTTGTAAAAGTATAACTCTTTCTGTTGGGGTATTTATATCTAAAGGTATCCACCACATTCAGTGTATCTATAATATTTTCTAATATTAATTTCAAATTATTACTGGTAGCCATGTTGCCACTCTTAGTGTCTAGATCTGAAATTATACAATTAAAATCTCCTAATACCATATACTTATCTGTATTATTATTAATACTTCTACAGTATTCATTTAAATGATTATAAAAATTTACTCGTTCGTCCTGTTGTGGAGGACCATAAATATTAAGAACGTGTAATACACATGTATCTAATTTTATACTTATATGATTCAATCTACCATTCAAAAATTGTGGTATAATGTGACAATTCATATTTTCAATATTTGTATTCACTATTATGACTACACCTTTTGTGTTTGTATCACCTTGTGAAATATAAAATTTATAATTATTATTTTTTTCTAGATATTCTACCAAGTTTGTATCCACATGACAACATTATTGAGACAAATTAAATCACTGTCTCCGTAGTTAGCCAAAATATCATCTATCTTATTTCTAAAACCTCGTCTAATATTTAGACTGGTAATTTTTAAGTTCACAACCATATAAAGGGTGCATGTTAGTAAGAGTGTTAATAGAAGCTTAGTAATATTTTAAGGAAAAAGTTTATTGTTTGCTCTTTTTTACCTTTCTTTCTTTCTCGCTCTCCCCTGTTGATAGTCTTTCTCTTTTTTTTTCTTTTTTCACCTTTAATGGATTTTTTTATACCAGTTTTGTTTTCTGAATTAATCTTATGAAAGTCTTTGGCTTTATATTTGGATTTAAGTGGTTTATCTACATCCTGGGCCACTGAGGCACTTTTTACTGGACTTTTGAGAGGTGAAAAAATGTCAATTGTTGGAAATTTATCATCTATATTTGATAAAATCGGGTTTTCTATTGTCACTTTTTCACTTTTATCAGTTTCCCTTGTAAGCACATCTATCAAATCTTCCGCAAAAGTATTTTGCTTTTCATTTTGTTCAGAGTTTTTACCTTCGTTTTCATTTTCACTGTCTATTACCTCTCCTTCTTCCCTCTCTTCTGTAAGTTCTATATGTTCATTTTGACAAAAGGCCGATAAAAGGTCGGAAACCTGTCGCAGATCCTAAGTCCTCATCATTATTGTCCGGTCGCACTTCAGAAGGTCTAGGGCGATTGCTACCAAAACCCCACACTGGTCTCTTTTCTTGGCTACATTCTCGAGAGATGTGCCCGTATTCACCACAGTTATGACATTTTTTGTCCGGCGGTGGTTGACCATCATACTTAACCGTTTTCGGTTGACCTTTAATGAAAATCCTCCTAGGGATATGTGTATGTAGCGCTTTAACTCGTACTACTCGAACCCCTGATTGGATCGTAGGGAGTGACCTGAAAGTTGGCGAATGAAGTTCAATGATTATCGTTGCGTATTTCTGAAACTTGTGTATGACGCTATCAGGTTTTATTTCAAAGGGTAAGTTGTATAACGTAATGTCGATATAATTTTTCCTACTCTCCCAAATGGATGAGCATTTCTCAAGAGATAAATGATACCTTTAATTTCAAACCCGGAGAAGTCGTTCAGTAATACTTCTTTACATTCTCTATCTTTACAAGTCACAAAGAAATGATCGTTTAATTTTTGAAAGCATTTAGCAAACTCGGCGATATTAACTTTTGTCTGAAACAAACGAAGCATGCCGGTTGTACTGATTTTATTTATATCGTCCTGAGTAGTGTTCACCGGTATTAAAGGTTCAATATATAGGGTCAGGTCTCTGGACAAAGTTTTCTCGACATTCAAATTAATGTCCTCTCCAAAAATAAATTCATCCTGACCCAAATTGTCAGAATGTACTCCTGCCATATTTACAAATTGTTTATATGGGGATCTCAGAATGGAAATGAAAATAAATATAAATGCAAGCGTATATATATATACAAACGCAAAAAGACACACACGTAAATAAATACACTGAAGATGGCAAACAATGAAAGTTAGTCTCCCGTAGGGAGGGGGTGATATATGGTAAAGCTATATTTTGATTGTTAGTTTGTGGATTGCCTTTACCATTTGTTTTTCATCTTGAAACTTTCAATCTTCTTGCGCTATGCTCACTGAAACTGAAATTTTTCACATGTTGAGTTGTTTTCAACGATGTATACTGTTCGACGAATGATTTGATTATGTAACCTTTGTAACATTGGCTTAGAGAATAAAAGTTATTACTCCACTCTATAATATTTATTCTACTTATATAGAAATTCGATTGGTCAAAACAATCCCACGTAACATTTATCAAAACATCGTATTTCCCTCTCAACAACATCGTATTTCCCTCTCAACAATATCGTATTTCCCTTATTCGAAATTCTCAAGATTTAACGCTTTGGTGATATAACGGTATTAACCACAGAGATGTTCCGAAATAATCATTTTGTAAACAAAGATGGCCAAAAGATTTCATTTGGCAGAATTCACCAAAACGTTGGCCTGGTGAAATAAGGCATTTATTTCCCTTGCATAAGGGAGATATGAAGATTTGTTCACCCTCGAAATAGTCATATTTCCCTCCGGCGTTGACCTCGGGAAATATGTCTTTTCTCGGGTGAACAAATCTTCATATCTCCCTTATGCAAAGGAAATAAATGTATATTATCCAATATGTAGCACACAAGAATCTATTAGTTCATTAAGAGGAAGGATTAAGGTTCATAGAACTAGCTAAGCTTCTGTACCAAGCCAGACAAGTGTGCGGTCATGTATTTGTGTGTTAGTGGCATCAATTTTCTACGATATTGGTATTTGATTTTGGAATTGGTTCGACAATGTGATACTTTTTGTTGTTCATTTTTATTCATTAAATTTGCCTTGGAAATTAACGTCATTAACAGCACATGTAATGTTAGCCCTGTAGTTTTGCGTAATATCCGGATGGTCCTGTTACTCCACATACTGTGGTTGTTGGATCACACGTCATCAGATTATCAAATGCTTTGACACTGATGTCATCATTGACATTTTGTCAGCTCTAATGCCATTGTCAACATGGTTTATTCCCCGAACGCCTACTCGAATAAAACAACACCTAATTAAGAAAGGGGAATAGGGGGCCTTCTAAGGGTGGGATAATTGAATGTCTACCCGTAATTTACCTGTCCACCCAATTAACCATGTATGTATTATCATTGATAGATGGAAAAAAAAATTGGTATAGCTTTGATATATTTATTTGAATTAAATAAATAATACAACAAATATTGCAGATATATCTCTTAATTCAACAAAGTATGAATTAAAATGAAATACAAACAACTTTTAACATTGTTAAGTCATTAAACAACAAACATATATAAAATTTCTTATCAACATTTATGTAAGAAATAGCACTGTACTGGAATGAAACTTGATACTATAAAAGTTTTACACATTACATATATCTAAACATAGAAACACATTTCAAATCATTAAACTGTTATAATTATGCAAAAGTCTATAGGAAATCAAGCACAGAATTATCCTAAGTGGAGTAACTGGGAAGCTGAGTCTGCATAAGTAATCAGGACGAGCACACCAATCTAGTATCTGTCCTTCAGAGTTGCGAGTCGGCGATCAATGTTCAAGTATTTCTTGGCCCGTGATCGAATGGTACCACCAAGTGCTCTCTGGATCTTTGCAATTTCAATACTGTTCTGGATGTCTTTGAAGAGTTGTATTGCAGTGTAGATATTTGTGTGGCCGTGTTGTGTCATCTTCTTAAGTTTGCTGTGCCATCCTTCAATGCTGTTGGCTATGCGTGGTCCCTCTGTTCCATAGCGATTAAAAAAATATCTGTCTCCTTCTACCCATTGGTCAGTAACATAGTCAGTAAAGGGTTGAGTTAACTGAGTATGGTGCATCTCCAGAATACTTTGTCTGGTCCCCTGCGGTTAACTCTGTAGATGTACCCATGTAGTGCCAAGTTCTTTACATTCAGCTGTACATTTGCCACGGTTGAACATAAGCTAATGATTTTTTTGTCCAGTGCTCATTATATGTGCTCATTTCAGCTTACATTGTTTAACTTTTTCGGACAGCTTGGGTCTGTTTAACAATCTATGGCATTTTGAGTTGCAGAGCTTACATCGAAAATCCAATAACTCTCAGCTGATTTTGTTTGAATCTGATAATTATCTATCACAATTATACTTAACATGTTGAATAATTAACTCTTTTTTGAAATAATTAAATATGAAAAGTGAAAAAGATAAAATTGAAAAATATTAGCTTTATTCTACAAATATTCTACTTTTTATTTTACTTTCATAAATATTTTGGGTTTTCTTCGTATTTTTTTCTTTCTATTTTTTTGTTTTTTTGTGTTTTTTTTTGTGTTTGTTTTGCATGTTTTTTCTATAAATCATGTAATCTTTTTCAGATTACCAAAAACTCTTTTCATGTTTGAATGTTAAAATTATCAAACATAACATTAATTTTTGTAGGCATATATTAACACATTCACCTGTATGTCTACTAATTACTACCCCTTATGAGTAATTAATCCTCTCTCCTAATTATATGTTGTTTTAGTTCAGTAGGCGTTCGGAGTCAACATTCACATGTGTTTAAATGTCAATTAAAATAGAAAACAAAAGAAAGATTTTCGTATTTATATAGTCTCACTTTATATTCATACCAACAATATTCAGGATGTAAATTTATCCAATTCTTATCTGAGGAAAAAGGTAATACGCTTATTAAATCCAATTATTAATAGATTATTGACGTTTTGAAGATCATAACATTAGACCATAGCAGAGATTTTCTACAAAACACACAAGCAATCTGATAAATAAGTAAAATAAGATATTGGTGTAAATGCACATGAGAGACGTTAGCCTTATATTAGTAGGGTTCGCGTTACTCGATCTTTAGTTTTATATGTATGTTTTGTAGACCATTGTTTGTCCTTTTGTACTTTTTCTTTTGGCCATTGTGTTGTCTGTTCTCCTGCGATATACGGATTCTGATTACCCCTTTGTATCTTCAAACTCTTCTTAGACACAAATGAAAACATGAATATGATATTTCCTGTATTGATAAGGATAAACAAGGTACCAGTAGTAAAGCTAGAACTAAAAATATAGAATAGTGAAGTAGTCATTTTAAAAGGGAGAAAGTCACTTAGTACTCCACAGTACCAAAACAATTATTTCTAAGTTATAGGTATTCATATTTTTTATAATTATTTCTAAGTTATAGGTATTCATATCTTTTACAATTATTTCAAATTATAGGTATTCATATCTTTTATAATTATTTCTACGTTATAGGTATTCATATTTTTTATAATTATTTCTAGCTATAAGTATTCATATCTTTTACAATTATTTCTAAGTTATAGGTATTCATATCTTTTATAATTATTTCTAAGTTATAGGTATTCATATCTTTCATAATTATTTCTAAGTTATAGGTATTCACAGAGGAGGCGCGACGCTTTGCACACGACACGCATATACCAAGTATATTATCGATAATCGGATGTTTACGATTCAGTTTGAAAATTGACTTTGAAGTGAAAACATCTCGTTAAAAAAAATACTTAAATTAAACGTGAATTTATCCAGCTGTCTAAATTTATTTTCAATATGGGATCTCTTGAAATGTATGATCGCAATACAAAAAGTGTACAAATATTGTTATTCCCTCCCCACCAAAAGTTGAACTCTATTGATTTTGATTATTTTTCTGTTCTGTTATGGAGTTTTAATGAAATTGTGTTTTTATTTAAAGAATCATAATTAATTGTCCAAATACATTTTTTTTTCTCACTTACTTGACTTTTTTTTATATAGAAAAAACGGTTATAATTGAGTTGTTGCACAATACACAAACATGTCTCTGCAATACACATCTACAACATTTATCATAAATCCACAATTATTAAAGATCATTAAACTTTAGTTACGCAACAATACTAAAACATTCTTATCAAATTCACATACAGTGTATGCACTAATTAGATCTCAGGTAAAATACAGGTAACAATACTTCGACAATACTTGTACTTTTTTTTATCATATATTTTTTTTATTATATACGTGTATTTGTATACATAAAGTTCACGTGATCCTCAATATGTTTTAGTGTGAAATCGTATAATCACCATTAAAAAGGCTAAAATATGATATTCTGTGGATTCAAATTGTCACAGGAGATGTTTGATACAACACAAATCACGAAAAATTGGGTGATTTTTCAAGGTCAATTGTGGCGCAATGGATGGAGACTTAAGGAGACTTAAGAAAACATTGGAAGCCTCATGATTGATCTATGTCATACTAAAAGGGATAGGAAAAGTCTCCAACAGATTTTACAAATTTTCATTTTTAATGTTGATCGGTTGAGGACGCTATGAATGGAAAAAAAATGGCGACAAAATGTCCCTCTCGAAAATTGCAGATGATCACATTTAACATTCAACCCAAACATCCTTATGTTAATTCCATTCATATCTAGATATCTATCAATAATTTACCGAGAGGGACTCGCCATTAATCATCCATGAACGCAGTAATCGGCTTAGTAAAACACTGAAAATTCGATAATGTCACCCTCATCAGATAACGATATATTGATGCTGACTTCCGGTTGAGCAACATGTAATTTTTTGCACCCGACACCAACGTGTCGTGCCTCCTCTGAGCTATTCATATCTTTTATTATTATTTCTAAGTTATAGGTATTCATATTTTTTATAATTATTTCTAGGTTATAGGTATTCATATCGTTAACAATTATTTCTAAGTTATGGGTATTCATATCTTTTATAGTTATTTCTAAGTTATAGGTATTCATATCTTTCACAATTATTTCTAAGTTATAGGTATTCATATCTTTTACAATTATTTCTAAGTTATAGGTATTCATATCTTTAATATTTATTTCTAAGCTATAGGTATTCATATCCTTTATAATTATTTCTAAGTTATAGGTATTCATATCTTTCACAATTATTTCTAAGTTATAGGTATTCATATCTTTTATAATTATTTCTAAGTTATAGGTATTCATAACTTTAATAATCATTTCTAAGTTATAGGTATTCATATCTTTCATAATTATTTCTAAGTTATAGGTATTCATATCTTTTCTAATTATTTCTAAGCTATAGGTATTTATATCTTTTATAGTTATTTCTAAGTAATAGATATTCATATTCTTCATAATTATTTCTAAGTTATAGGTATTCATAGCTTTAATAATCATTTCTAAGTTATTGGTATTCATATCTTTCATAATTATTTCTAAGATATAGGTATTTATATCTTTTACAATTATTTCTAAGTTATAGGTATTCATATCTTTTCTAATTATTTCTAAGCTATAGGTATTTATATCTTTTATAGTTATTTCTAAGTAATAGATATTCATATTCTTCATAATTATTTCTAAGTTATAGGTATTCATAGCTTTAATAATCATTTCTAAGTTATTGGTATTCATATCTTTCATAATTATTTCTAAGATATAGGTATTTATATCTTTTATAATTATTTCTAAGTTATAGGTATTCATATCTTTTATAGTTATTCCTAAGTAATAGGTATTCATAGCTTTAATAATCATTTCTAAGTTATTGGTATTCATATCTTTCATAATTATTTCTAAGATATAGGTATTCATATCTTTTATAATTATTTCTAAGTTATAGGTATTCATATCTTTTATAGTTATTCCTAAGTAATAGGTATTCATATCTTTTACAATTATTTCTAAGTTTAGGTATTCATATCTTTTACAATTATTTCTAAGTTATAGGTATTCATATCTTTTATAATTATTTCTAAGTTATAGGTATTCATATCTTTCATAATTATTTCTAAGTTATAGGTATTCACAGAGGAGGCGCGACGCTTTGCACATGACACGCATATACCAAGTATATTATCGATAACCGGATGTTTACGATTCAGTTTGAAAATTGGCTTTGAAGTGAAAACATCTCGTTAAAAAAAATACTTAAATTAAACGTGAATTTATCCAGCTGTCTAAATTTATTTTCAATATGGGATCTCTTGAAATGTATGATCGCAATACAAAAAGTGTACAAATATTGTTATTCCCTCCCCCCAAAAGTTGAACTCTATTGATTTTGATTATTTTTCTGTTCTGTTAAGGAGTTTTAATGAAATTGTGTTTTTATTTAAAGAATCATAATTAATTGTCCAAATACATTTTTTTTTCTCACTTACTTGACTTTTTTTTATATAGAAAAAACGGTTATAATTGAGTTGTTGCACAATACACAAACATGTCTCTGCAATACACATCTACAACATTTATCATAAATCCACAATTATTAAAGATCATTAAACTTTAGTTACGCAACAATACTAAAACATTCTTATCAAATTCACATACAGTGTATGCACTAATTAGATCTCAGGTAAAATACAGGTAACAATACTTCGACAATACTTGTACTTTTTTTTATCATATATTTTTTTTATTATATACGTGTATTTGTATACATAAAGTTCACGTGATCCTCAATATGTTTTAGTGTGAAATCGTATAATCACCATTAAAAAGGCTAAAATATGATATTCTGTGGATTCAAATTGTCACAGGAGATGTTTGATACAACACAAATCACGAAAAATTGGGTGATTTTTCAAGGTCAATTGTGGCGCAATGGATGGAGACTTAAGGAGACTTAAGAAAACATTGGAAGCCTCATGATTGATCTATGTCATACTAAAAGGGATAGGAAAAGTCTCCAACAGATTTTACAAATTTTCATTTTTAATGTTGATCGGTTGAGGACGCTATGAATGGAAAAAAAATGGCGACAAAATGTCCCTCTCGAAAATTGCAGATGATCACATTTAACATTCAACCCAAACATCCTTATGTTAATTCCATTCATATCTAGATATCTATCAATAATTTACCGAGAGGGACTCGCCATTAATCATCCATGAACGCAGTAATCGGCTTAGTAAAACACTGAAAATTCGATAATGTCACCCTCATCAGATAACGATATATTGATGCTGACTTCCGGTTGAGCAACATGTAATTTTTTGCACCCGACACCAACGTGTCGTGCCTCCTCTGAGCTATTCATATCTTTTATTATTATTTCTAAGTTATAGGTATTCATATTTTTTATAATTATTTCTAGGTTATAGGTATTCATATCGTTAACAATTATTTCTAAGTTATGGGTATTCATATCTTTTATAGTTATTTCTAAGTTATAGGTATTCATATCTTTCACAATTATTTCTAAGTTATAGGTATTCATATCTTTTATAATTATTTCTAAGTTATAGGTATTCATAACTTTAATAATCATTTCTAAGTTATAGGTATTCATATCTTTCATAATTATTTCTAAGTTATAGATATTCATATCTTTTATAATTATTTCTAAGCTATAGGTATTTATATCTTTTATAGTTATTTCTAAGTAATAGATATTCATATTCTTCATAATTATTTCTAAGTTATAGGTATTCATAGCTTTAATAATCATTTCTAAGTTACTGGTATTCATATCTTTCATAATTATTTCTAAGATATAGGTATTTATATCTTTTACAATTATTTCTAAGTTATAGGTATTCATATCTTTTATAATTATTTCTAAGCTATTGGTATTCATATCCTTTATAATTATTTCTAATTTATAGGTATTTATATCTTTTACAATTATTTCTAAGTTATAGGTATTCATATCTTTTACAATTATTTCTAAGTTATAGGTATTCATATCTTTTACAATTATTTCTAAGTTATAGGTATTCATATCTTTAATAATTATTTCTAAGTAATAGGTATTCATATCTTTTACAATTATTTCTAAGTTATAGGTATTCATATCTTTTATAATTATTTCTAAGTTATAGGTATTCATATCTTTTATAATTATTTCTAAGTTATAGGTATTCATATCTTTTTAATTATTTCTAAGTTATAGGTATTCATATCTTCTATAATTATTTCTAAGTTATTGGTATTCATATTTTCTATAATTATTTCTAAGTAATAGGTATTCATATCTTTCATAATTATTTCTAAGTTATAGGTATTCATATCTTTTATAATTATTTCTAAGATATAGGTATTTATATCTTTCATAATTATTTCTAAGTTATAGGTATTCATATCCTTTATAATTATTTCTAAGTTATAGGTATTCATAACTTTCATAGTCATTTCTAAGTTATAGGTATTCATATCTTTTATAATTATTTCTAAGTTATAGGTATTCATATCTTTTATAATTATTTCTAAGCTATAGGTATTCATATCTTTTATAGTTATTCCTAAGTAATAGGTATTCATATCTTTTACAATTATTTCTAAGTTTAGGTATTCATATCTTTTACAATTATTTCTAAGTTATAGGTATTCATATCTTTTATAATTATTTCTAAGTTTTGGTATTCATATCTTTTACAATTATTTCTAAGTTATAGGTATTCATATCTTTTATAATTATTTCTAAGTTATTGGTATTCATATTTTTTATAATTATTTCTAAGTAATAGGTATTCATATCTTTCATAATTATTTCTAAGCTATAGGTATTCATATCTTTTATAATTATTTCTAAGATATAGGTATTTATATCTTTTATAATTATTTCTAAGTTATAGGTATTCATATCCTTTATAATTATTTCTAAGTTATAGGTATTCATAACTTTCATAGTCATTTCTAAGTTATAGGTATTCATATCTTTTATAGTTATTTCTAAGTTATAGGTATTCATATCTTTTATAATTATTTCTAAGCTATAGGTATTCATATCTTTAATATTTATTTCTAAGCTATTGGCATTCATATCCTTTATAATTATTTCTAATTTATAGGTATTCATATCTTTTACAATTATTTCTAAGTTATAGGTATTCATATCTTTTATAATTATTTCTAAGTTATAGGTGTTCATATCTTTTACAATTATTTCTAAGTTATAAGTATTCATATCTTTCATAATTATTTCTAAGTAATAGGTATTCATATCTTTTACAATTATTTCTAAGTTATAGATATTCATATCTTTTATAATTATTTATAAGTTATAGGTATTCATATCTTTTACAATTATTTCTAAGTTATTGGTATTCATATCTTTTATAATTATTTCTAAGTAATAGGTATTCATATCTTTTACAATTATTTCTAAGTTTAGGTATTCATATCTTTTTTCAATTATTTCTAAGTTATAGGTATTCATATCTTTTATAATTATTTCTAAGTAATAGGTATTCATATCTTTCACAATTATTTCCAAGTTTAGGTATTCATATCTTTTACAATTATTTCTAAGTTATAGGTATTCATATCTTTTATAATTATTTCTAAGTTTAGGTATTCATATCTTTTATAATTATTTCTAAGTAATAGGTATTCATATCTTTCACAATTATTTCTAAGTTATAGGTATTCATATCTTTAACAATTATTTCTAAATTTTAGGTATTCATATCTTTCATAATTATTTCTAAGTTATAGGTATTCATATCTTTTATAGTTATTTCTAAGCTATAGGTATTCATATTTTTTATAATTATTTCTAAGTTATATGTATTCATATCTTTTACAATTATTTCTAAGCTATAGGTATTCATATCTTTTATAATTATTTCTAAGTTATAGGTATTCATAACTTTTATAATCATTTCTAAGTTATAGGTATTCATATCTTTTATAATTATTTCTAAGTTATAGGTATTCATATCTTTTATAGTTATTTCTAAGTAATAGATATTCATATTCTTCGTAATTATTTCTAAGTTATAGGTATTCATAGCTTTTATAATAATTTCTAAGTTATTGGTATTCATATCTTTCATAATTATTTCTAAGATATAGGTATTTTATCTTTTACAATTATTTCTAAGTTATAGGTATTCATATCTTTTATAATTATTTCTAAGTTATAGGTATTCATATCTTTAATAATTATTTCTAAGTAATAGGTATTCATATCTTTTACAATTATTTCTAAGTTATAGGTATTCATATCTTTTATAATTATTTCTAAGTTATAGGTATTCATATCTTTTATAATTATTTCTAAGTTATAGGTATTCATATCTTTTTAATTATTTCTAAGTTATAGGTATTCATATCTTCTATAATTATTTCTAAGTTATTGGTATTCATATTTTCTATAATTATTTCTAAGTAATAGGTATTCATATCTTTCATAATTATTTCTAAGTTATAGGTATTCATATCTTTTATAATTATTTCTAAGATATAGTTATTTATATCTTTCATAATTATTTCTAAGTTATAGGTATTCATATCCTTTATAATTATTTCTAAGTTATAGGTATTCATATCTTTTATAATTATTTCTAAGTTATAGGTATTCATATCTTTTATAATTATTTCTAAGCTATAGGTATTCATATCTTTAATATTTATTTCTAAGCAATTGGTATTCATATCCTTTATAATTATTTCTAATTTATAGGTATTCATATCTTTTACAATTATTTCTAAGTTATAGGTATTCATATCTTTCTTAATTATTTCTAAGTTATAGGTGTTCATATCTTTTACAATTATTTCTAAGTTATAAGTATTCATATCTTTTATAATTATTTCTAAGTAATAGGTATTCATATCTTTTACAATTATTTATAAGTTATAGGTATTCATATCTTTTATAATTATTTCTAAGTTATAGGTATTCATATCTTTTATAGTTATTCCTAAGTAATAGGTATTCATATCTTTCACAATTATTTCTAAGTTTAGGTATTCATATCTTTTACAATTATTTCTAAGCTATAGGTATTCATATCTTTTATAATTATTTCTAAGTAATAGGTATTCATATCTTTTACAATTATTTCTAAGTTTAGGTATTCATATCTTTTACAATTATTTCTAAGTTATAGGTATTCATATCTTTTATAATTATTTCTAAGTTTTGGTATTCATATCTTTTACAATTATTTCTAAGTTATAGGTATTCTAATCTTTTATAATTATTTCTAAGTTATTGGTATTCATATTTTTTATAATTATTTCTAAGTAATAGGTATTCATATCTTTCATAATTATTTCTAAGCTATAGGTATTCATATCTTTTATAATTATTTCTAAGATATAGTTATTTATATCTTTTATAATTATTTCTAAGTTATAGGTATTCATATCCTTTATAATTATTTCTAAGTTATAGGTATTCATAACTTTCATAGTCATTTCTAAGTTATAGGTATTCATATCTTTTATAATTATTTCTAAGTTATAGGTATTCATATCTTTTATAATTATTTCTAAGCTATAAGTATTCATATCTTTAATATTTATTTCTAAGCTATTGGTATTCATATCTTTTATAATTATTTCTAATTTATAGGTATTCATATCTTTTACAATTATTTCTAAGTTATAGGTATTCATATCTTTTATAATTATTTCTAAGTTATAGGTGTTCATATCTTTTACAATTATTTCTAAGTTATAGGTATTCATATCTTTCATAATTATTTCTAAGTAATAGGTATTCATATCTTTTACAATTATTTCTAAGTTATAGATATTCATTTCTTTTATAATTATTTATAAGTTATAGGTATTCATATCTTTTACAATTATTTCTAAGTTATTGGTATTCATATCTTTTATAATTATTTCTAAGTAATAGGTATTCATATCTTTTACAATTATTTCTAAGTTTAGGTATTCATATCTTTTACAATTATTTCTAAGTTATAGGTATTCATATCTTTTATAATTATTTCTAAGTTTAGGTATTCATATCTTTTACAATTATTTCTAAGTTATATGTATTCATATCTTTTATAATTATTTCTAAGTTATAGGTATTCATATCTTTTATAATTATTTCTAAGTAATAGGTATTCATATCTTTCACAATTATTTCTAAGTTATAGGTATTCATATCTTTAACAATTATTTCTAAGTTTTAGGTATTCATATCTTTTATAATTATTTCTAAGTTATAGGTATTCATATCTTTTATAATTATTTCTAAGCTATAGGTATTCATATCTTTTACAATTATTTCTAAGCTATAGGTATTCATATCTTTTATAATTATTTCTAAGTTATAGGTATTCATAACTTTTATAATCATTTCTAATTTATTGGTATTCATATCTTTTATAATTATTTCTAAGTTATAGGTATTCATATCTTTCATAGTTATTTCTAAGTAATAGATATTCATATTCTTCATAATTATTTCTAAGTTATAGGTATTCATAGCTTTTATAATAATTTCTAAGTTATTGGTATTCATATCTTTCATAATTATTTCTAAGATATAGGTATTTTATCTTTTACAATTATTTCTAAGTTATAGGTATTCATATCTTTTATAATTATTTCTAAGTTATAGGTATTCATATATTTTATAATTATTTCTAAGTTATAGGTATTCATATCTGTCATAATCATTTATAAGTTATAGGTATTCATATCTTTCATAATTATTTCTAAGTTATAGGTATTCATATCTTTTATAATTATTTGTAAGGTATCGGAATTCACAACTTTTATAATTATTTCAAAGTAATAGGTATTCATATCGTTTATAATTTAGCTGTAAAATGAAAAACAAATAATACCACACTGTTGAAAAAGTTCCAAAATTCAACAGAAAATCGTAGAAAGGGACTGAATCGATACCTCTAACACACAAATACATGACCGCCCACTTTCCTGGCTTGGTACAGGCACTTCAATAAAATGTGAACCGTATCGGTGGTGTAATGGTTAGCGTGCTCGCCTGGAGTGTGGTAGATCGTGGATTCGAGCCCCGGTCGGTCACAACCAAAGACTATAAAATTGGTATGTGTTGCTTCTCTGCCTAAGCACGCAGCATTAAGGAGAAAGAGCAACGAATGGTCGCCTCGGAATCAGAATAATGTGTCCGAGTGGAGCGATATGTCTACCCGCGGACTGTTGCTTCAGTGAGCTAGCACTATAACAATCCAACCCAGCGTGTTGATCTAGGAAAAAGCGGACCTCATCATCATCTCATTGAAAATTAATTTGGTCTCGCCATGATATAGCTGAAAAATTGTTGAATTGGCGTTAAGCAACAATCACTCACTCAATAAAATGTGGCAGGGATAAATAGCTTTAGTATCATTATGTTTTGATAAGACATGATATTAGATGTTAAAGTGTTACTTGCGCTCAGATGAGTAGATATTTATCAGTCCTTATACTCCAATTGTAGACTAATTCTTATATACGAGTTTACATACCATTTTTCCTTAAATGTTTGACCAATCATTGAAATTTTACGAAATATCCAAAATATTGTTAATTCATGATGACGTAAAACAGATATACCAATGGTTAAGATTACAGATGATTGTACGTTTAGTTGATAATGATGTAATTGATGACCATGACTGTTTAAACTTTCTTTTCACCATACCAAAGGTGTATGTATGACACTGCGTGCCCTATTTATTATCAAGTTCTGACAAAAACTATCCAGGAGGTACACAGCATCAGCTTATACCACTTCATTTATTTGACATCATTGAATATTATTTGCCATGTATGACACTGCGTGCCCTATTCATTATCAAGTTCTGACAAAAACTATCCAGGAGGTACACAGCATCAGCTTATACCAATTCATTTATTTGACATCATTGAATATTATTTGCCATGTATGACACTGCGTGCCCTATTCATTATCAAGTTCTGACAAAAACTATCCAGGAGGTACACAGCATCAGCTTATACCAATTCATTTATTTGACATCATTGAATATCATTGCAGTTGACATATTTGCCAAATAAGTTAATGTTATACCTTATTTTGATTATTTAATGGATCTATCATAATGAAGATCTTCCTAAAACCAGCAAACAGTGTTAGTATTATTGGTGTTTAACGCCACTTTCAACATTATTTCAGTTATATTGTGGAGTTCATTTTTATTGTTGGGGGAAACGGAGTACACGGAGAAAATCACTGACCTACCTCAAATCACTGACAACCTTTATCACATAATGTTGTATCGAGTACACCTCAAAACGTTAGTGGTGATATGCACTGATTGCACATGTAGTTGTACATCCAACTACTATACAATCACGACCCCGACGACCACAAAACTAGCTAAGAAAAGATTGAAGATACCAAAGGGTCGAAGAAAGATAGACAATGCCACTGCCAAAAGAGACAAAAGTACAAACAATTATATATAAAACACTGCACAGAAAACTAAAGATCGAGCAACACGAACCCCAATAAAAACCGGGGATGAATTTACCGTTATTTTTGTAATATGTTTAAGATCGACTTTGTTTATTCCGCAATAACTGCATTTCGTGGGTCATTTATGACTCCTACTTTGCGAAAAAATATTTAATTGCATTCGTAGTTTGATTATGTACAATATGCGTCAGTGTGTGCATTTCTTTTTAAATCATTTGTATATGCATAGAGAATCTACCGTTTGAAAGGATTCGGTAATGTCAAGGGACAGATGTTATGGTGTTTAACGCCTCTTTCAACAATATTTCACTTATATCGTGGCAATCAGCTTTATTGGTGGAGGAAACCACCGACCTGCTGCAAATCACTGACAAACTTTATCACATAATGTTGTATCAAGTACACCTCGCCATCAGCGAGATTCGAACTCACCACTTTAGTGGTGATATGTACTGATTACTGCATAGATAGCTGCAAATCCAACTACCATACGATCACAACCACGAAGGCCCCTTGTAATGTCAAACGTATGTTACATTGGCGTGATTATATGCGTCGGGTATTTATCATTAAAAAGTGTCTGTCTATTAAGATTGTAATATTTTGTATATTTCTTTCTACTTCTTATTTCAAATTTGCCATTCTATGCAGCAGATGAGGATATTAATTTATATAATGTGTTCATGCCACGGTGTAGCTGAAATACTGATAAAGGTGGCGTTAATGACTAATCAATCTAACCAACTAAGAAAACTATTCAATTATTCAATGCATAGATCGACACATTTCTTCCGCTTTATCAAATTAACATACAAATATGTCATGAGTCTTACTGTTCGCGAGCAGATGATTTCACTCCCGGTTTATTTGGTGGGGTCCGTGTTGCTACTATTTTAGTGTTTTGTGTTGTTCTATTATGTGTCTTTACGTTCTGAGTTGCGTGTTGTTATTTCTGTTACGATTTCCTCATAAAAACGATTTCTAGTTCGTCTTTACATCCAGTTGTTTATATGAGAGCTCATGTCTTATTTACGTTATTTGTGTTTGCTTGCGTATATTGGTGTCCAACACATGTTGTGTTGTGTTTCTGTTTTGTTTTGTCTTGTGTACCCTGTGTTGCCAGTTTCTCTCGATTGTGATAATAAAAAATTTCACTAATAAAAACGTAGATATCAAATTTAGTGCGCACGACTCGTTTCGGAATTACCTTCATCGGGTTATCCTCAAAGCCAAAATAGTCGAAAGTCAAATAATTTGAAAGTCTTTGGGAGCAGGGAAACCAAAGGGCCTAAGTAGAACTGCCAAAATCGGCTAAAGTCAGAACTATCACCTCTCACCTCAATTCATTGAAAATAAAGAAAAAAAACTAAACTTGATTTAGAAAAAGGTTAGGTCGAGAGCAGCATGATACGACCGCATCATGCCGAGAAGACCAAAAGTGATTATTAAAATCATTTGTAGGCACAGTAATTGCTGGACACAATATTGTGTTGGACACAGTAATTTGCTGGACCATTTGTATTTTGAGCATTTTATTTGTTTTATTATATTAAACGTTGGTCTCTTCAGCCCCAATTAAGCCTGTCAAGCTTGGAGACCATAAGAGCTAGTTAACTAGGACGAATCTTATGGAAAAATGTAGGCAGTGAATGCTAAAAAAAATATAATAGAAAATGATTACACAATCAATTCAAAGAAAAAATACGCAACAAACATGTCAAGGTTATATGAACAATATTAAATGCAAAATAGCGAATTTTTGGAGTTTGGAATTTGTTGGCCCCTTTCGGTCGAATTTATCTGGGAAGCAATCAGATATTGATCGAATCAGTCAACATACTACAGGAAGCTCTTTTCAGAATCATTTCAAACTTGGATGAAAGGTGAGAATTCTATGTACCTCTCAAATATTCGATATTTCGGGATTTTGGCCCCTTTTTTAAATGAAATAGCAATATTTGTTATGGTCCATCAACAACTCATAAAAATAATTGTTTTGCAAAATGAAAATTACATTAAAATTGGATGAAAAATAAAATAAAATAAAATTTGATGTTCTCCCTTTTGGACCGTTCTATATCAAAAACGGTAATGGTTAAATAATCACTAGATGCCCTTTATCCTCAGATATTCATCAATGAAAGACTAATCATAATCATATTACAATGTAGATTATATCAGGTTATCAGGTGAACATCTGCTCTGCTCATAATTAGTGTCCTACTTAATGTAACAAGGTAATAGTACAGATAAGACATACATGTATATTGCTTATTTTATATACATGAAGAGATTTTATAACAATAAATACGTTACCATCATAAATTCTGAGTATATCCTATAGCGTCATTCAAACAGCCGGAAAACCATATAGGCTACAAATAGCCTCCATTCGGAAACCATCGGTTGCCATTACCCATCCTAATCATAACTTGTCCAGCTGCGCCACGATAAGCTCGTGAACATTGCCTCCATGTGTTTATAGAAGAAAGCAGATGAAAACGATTTTTTATATTGTTTAAATCTATTATTATTGTAATATTATTATTATTATTGCTTACTCAATTGTTATTTTAGGTCTCGGTAAGTAATTTTGTGACATTTTACTGTATTATCGAGATGGAATTTTCGGCAAGTACTAGTAGTCCGTACTTCCCAATTACAGGAACTGACGCTTTTTGGGATGGTTCGGTCCCAAACCCAATGGTTAGTTCCCTTAATAACCCTACCTCCAGTTTGTCCAGCATTCGTCCTGAGGCCTAAGCAGCAGACGCTGGACATTCTTTGCACAGTCGGGACTTAGGTCCTGTGCCTGCGGTACCGGGAGGAGGGGTTATTCCTACTCTGTCTATAGTCACCTCTACAGTTTCCAGGTCAGTGAATTCTTCAGGCGCCCTGAATCCTGTACCTGGTCAGTCGATGGGCATCAATCTTTCCAGTACCAGACCACCCATTGTCAGTAGTGGTTCTCTCTCGGCTACTGGGTTTCCAACTGCTTACAATTGGAATAGACCCCCTTGGATGTTTCCTTACCCCGTTGTTGGTAATCCTTGGCAACTTTCAGCTGCTTTAGGTGTTCCTAACCAGGCTGTTTCTGGAGGTTTATGTCTCACTAGTCAGGACCCTTTAGACAGTGTAAGGGAGTTGTTTAGTGGGTTTAAAGATTCCATGAAGGCCGAGTTTAGTTCTCTAAGCTCTCGGCTTTTGGTTCTGGAATCTTCCACTAAGGTTAGAATGGACCCTGTACCTCCTTCTCCTGAGTCTCAGGAAGATGAGGTTGACAGGGAGGATGATGAAATTTCTGTGGCACCTGGTAGTCACGAGAGGGTGTTCCTCGATGAAGAGGAATCTGACCACCCTACTGACTCTCAGACAGTGAAGAGGGTACCCTCTTCCGGTTCTACAAATTATCATCAGACAGTCGCTGATGGTTCTCCTGTTCCCGAGACTGACAGTACTTCTCTATCTAAAGAGAACTTAAGGTCTAGGGTCTACACCCTCATGAGGGACGTAGCGAAAGCACCATTTGCCTCTCCTCTTAAGCCTAAAAGGCTTTCTTCCAATTTTGAGGCTTCTTGTGGTTTGACTCGGGAGAGTACATCTACATATAACTCTTTTCCAGAGTCTAACCATGTGCTGGCTGCTTTACAAATCATTAATGATGGTATTAGTAATGATTCTGTAGATAAACAGTCTTCTGGTTCCAAGTTTTCGGATTTTGGTCCTACCTCATTCCCAGGAGTTTACAATGTTAAGGATTACCAAATCTTTAATTCTACTCTGGGAAGGTTGCTCCCAACTTGTGACAAAGCCATGTCTAATTTGGTGGGATCAAAACCAGTTGACGTCTTAGACTTTCTCAGGCTACTTGGTCAAAGTCGGAGAATTTACTTCGTAATTCGTCACAGGTACTTGCTTCGGCAGAACATTATCTTTCTGCCACTGGTGCCCTTCTTCAGGACCTAGAGGATGAAGGTATAGCTGAATTCAAGTCTCTCTTGTTACAGCTTGATAAAGCGTTAGGGGCTTCACAAGTTCTTGTATCGGGTGCTCTCACCAACTTTACTCTTCCCAAGAGGACTGAGATTCTTGACAAATCTTCTGTTAATGAAACTCTTAAGGATTCACTTATGAAATCTCCTCTTTCGGACAAAACGTTTAATCTTTCTCTCCAAAAAGTCCAGGAAGAAGTTAGCAAGGCTCCCCAGTCTGTTAGCGTTAATGTCAGGTTGAATGATGGGAAGAGAACAATTGCTTCCTCATCTTCTGGTTATCAACCTACTCCTACTTTTTCTGCAAAAAGGAGAAAGGTTGTTCGTCGCAAACAGTATGCCAATTCTTCTAAAACACATCATTCTCAGAAGTCTGGTTCTAATGTTGCTCAGAAGTATGGCCCTCGGCCCTAGGTCGTTGCCCCCTCGTACGTTATCGACTGCTCAAGAAGAAAGGGAACAACTGCCTCTTTCTTCCATCCCTGTGGGAGGGAGGTTAAGTCAATTCTCAACTCAATGGGAAAAGAGAACCTCAGACCCATGGGTTTTATCGATAATTCGGGGGGATTAGAACTTCAGTTCAAACAGTTACCACCTCTGTCGGAGTCTCCCATTCCCTTTGCAGTCTCTTCGGATCCTCACAAACGTCTACGTCTGTTAGAGGAGGTGTCTGTTCTGTTGCAGAAGGCAGCAATAGAACAGATTCCAAGTTCTTGCCTGGATCTAGGATTTTATTCCCGTCTCTTTTTGATCCCAAAGAAAACGGGGGGAATGAGACCAGTTATAGACCTTTCTATTTTGAATACTTACCTTGTGGTCCCCCATTTCAAAATGGAGACCAACAGGTCCATCAGGGATTCTATACTCACTGGAGTTTGGTCGACATCGCTCGATTTAGCATATGCTTATTTCCACTGCCCTATTTCTGCGGCTTTCAGGAAATAACTTCGCTTCGTGTGGGACAACAAAGTTTTTCAATTCCGAGCTCTCCCATTCGGGTTAGCCATAGCTCCTTTGGTCTTCACCAAAATTTTTCAAGTTGTCTCAGCTCATCTGCACACACTGTCTTTTCCGGATTCATTCCTACCTGGACGATGCTCTTATCAAGGAACTCAACCCAGACATTCTTTTGTCTCATACCCAGACAGTTATAGACCTCCTCCTAGAACTAGGTTTCCTGATTTCTTGGAAGAAATCGGAGGTCATTCCGTCTCAGGATTTCGTTTTCCTAGGAGAATATTTCAGGATGGACTTGGGTCTTGTGTTTCCTCCAAAGGAGAATTTGATGGCTCTTCGTCAGTTTATTCTAACCTTTCTGACCAAGACCTCACTCACTGCTCGTCAATGTTCATAGCTGCTAGGTCTTCTCAACTCTCTAGCAGATGTAGTACAGCTAGGACGTCTACACATTTGTCCTCTACAGTTTTATCTCCTCGAGCATTGGACCCCGTCTTTACAGGATTGGGAAGCCTCTATTCCTATTCTGGAAGTTCTCTCTCCTCATCTGTCTTGGTGGCTGCAGAGGGAAAATGTCATGACAGGATTTCCCCTGGCATCTCCAGTTTCCAGTATGACCCTATTCACTGACGCTTCCCTTCTGGGATGGGGAGCCTATCTGGAGGATCAAACTGTTTCAGGGATGTGGTCTTCCACCCTTCAGAAAGATCACATCAATCTTTTTGAAATGAGGGCAGTTCTGTTAGCTCTTTGTCATTTCAAACTTTGTCTGGAGTCCCTATTTATTGTCTTGGCAACAGACAACACAATAGTGGTAGCCTACCTGAAGAATCAGGGAGGAACACATTGTTACTATCTGTATCAGCTGGCCAAGGATGTTCTGATCCTATGCTCTCAATTTCAGATTCGTCTGGCTGTGAGACATATTCCAGGCCGTCTGAACGTTCTTGTGGACTCTCTTTCCAGGTCCTTAGCACCAGTCAATACAGAGTTGGAACTTCATCAGGCAGTCTTTCAATCTATAGGTCTTCATTGGGGAAATCCCAATATAGATCTATTCGCAACGAGTCTGAACTTCAAGGTGAAAACTTTCGTCTCCCCAGTTCCAGACCCCAGAGCATATGCTGTGGACGCAATGAGCCTATCTTGGGAGGGAATGTTCGCCTATGCATTCCCCCATTCAGATTTCTCGCCCCTTTTCTTCACAAGATAACAGGAGAGAAATGTATGATCATAGTTTTTGCTCCAGCTTGGCCAAAACAAGCTTAGTTCGCAAATCTACTATGTCTGTCCTGTGCCAGGACACTAGTGCTTCCCTTAAAATGAAATCTTTTATCTCAGTTCAAAGGGGGTGTAGTTCATCTTTCTCCATAAAGACTTCATCTAAACGCTTGGCTTCTGTCAGGGATAATCTCAGACAGAAAGGCTTTTCTGAAACAGCTACCAAGCACATCTCCAGGTCAGTGCGAGAATCCACTAGCATCGTCTAAGTGGACAATCTTCTCTGATTTATGTGTTGGAAGGGAGATTGATCCTTTCAAAATCTCTGTCCAAAAATTAGCGGATTTTCTTGTCTTCCTCTTTGAGGTGAAAGGTCTTGCCCCTTCCACTGTAAAGAGGTACAGATCTGCTATCTCTCGAACTATTTATATATCTGGTGGGGAAGATTTCGGAAATAATCAGTTTATTTCCCTTCTAGTTCGCAACTTTAGTCTTGAAAGGCCACGACAAAGAGTTTTGGTTCCTCAATGGAACCTAGGTCTAGTTTTATCAGCTCTCAACCTGACATCCTTTGAGCCAGCAGAAGAGTTAAACTTGAAATTCCTCTCTTACAAATGCTGTTTCTTATTGGCACTTGCTTCGGGCAGGAGAAGAAACGAAGTTCATGCGTTTTCTACTTCTAATTCTTGCCTTAGATTCTCTAGAGACAAGTCTTCGGTTACTTTGCTTACGGACCCAGCTTATCTAGGCAAAAACCAGATACCAGATAAAGGGGCAGAGTCTATTTATATACCAGCGCTGCCTCAAGACTATGATTCTGTTTCTCTGTGTCCGGTAAGAATATTGTCTATTTATTTGACTAGAACAGCTTCTTTGCGTTCTAGTACCAATAAAAGACTTGTTACCCCTATTAAGAAGGGTGTCTCTGATCACTCTGTTAAAACCATTTCTACCTGGATATGCAAGACTATTTCTCTTGCATACGAATCTTCGGGACAAGCTATGCTTGACCTATTCCAGGTCAAAGCTCATGATGTTAGAGCTTTTGCATCTTCTTGGGCATTATTTACATTTTAGGTAGTCGTAGTGTTGTTTTGAAATTTGTGGGTCATTTTTAACACTGGTGTATTGAAATCAAAAATACTTTTCTCACACGCGTACATATATCTTTGATGATGTGCAATATTTGTTGATTTTAATCATAATACATCATTTTGTATATGGATAAAGCACCTCCCATTTCCAAGCACTTGATCTTATCAAGCTGCATTTTTCATGTGTTAATGAAGTGTGGTGTTCGCCATGATTTTGATGAGTATTGTTTAAGATATTTAAAAACGAGAACAAGGTACATTTGGATAAGATGATGGTGATACCTGCTTTGTACTAGACTAGTTTGGATCTCTATAATCTGAGCTCACTGAAAACAACAGTCCACATAAATACATGTCTCTCCACTCGGACACATTAATCTGATTCCGATTCAGCCGGTCTTCGCTCTTACTCCTCAATTCCTCTTTTCCGGGGTGACGTCACTTCCCCTAACAACAACGAGTCGGCCATCTTAGGCGGTGAAGCGATCAAGTGGATACGCATGGCTTCAGTGGAGAATATGTGTGTTATCTATAAATTGAGTGGTAATTAACACTATCATTACTTTACAATAAACAAACGTGAAATATATATGTGTACTAGCGATAATCATGTCCTACAGCTATCAAGAGACATTAAATGGTGAATCGTTATCTTGATATAAATCAAAATTAAGTGTAATTAACTGTAAAGAGTGCCCTTACAAGTTACCAGCAGGTGTGTGGGAAAACAATACGTGCAAGTGTCCTAATCTTCAGTATGGGGATGTGTATGCATACCTGATAGAAAGTCCTTGTACATTACCTTTTTTTATATAAATAATTTATGACTCGATATCTTTATCATAAATGATTATTAATAAATAAGCAATGTACATGTATGTATCACTCAGAATGTGAAATGTACCTACAAATGTCACTATATCGTAATAAGGGTTAATGTCTCAAATTAATGAAAAGATAGAAATTATTGCATATCATGAAACCTAGAATATTTTTTTTTATTGGAAACAAACTCTTTCCATAAATTATTGTCTGAGACCATCATGGCATGGATATAAACATGGAATCGTGTAGAAAAACAAGGTTATCATAATTATTAAATATTAAATCAGATCATTGATGAAATAAAACTTAAATGAATAATTACTATTTTTTTTAAATATTAAAACATAACAATTTTTATTTCAAAGTTGTAAAGTAAATAAAAGCTAAAAGCTTGAATTGACTTCACTCTTATAATGAGTTTTTAATTTCATTTAAAATAAAGATTTAAAAAAAATGTATTTTATGATGATCAATGATCGCTGATTAAAATTGCTTGTCATGTAGTAAATCTCTCAGCTATAATATACAGGATGTAACCAATTAGCACCTACCGTGAAGCCATCTATTTTGAGATGCCATTCAATGAAAATAACAACCTGACCATATTGTTATATAAGATAAGAATTAGATAAGAAATTAGAATTCATAAAAGTCATGTATATGTTTTTTATTGAAAATTAATTAACACATTAAGTCATATTTCATTTATTTAGCCTAACTTGGGTCAGTTATCAATTAAAAAGACAAAAATAGTTTAAAAAAAAATCTGTCTAACAAATATTTACCTAAATAACGATATTGTGATTGGTATTTCTTAGTAAATTGTATTAAAAATCATTTTAATTTATGAATTAATCAACTTTCTGTTTACATATTTATTTTCAATAAAATTACTTTATTATTTCATCCCATTTTCCTTAATTTAACTTGTGTATCTCCATATTTATACAATCTATGTTAACAGTAAGTTACATACCGGTGTCAACCCTATATATGCTCCTACATACATGTTAAATGTGTATTGTACGGTAAGCGAGAGGTATCTTCAGACATCAGACTTTTGACTTCTGACTTCAGACTTCGGACTTCAGACTTCAGACTTTAGATGTTATATTTCACTCTTTCTACCTCGGACTTCACACTTCAGACTTGAGTGCTATTGTGATATAAGCGCTATTATCAGCCATTGAAAACACGGCATTTTATTTAGATCGGTATTGCTACATTTGTAAGATGGAGTTGTCCACAGAGGAAAGAAATAGTCTTATTAAAAGACTATTTTACCAAAGGATTAACTCAGAAAGAAATTCGGAATATATTGATGTGTCGTCATAATCATATAGTGAGCCTTGTTCATTTGAAACGCCTGGGCCCGGTTGTTCAACTTGTAGTTAAATTTTAACCAATGGTTAAACATGATAACCTATGGTTACAATTTAACGAAAGCACGCAATGCGGTGTTCAACTTATGGTTAAATTTAACTACTGGTTAAAGCATGGATAAACTGATTAATATTTAACAACGGTATAGGGGCTCTGTTAGAATATTTAACCATTGGTTATCAATTCAAAATGGCTGCCAGACATGTTCTTTCTATGATGCCTCCCGTACAAAACAGGAAACCCAGAGTGTTTCGGGCAATTGAGCTCCGTGCAAATTTGCTTGAAATAGAAGTTTCTGACGTGGATGGCATTTCCAATGAAATTAAATTTCTATTACCATTTACATTGTTCAAAACAGTGCATTACATTTGCGCGGAAAAATCCTACATTTGCGCGCATAACACCATTACATTTGCACTTATTTTTTCAGGGTAAATACAGGTAAATCAAGGTAAATCCAGATGAAAATAGTGAAATTACTTACGAATTTTCAATTGGTTTTTTTCAAATTTACACTAAGAACAATGTTTATAAAGTAGTATTGCACCCCTTCCGTTAGTCGACCCCTTCCCTCTATTTGTTTCATATGATTTAAAATCGTTAGCGTTCACGGGTTTGCAGGGATGTTTCTTGTGTTTCAAGTTATGATAAATTGATATATCCTTCGCTGTTAATGGTGAGAGAAATTGCATGTATTTCCCATGAATAGTCGGGGCATAGGCGGCGGAAGCGGGGCAGTTTTTGTTGTTGCTTTTCTCGTTTTTTTGGAAAAATTTACCGGTATAAATTTTGTTTTTCACGATTTTTGCCCCTCACTCGAAATTTGAGTTAGTGTAATTAGTCAAATAGTACGGAAAGGACGAATTACTGGGACGTGGAATAAATGTCCATGAGACAACCTTCCAGAAAAGATCTAAATAAATAATCTCAAATAGGGAACGCCTAGCAGTCTAAAACAACGAACATATGCACACACTACAAGACGATATGGCCACAGACTAGACAAAAGCTAAGTAGAGTAAATTAACAACAGACCGAGAAATGCGAAGTAAAAGACCCCTTTCAAGACAAAAACCATAGTGAAAAATGAGGACTTTTACAAAGGCTCTTTGCATAGGAAAGGCGCATATGAATGTGACGGGGTTAAAATAGTCATATCATCCCCCCTTTTTAGTAACAATGTCAAAAATCAATATCGACCAAAAATCTAAGTCAATCAGAACATACGCTGGTCGTACAATTGCGTTGGAAAAACAAAATTATAAAACTTCAAAAATAGCATGAGGTACCTCTATGACATCATGGACATTCCTCATCAATTGCCGGAATTGGAGAAATTGGATAATTTACATATGAGACACCAACCAATCATTTCATACTGAAAAGGGGGTTATATTTTTTCTTAATTGTTATTCATGAAAAACTTTGTGCATGTTAATTGAAATAAAAAGAAATTCACACATTAAAATCAGAGAGAAAAACAGACTTTTGACATACATGCATGGACCCAATTTTAATGAGATGTTGGAAACTAAAGAAAATATTCTATGGCTAACTTACATAATGAAAATTAACAGTCCTTGAAATTGTAAGACAATGAAAAGATTTAATCAAAAGTAGTTTAATGAGTTATAAGAAGTTATCGTCACCTATATAACACACCCTTGCACTAAACACGTCTTATTAACATTACTTTTAATGTTATTAAGCAACTAAGACGAGGTCCATACACTCTTCCGTACTAACTTGTACAAAATACTTTTAATATTGGACAAATAACCTTAGACAATGACATGTAAGTTATATTCCTCAAGTAAGATTTCACTTTTTTTTTAATAACTGTACTGCTTTTTGTCCTGAGAAAGGGGGATTGAGTCAGCCATATTCATTTTGTTATTTATCTGCTGCTAGGATAAAACAAGGAATTGTGGGATACATTGGTCTTGGTTAAATATTAAACCTGCAGTTATTGGTTGGTTAAATATTAACTAAATGGTTATTTAACCAAGTGGTTAAATGAAGTTGAAAAACTCATTTTTAACCCTTGGTTTACTAACCCATGGTTAAATATTTAACCAATGGTTAAATATAACCATATGGTTAATTTAACAACAAGTTGAACAACCGGGTCCTGATGAAGAGCATGAATTTAAGGAAACGACACATTGACACTCCTGTCAGAGATGTTGTGGAAGTGTGCAGTCCGAAGTCTGAAGTCTGAAGATACCTCTCGCTTTCCGTAGTACTGTGACATTTTATTGTTATAACATTATTTATCCAAAAATATTAATTGTGACTTTTTGTCCTGTAACTTTCTGTCCGCTTACCCAAATTAATACTATTACCTATAACAATTTCTCATTTATTTTAGGTATATTCACCAGAGAAAGATACAGTCCAGAACAATATACACACATCATCCTCAAAGCTGCTGTCACATCATCCTTGAGAGTGTTGTTAAAAGTTGTTCTTATTATTATTTCACTTATCCAGAGATTTAAGAGTAGTGTGTTGTGGTTTTTTTTATATTATTGATATGATGTGCTGCAAAATAAACCTTCAGTGAAGAAAAACTGTTATCTTTATTTTGTACTTAAAATCAAGGATGAATATTGTGAAGTAAATATTCTCATAATTTGAAGATATTTATTGCAATCAAATGTTGCACATAAAATGGTAGTATAAGATGGAATGAAATATAAATGTCCGGATTTAATTAATTAAACCTACTAGTTGTACCAACAGATTGTTGTCATGTATGTTTTTGTACCATTGCCATTGAAGGGGCTGTCGAGATCGTATGGTAGTAGGATTGACAACTATATATGCTATCAGTGCTTATCATCACTAGAACGTGAGTCCAGGTGCAATCTACACAACATTATATGATCAAAGTTTGTCAGTGACTTGCGGCAGGTCTGTTGTTATCTCTAGGTACTCCCGTATCCTCCACCAAAACAATACCGACTACCAGGATATAACTGAAATATTATTGAGAGTGGCGCTACAGAAGAAACCTAGAGGTACTGCTGGACGCAGGAGTCCCGCATTGATACATAAATGGAATAACTTAACTGTTCGCTATGCGGGACTAATACCCCCTGCGTCCCCATCATCTTAATTGAGCCAAAACATATTTGGAACACAACTTTTAGACTCATAATTCTTTGAAAACTTGATGGACCAAGATATACTACTAATGTGCACATCTTCATATTAGGATCTTGCAATGTACAAAGTTTCATCAACTTCTGATTAATCATGTAGGAGAATTTGCGATGACAATGTGAACACTGAATTGTCTCAAAATTTCTAAGTCCAAAGAAGCATAACAGGGGTAGAGCTCAATGGACCGGGATATCCTACTAATGTACACATCTTCATACTAGGATCTTGCAATGTACAAAGTTATAATCATGTAGGAGAATTTGCGATGACAAAGTGCTTACTGAATTGTCTCAACATTTCTAAGTCCAAAGACGCATAACAGGGGTAAAGCTCATTGGACCGGGATATCCTACTAATGTGCACATCATCATATTAGGATTTTGCAATGTACAAAGTTTCATGAACTTCTGATTAATCATGTAGGAGAATTTGCGATGACAAAGTGCATACTGAATTGTCTCAAAATGTCTAAGTCCAAAGAAGCATAACAGGGGTAGAGCTCAATGGACCGGGATATCCTACTAATGTGCACATCTTCATATTAGGATCTTGCAATGTACAAAGTTTCATGAACTGATTAATCATGTAGGAGGATTTGCGATGACAAAGTGCATACTGAACTGTCTCAAAATTTCTAAGTCCAAAGAGGCATAAATGGGGTAAAGCTCAATGGACAATAAAATCCTTTATACTGCAAAGTTCACACGTCATGATCTTAAATTCCACAAAGTTTGCTGGAAATCGAACAATTGATGTGGAAATTGGTCCGGACAGACGGACAGACGGACAGACAGACAGATTACTATATACCCCTCAAACTATACTTGCGGGAGGTATAATAAATAGTGCTAACAATTTGAAAAGAGTCGTATAAATTGTCGTTTCTGAATAGTCAATACCCTCACCAAAGATTATTGAGGGACGCACACACTATGAAACATAAATCAACATGGCGTCCGATGTTCTCCATACCACTTCTACTTCTACCGAATAATGACCTACTTCAACAGTTTGAAGATTATATCATTGAATAGCAGATTATTAGAAATGCCGTTTAAAACTAGTAAAAAACAATGAAGTTAAATTTGACATTCTCGAAATGCGCAATTATTAAAATAAATATCAAAATTGCTTTGAATTTAGGGATGAAATCGCTATATTTTGGGGGTTTACCTTAGTCTTTGTTTGGTCATCGTGATTTGTGTTGTTTTTGGGTCTTGTGTATCATATATTCTGTATCTTTTTGCCTTTCCCACAATTTCAGCTCCAACACTATAGACGAGATATTAATTAATTAAGGAAATGCGATTTACTTAAGATAATGCTTCATATTAATAACCCCTTTAGTAGAAAAGTACTGACATTATACGTTATGGAACTTTGCCGGACAACTGGGCATGCTAAACGGTTAGTCGTTACCCGAATGGGTCCAGATGACTATCGAAAGCGGCATAACAGACTTTTCTAGCTTATATAACATTTTTATCTGTACGTTCTAAAGATAATTCAAATGTCTTTATAATGAGAAAAGCAGAAATTGTTACATGTTAAGATCGTATCATGGAGATAGATATTGATTTTCTTCGTGGCATATATAGTTGACCTCGATACTGAATTAAGACAAATTCAAGAGATACCAAAGAGGTAACAAGAAGCCGCAAATCTGAGAACGACAGACAAAACAATGGACAAATTAAAAGGAACAAAAGAACAAACAATGATCTACACAACACTACACATAAAACGCTCAACACGAAAATTCCATTAATACCCGGGGATTAACTCGGGGGCTCCGGAAAGGTTAGAAGTTTCTGTTCCGCTATGGACACCTGTCGAGTTACTGTTAACCGACACGAATGTCATTTGAAATAGAAATCGTGTTGAACATCAGTATACGTACATTATGGTACATAAATATAAATACAAATAACATAAATAAATAATAAGCTCTCTATATAACACATGGGAGTAAAGACCTTACATCGTTTTACGTGGAAATCGTAGCGGACAGCACAACACGAAACTGTAAACCTGATGACATGTATTTTGATAAAATGAACAACACGAACCCCATTAATACAAAACTGAGAATTATTTAGCAAAAGGACATCATCTATATAGCGGAACGTGAAATGAAAGAATGGTGCAAGCTTCTTTTCGTTTTTCTTGAAATACCCCTGGCCTGTTTGCAGTCTGCCTTGTACGAATAAAAAAGACAGGTCAGCGAGAAGAGGATCATAGTGGTTACCCACAGTAATTCCGACTGTCTATTGTAAAACACATACACCAAAGATAACAAATATGTCGTCAATTAAACATTCGAGCTGTTTTATGACATCAGTTTCAGAGAATTTGTAGAATCAGAGTGCTTTTTTACAAAATAAGATGAGTCTTATCTTTATAAAAACGTAGATATCTAGTTTAGTTGGCAAGGTGCGTTTCTGAAATATCCATCATTAGGTATACTCAAAGCCAAGAGAGTCTTTGTAAGTTAGAAAACCAAATGGCCTAAACAGGATAGCCAAAACCAAAGGGCCTTAAGAGGAAAGTCAAAACCAAAGGGCCTTAACAGGATAGACATAACCAAAGGGTCTTAACAGGATAGTCAAAACCAAAGCACATTAACAGGATAGTCAAAACCAAAGAGCCTTAACAGGATAGTCAAAACCAAAGGGCCTTAACAGGATAGGCAAAGCCAAAGGGCCTTAACAGGATAGGCAAAACCAAAGCACCTTAACAGGATAGTCAAAACCAAAGAGCCTTAACAGGATAGTCAAAACCAAAGGGCCTTAACAGGATAGGCAAAGCCAAAGGGCCTTAACAGGATAGCCAAAACCGGCTAAGGATGCATATGCCAGATGGAGGTGAACCTTAGCTTTAATAATATTTAGGAACTGAAAATTTCTATGATAATTATATCTAATAAGCCATGTCAGTGCCGACGAAAACCAATAGCCTACGATCTTATCAGAGGTATGAATCCAGTGATAGTAATAAAAACGTAGATATCTAATTTAATGTGCAAGACGCGTTTCTGAAATATCCTTCATCAGGTATGCTCAAAGCTAAGAGATTGGAAAGGCATATAATTTTAAAGTCTTTGTGAGTTAGAAAACAAAAGGTCCTAAACAGGATATCAAAAAAAAGCTAAGGTCTATTTTTGTCTGAGGGAGGAGAATCTTTGCTTTAATAATAGTTCCATTATTTAGGAAGTGTCAATTTCGATAATAAGACAAGGTATTTATATCTACGTTGGGCATTATTTTTAAGAAATACAGTTGGTCTCTTTTTAGCGATTTTGATTTTGCGTAATCGTCTGTTATTTCTGGCATTTGTAATGGGCGATCAAGGAAAGTGTCGCGTGCTGTTTATGTTGAAACAGACCAGCGCAAATACGTTTGACCTTAATACAGACGACAGGCTTTGCACTCTAATAGGTGATAACGGGGAAAATTTTTACGATGTTCTAGTTGATAAAACGATGGCTATGATATAAATAAACATTACATATTTCTTTGGAATCCAATTGAAATTCTACTCTCCCAATTCATTGATAGTTAAAGAATGACTGTTGTCCAATGAACATTCTATTTTCATGGAAACGTCTGAAAGATAAAAAAGGTTTATCTTTTCACGGAGAACAATTTTACTCGTGGGTTTATCATAAGGCTATATTATCTTTTGAGGAAATTCAAACTGATATTTAAAATCTTTATTAATAATAAAATTTGAGTTAGTTGCTGATATATATTTCATATAAAGCTGCATGTACATGTATGTGATATTTCATATCAAGTTTTATTACTATGTTACCATGACTACAGCAATTTGTGAAAATTAACAACAAGAGAAATTCACTGTAATCTTCATTATTACATAATGATTGAAATAAATAGCTAAGTAAATTATGCAAGATATTCCCGAGATCTATTTTCTTCACTTTGATCACGTGATGGTTTATTGTTGTAGCACGTTTCACATTTCTTTTTTCGAGGCATGTTCACAAATGTGCAATAACTGCATTTCCAGGCTATAAAAACAAAATATTATTAATATATATTATGTGAAAATATAGCACAATAAAGTAAAATAATCTAATTACAGGATAAAGAAGTAGATAATTCAATCTGCTTCGTTTTTGCTTTGTACAGATAAAAACGAATCCCGTTAGGTACTGAGCTTTCAGTGGATCCAGATGGTTTGGTCGTAATGATGTGGTTGGCCAGATTGAAGCTCACCACTGTGTAGCAATGTTTTGAAAGTTTTGTTTTTTAAATTGCGTGTTCCATGGAATAACATATACATGTTATACTGCCTACATTTGCCCTTTGTTTCCTGTTTGCAAAACGAATAACAAAATTATACGGAAAAGTATAGAGCTATGACAATTTTATTATCAAATCATAAAAGCGATGTTCGGTTCGTCTTTACATTCCAGTTATTTGTAGGTGGATTATTGTCTTATTTACGCTGTTTGTGTTTGTTTGGGCATCGTGGTGTCCAACATGTTTTTGTTTTTCTTCGTTTTGTGCACCCTATGTTGCCAGTTTTCCTGGATTGTTAATTGTTGATTGCCCCTTCGGTATTGTCTAACATTTATTGATCGTATTCAATTATTAATGATTATCGTTGTTCTACAAAATAAATCTCCTGTATAAACATTTGATTGACAACTGCCGATTCAACTTTTATCAGCAACTAATAAGTCGTCGACATTCGAATTTGAAAAACTAGCAATTATAAATTTATCGTTTCCGGACACATACATAGATAATGGATTGCATCTTCAATATAATATATTCAATGCAATTGTGTACTTTCTATTTTCTTTTCTATGATTTTTTCTCCTTTAATTACGACTGTGTGATATAATTATACATAATTGAAAGAAATGTTTGAAAATACCAAATAGGTAACCAGAAGCCGTAAATCGAAGAGGAACAGACAACTAAATGGCAAACAGAAAAAGGACAAATGGACAAACAATGATCTACAAAAACACTAAGCTTAAAATTAAAGACCGAGCAACACGAATCCCACTAAAATCGGTAGTGAACGTAGCTGATCCGTAAGGGTAACCAGTTCTTGCTCCACATGTGGCATCCGTCGTGTTACTCCTGTTAAAAAACGGCGATAAGTCATGAATGTGGGAAAGGACCGGCTGTGATTACGCCAAACGGAACATTTACGTGGTAATTTGTGACACCGATCTTCCGTAACGATAATGGTGGCAATCATAAAGCTTTCGAAGTGATGATTTCAACTTAACCACAAGGAACCATTGGATCAGTAACTTCCTTGTTAACATCAACCCTCTATTATTGAATTCATAATAGGTACCACTAGCTTCGGAATATCGGAAACTCTCATCCACAACAACTCCTGCTAAGCCCCAAAATGGAAAATAACAAAACAGTATTCACCAACCAGGGGTCATATTTTTGTGCAGGGCAGCATATCCTAGTATCTAATTAATAACACCAACAATAAATACATAAAATTGCAAATCAAAAAAAAAATTGACATTCGTCGAGATAAAAAAAATAAAGAACAATCGTTAAGATAAAATAAAATAAAGAAAACATATTTTTTTAGTAAGGTGATAATGATTTGACATTTACTGTGCTGCATTCGTACTATTTCAAAATGAACTAACTGCGAGGATTGTTATCGCAATGCACCGATATACCAATATGTGCTAACTTGTAAGGAAAGACTGAATGTAAATGAACATGAGACACTATCCACCATTAAACATTTCAAAGAAAAGGAACAATATATGTTTATCAATAGACATAGTTTCAGAAGAGTTTGAAGATACCAAAGAGGTAATCAGTATCCGTATATCGAAGAAGAACAGACAACACAATGGCCAAAAGAAAAAGTACAAAAGGACAAACAACGATCTACAAAACATACACATAAAACTAAAGAAAGAGTAACACGAATCCCACTAAAATCGGGGTTGAACATAGGTGATCCGTAAGGGTAAACAGATCCTGCTCCACATGTGGCATCCGTCGTATTACTCATGTTAAAAACCGGTGATATGTCATGAATGTGGGAAAGGACCGGTTGTGATTTAATACGACAAACGGAACATATACATTGTCATTTGTGACACAGATACTCTGTAACGATAATGGTGGCAATCGTAAAACTTTCAAAGTGATGACTTCAACTTAACCACAAGTAACTCTTAGATCATTAGCATCCATGTTAGCAGCAACCCTCTATTATTGAAATCATGATAGGAATATCAGAAACTCTCATCCACAACAACTCCTGCTAAACCCCAAAATAAAACATAATAAAATAGTATTCACCAAATATGGGGGCATATTTTTGTGCAGGGCAGCATATCATAGTAACTACTGGTAATTAATAACACCAACAATAAAAACATAAAATTGCAAATCCAAAAAAAATCGACATTCGTCAAGATAAAAAAAAACGAACAATCTTTAAAGGGATATTAAAGCTCATTTTGGTAATTTTTTGTATCTCATAAAAACTTTCAATTCGTTCAATAATTGATATTTATGAAACATTAACCCGGTTTTTATCAATGAAACTGATAATTCTGTCATATCTTCCGGTTTTTTCGGGTTTTTTCCAATAATTGAATTTTTGCTTCCTGGACAAAAATTTATTTCGACCATTTTAAGTGATATTTTAACGATATTAGGGATTATATGGGCGTGCAAAGTATTTTTGCATTATTTTTACAATTAAATTGAAAAGAAACAACCTTCGTCACGAGTTAAAAAAAAATATATGTTAAAACGAGCTTTAATATCCCTTTAAGACAAAAATAACATAAAGAAAACATATTTTTTAAGTAAGGTGATAATTATTTGAATTTTACATTCGTACTATTTCAAAATTAACTACTTATGAAGATTGTTATCGCAATGCACCGATATACCAACATGTGTTAAATTGTAATGAAGGACTGAATGTAAATGAACATGAGACACTATCCACCATTAAACATTTCGAAGAAAAGGAACAATAATTTTTTTAACAATAGACATAGTTTCAGAATAGTTTGCAGATACCAAAGGGGTAATCAGAATCCGTATATCGAAGAACAGACAACACAATGACCAAAAGAAAAAGTACAAAAGGACAAACAACAATCTACACAACATACACATAAAACTAAAGACAGAGTAACACGAACCCCACTAAAAACCGGGAGTGAATTCAGGTGCTCCGGATGAGTTTTCAAAATGAAATGTTGATTACAGTCTGTGTATCTTACCAAGACATGCATCACAATAGAAATCTTCTTCTTTGTTGATAACTGTACAGTATGGACATTCCCAGTCGTCTGTTACTGGCACAATCCCAATGTCTACAATAGATACATCAGTAGTGATGTTATTAGATGCAATGAAATAGATTGGCTAGTTACATATCAAAATAGCTTGCAATATACTTTTTTTCAATATTTTTAATCCAATCGTGGACATATTAATATGCACCATCTACACACGCTTAAATATATGTCTTATTTCTATCCCTAGATTCGCCTCACGGTACAATGTAACACTTTGACTCTTAAAGCTATATTTTTATATAGCATATGTGACCGAGTGGTCAAGCGCGTTTGTCATAGCACTAAATGGTCGAAATTGTAGTTTAGTAAATATCTGAGTTTGAATCCCACTGAGGGTAGAGCATTAACAATTGTCAGTTCGAAAATCTAATTCAGACAGAATCGTCAGAATCGTTTGTGGTGCATGCATTGGAGACATGACATCGTTAAAAAATGCAGCTAACAAAAAATGAGTAGGTAGATGAATTTGATTAAACTCCTGAAATCAATTTACTTAATGTGTACATTCTACAAATGTACAGCAACAAAAGCAACAAGATCTGTATGTATCATGTATTTTCCCATAATTGATCTGTTATTGAAATTGGGAGTTTCTAAACAAACTATTTAAAATATAAATCTGACATTCATCTCCATCAGGCATAGGTAATTTCTTCCTACATCGCTATCCTATTTAATATGCCCTTTGCCTTCATTGCTCCTGAAGATTAAAACTATGCTGGTTTTCCTTTTTTTCTTACTTGAGCGAACTCAACATATATCTTTGCTCTCATAACTTGATGATCATTATTCTAGAAACGAGTAGTGTGCACCAAATTATACATTGTTGTTATAGCATATCTATTGTAGCCATCAATGTGTGCTTTAATTATATGGTATTGTCTGGTTTTATAAGACGTTACAGGTTTCTTAACTTTCAACTCGTGTTTCGTAATTAGGGTTATTATAATAGACACCTAACTACAAACATCATTAACTGATAGAATAAGCTAGTGTAACACAACGGGTGTTCCTAGAGGGTGTAGGAACTGCCTCCGGAGTTCATCACAGTTTTTTAGTTGAGTTTGTATTGTGCGTATTGCTCAATCTTATTGTTCTGTTTAGTGCATTGTCGACCACTGTTTGGCCTTTTTTTCTTTTAATGATTGTGTTCTGTCCTTTTTCGAATTGCAGCTTTTGATCCCCCTTTGGCATCTACAAATCTTACTTAGTTCAATGCACCTTCTGTTTCATAAAGTTGTGGAATGCAAATGTTAAGGTGGATTTTACTTTGTACATAATATAATGTTAAAACGTTGACGAACCCCTATCATGTAATAATATACTTACTTTGAAATTCATCTATCAGATTTTCTTCTTCTCTGAATGGCGTATTACTGTCATTTCCAGGAGCATAAACATGAGTTTCTGCCGCTACACCAGTGATCCCCCGATTTATAGGTCTGTTTGTTCTGTCGATGGGAGGCGCGTTTGTTCTTTCTGTTGATGCCGTGTTGGGCGAACTCGATTTGTTCCTTTCTGTAGCATCATGAGTTATATCTGTCTCGGCCACGGCAGGTGTGGTTTGTTTGTTCAATTCTGTTTCTAATGTGTTTGGATTCTTCACCATTACGTAGTCTCCTACCTCGTCGTCATCGCTTGATATACTTTGTAGAACGGCGTCTGCATCCTTTTGTATAACTATATGACTAGTTATGAATTGTTCACTACAGATATAATGAAAATGTAGTTGGAAATGTAGTACTTCATTAAATATAAGCATTCGTGAACATATTCGATCATTAAAAAGGGAGCCGAGAGCGGTCTTTCTCGTTTTATAACGGTACTATAATGGCCTTTCGCGTAATTGGCATACAGTTAGGCATGTTTGATTAAATAACAGGAAAGTGGTTTTGGTCACATTATAACCGAGTACTGTTTTACAACTTATTTAACTATCCAAGTACATTTTGTAATTTCTGCCTCTGAATAATAGATTTAAAATCGTCTTATATTATAAGAAATAAATTATTGTTTGACATGTATATCTTAGTGGAGAAAACAGACACATTGTGTATTTTCTAGACATTACATTGACTGAAAAAATAAAAATTATTAACAAATACCTCGCTGTCAAAGCAGTTCTAAAATCTAATAGAAACATCGATGAAACAGAGACAAACTCGATAACCCTAACACACATATACATAACTGCTCACTTTCCTGATCGATAACCCTACCACACATATACATAACTGCTCACTTTCCTGATCGATAACCCTACCACACATATACATAACTGCTCACTTTCCTGATCGATAACCCTAACACACATATACATAACTGCTCACTTTCCTGATCGATAACCCTACCACACATATACATAACTGCTCACTTTCCTGATCGATAACCCTAACACACATATACATAACTGCTCACTTTCCTATCTTTCCTACATACACTTCAATAAACAAAAATGTTGAGGGGTTATAATAGTTGTTTGGGTTCAAATCTATATCTTAGTAAATAAACGTTAGAGAATACCGAAGGGACAATCAAAAAAGGACAATCCAGAGAAACTGGAAACATAGGGTACACAAGACGAAAAATAAAGTAAAGCAAAAACACAACACAATATGTGTTGGACACCATGATACGCAAACAAACACAAAACAAATAAATAAGACATGTGCCCTCCTACAAACAACTGGAGGTAAAGACGAATCGAACATCGTTTTAATGTGGAAATTGTAAAAGATATCACAACATGGCACTCAGAACGTAACGACACATAATAGGACAACACAAAAATATATGGGGAAAATAGCAACACGGACCCCACCAAAAACAGGGGGAATTATAGTGCTCGCGAAACTATGCAATGAAGGAGGATATTTTTATATTTACTAAGTTAAAACAATAATATTTAATATTGATAATATATTATTATGTAGAAAGTAATGCACATTAAACTTACTTTGCTGCTCGTAGTTCTGCTTCATATTGAAGGAGAGTTTGTCTCCGAGAATACAATGAACACAGCCTTCTCCGTAACTGTGGCTTATCTTTCTCTGGGGCTAAAAAAGAAAATATTGTTTTAGTATTAGCTAAAATAAAATTGCAACATTATCAATTCCATAGATTAAACAAAAAATATGAGCTCTGTCTTTCCACTGCACATGCATGTAGCAAAAACACATGAAAATCGAATTCAATTGATTTTATTTATATAATGCACATGAACAAAGAGAACAGCAAATGTACAATAGGATACAGAAACAAGCAAAAGCTTTTATAAATCTGTCTCCCAAAAAATATTATTATAAAGATTAACAAATCTACTGTTACGGAAAGGGTCGAGCATGGAACTTTGGGGAACCACTGTCCTTATAGGTATCAATAAAAAACGTAGATATCAAAGTTAATGTGCACGCCACATTTCTGGAATAACCTTCATCAGGTACACTCAAAACCAAAATATTTGCCAAATGACTTAAAAGTCTTTGGGAGCAAGAAAACCAAAGGGTCTAAACAAGATAAAAATTGAGTCAAAAAAGAAACTTGAGCAAATATCTTTGTAATCATCCGTTAAATGTGTTTGATAATTAGTATTGGAATACTATATGCTGGAGTTCATTCAATGACATTAAGTAATGCATTTTACATTGTAAATATTATATGTCGCCTAAAGAGGCATCCTCTAAAGACTTTCAATTATATTTGGGGGTCGTTGTGGTCGTGATAATATGATAGTTGGATTTACAACTACCTATGCAATCAGTACCTATCACCTCTAACGTTGTGAGTTCATATCCTGCTCAGGCGATACAACATTAGTGATAGTTTGTCAGTGACTTGCGGCAGGTCAGTGGTTTTCACCGGGTACTCCGATTTCCTCCACCAAAGAAAAAACTGACCGCCACGATATAGCTGAAATATTGTTGAAAGTGGCGTTAAACACCATAACCATAACCCTAACCCCATATCAAATCAATCGTAGGTATGGATAATTTCACTAAGTTAGCATACTTTTAATATCCTCTTTCAGAGCCTTTTCTATTTTAACACCTTCTTTTTCGACTTCTTCCAATTTTACCTCTGCTTCTTCTAGCTGCCTCATGATTCCTTGTGCTAGTAAGGAAGCATTTTCCTGTCTCTGCCTTGCTAGTTTACGTGCTGCGAGATGATAACGCTGAGCGTGTCGTACCTCTGTTTGGTCAGAATTACGGCACTTGAACTGAAAGTATTAAAAGATTTTTCTAAATATACATTAATAATTCATCACAGGGTTTGTAACAAGAGTAACATGATGGCTGCCACTAGAAGAGCAGGAACTGCTTATCCTTTCGGAGCACATGACTTTACTCCCGGTTTTTAGTGGTGTTTGCTCAATCTTTTGTTTTCTGTGTAGTGTTTAGTAGATCATTGTTTGTTCTTTGTCTTTTCTCGTTTGGGCATTGTTTTGTCTGTACTTTGACTTGAGACTGCTAATTACCCCTTTGGCATCTTCAAACTTTTCTTAGCAAACATAATCTTCTCGAAACAGTATTACAATTCATTTTTAGCAATACTTAGTCTATCTTTTGAAATATTTATTTTTCAAGATTGAAACAAAATTCATTTATTGTGAGTTTACAATTTGCCTGAATATTTCTTTCATAAACATTTTGATAATAAAGAAAAAGATGTTATTCCAAATAGTAAATATTGGTTACTGTAACGCAGAGCGTTACAAATGTCCCCCAAACGAACAATACCAGTACTAGTGGTACGAATGAAGAATAGTGTGAGAACATAGTAAGAAATAATTAGAGCCCAGTTGTTGACTCTATCATGTCTATAGTAGGGCTTCTTTGTTATATTACCCTACAATCTGCTACAATAAACTAGTAAGCAAAGCAAGAACAAAATGGCTTCAATTGTCTGCCATCATCTACAACACCAGTAATGGAGATGTTAGAAGACTATATCATTAGCATGAAATCAAATGCAAAAGATGTTTGTCATACACTATTATATTAATAAGCAAATATTAGATAGCTATTTGCATACTAAGTCTGAAAAGATATGGTTGTTATTCATCTTTGTGTTAAATTGAGTGTTTTTGCGGTTTCCATGGCAACGGCAGGCATTTTGAAATTTCCAATCCTCAAAACCATTTATAAACATGCCATACAACATTTCTATTAAATTTCATCCAATTCCGAGCACTTTAAATTGTTCACGTTTTTTGTGGCAACGGCGCCATTCTCAAATTTCTAAGCCTCAAAATTATGTGTACACATGTCAGACAAAATTTCTGGGAAGTATTCATCCAATTCCGAGCACCTTAGCAAACCAACGATGAATATCAATTCGCAACATCATAATCTACTTGGAAACCAAATTTCACCCAAATCGGAGGCTTTTTGTATTTGGCGGCCATTTTGTACCTTGGTTACCATGCCAACGGCCGCCATTTTGACTTTTTTCAATTCCCCAAAAGCTGCCACATACTACTGTGGATATTCCTACAAAGTGGATCATAATATGGCTCCCAAACCATGGATATCAATTCCCAACATCAAAATCTACTTGGAAACCAAATTTCGCCCAAATCGGAGGATATTTGTATTTTGGCAGCCATTTTGGATTCAAAATGGCCGCCATAGCAAACCAACGATGGATATCAATTCGCAACATCATAATCTACTTGGAAACCAAATTTCGCCCAAATCGGAGGATTTTTTATTTTGGCGGCCATTTTTGATTCAAAATGACCACCATAGCAAACCAATGATGAATATCAATTCGCAACATCATAATCTACTTGGAAACCAAATTTCGCTCAAATCGGAGGATTTTAGTATTTGGCGGCCATTTTGTACCTTAGTTACCATGGCAACGACCGCAATTTTGAATTTTTTCAACCCCCAATAGCTGCCACATACTACGGTGGATATTCCTACAAAGTGGATCATAATATGGCTCCCAAACCATGGATATCAATTCCCAACATCAAAATCTACTTGGAAACCAAATTCCGCCCAAATCGGAGGATTTTTGTATTTTGGCGGCCATTTTGGATTCAAAATGGCCGCCATAGCAAACCAACGATGGATATCAATTCGCAACATCATAATTTACTTGGAAACCAAATTTCACCCAAATAGGAGGATCTTTGTATTTTGGCGGCCATTTTGGATTCAAAATGGCCAACGATGAATATCAATTCGCAACATCATAATCTACTTGGAAACCAAATTTCGCCCAAATCGGAGAATTTTCGTACCTTGGTTACCATGGCAAGTAGTTCTAATAATAAAACCCTAAATGCTCGCTTACTCGCAAGGGTTATAACGGGATGCCATTACACGTAATGGAGCAGCCGCCGAGATTTTTTGCGCTCGCTTACAGAGCTTCTGACGCCTGCATTTATCAATAATAAGACATAACCTTTCCTTTTGTCCATTATTATAACAAGTTTGTATCACCTACCAGTATTTTAGAATGTAATTCCCACAAAATAAAATCTTCTCTTTGAAAATTTTGAATTTCGTCATTTCCGGCCTCACTATTTGGATGTCGATACCATATTTGGCGATTTAGGCGTGAATGTTTACCAATCGTAACTACTCGGCCATTCTCGCTACCCTGCAACTAACAGGGTAGCGAGAATGGCAGAGTAGTTACGATTGGAATGTTTACATCAGTTTGTAATAAGAAATACCATATTTAGAAAAGCTCCGCCTTCCGTAGTTTCCGGTTATGAAAAACGATCGATAAATTTGAACAAGGTTGTTGTTAACTATGAAAAGCATATATTTCTCAGCCAAACCGATTTAACAAGGACTGGGATCATCAGTAATTGTTATAATGAAATGTTTGAAGCGTAAATAGTGAGTTTTTATGTTTCAACTGCAACTTTTTTTTTGCTCCATTGTGACGAATGGGACCGCGTTGTAGCTCTACCGAGACACAAGTTTGTCACAGGAGCTACATTATTGCAGCTACATGGCAACGGCCGCCATTTAGATTTTTTTCAACCCCAAAAGCTGCCACATACTACGGTTGATATTCCTACAAAGTTTCATGACGTTTGATGAAAGGAATCCAATTTTTTTTTAAATCCCCCCTTTTTTGTTTCCATGGCAACTGTGGCAAAGTTTGTCCAATTGATTCTGATTTTTTTGGCTTATCTCGTTCCACTATTTGTGGATGTTGTTCCTATCAAGTTTCATCAATTTCATTTCGGCGAGTAACCTGTTATGATAATTTTTGTGTTTTTCAATTTTTTAGCATTTTGGCCGTTTCCATGGCAACGGCGGCCATTTTGATAATTCCAAAAGTAGTCTGCACATCTACCCATAGTGCTTAACATTCCTGTGAAGTTTCATTGATTTCCGTTCAGTAGTCGCCGAGAAATGTGTCGGATAATCTTGTGGCGGAAGAAAGAAAGAATAATAATAATAATAATAATAATAATAATAAGAAACGGAGCAAACACAATATGTCTCCCAAACTTTGTTTGGGGGACATAATTATTGCTAAGGAAAAGAAAAAAAATCGAATTTGAAAATACTGATCATATAACCTATATGTTAAACCAAGAACAAAACAAACAAGACGTTGGCGTAATTAAAACTTACAGCTGATCTCTTGTGTAGAGTGACCTTAGATGGTTTCTTATCTCCTGCAACCTCTGTGAAAAAATAATATAATTCTACACGTATTTCGTCATTAAAAGTAGAATATCGAAAACAAATGCAGAAACTAATTAAAACAATACTAGTACATTGACGTTTATCATATTAATTTCTAATTAATATCCACCTACACTAGAAGATGCAGAATAACATGTATTATAAACATTATCAGTAATCTAAATGATATTGACCTCTATAGTTCGATTATGTTCAAATCCTGCGTCACATCAGTTCATAACGTATGTATATAGTTATTCGATTCCTTATTTGCAGTGCCTCCAAAAGCAAAAATAAAGATGTTAATATCGTAAAGATATGAACACAGACATACAAATCACTGAAGCATAAAAACATGGAGTACAGACGTAAAACTCACGGAAGCATAAAGATATGAACACAGACGTAAAACTCACTGAAGCGTTTTATGAATGGTCAATGTTAATCAAATGGGTGAGTACCTATTAGTTAGTTTGTAGTCACATATGAAATATTATTGTACAATTTTTACCCGATAAATTGAAAAATTATAAAAAAACAGATATCCAATAATATATTTACCAAGGCAAACATGACTGGGGATATTTCAATATTGATTCTTCAGAGTCCAGTCATATATTTCATTAGAGCTTATTTCCTGACCATATCCACAATTCCATTCCTCAGTTATTGGTCACAATAAAGAAACATCCGACCAGAGACCCATCATGACACCACCTTCTTACATACAATGTTACTGTTCTCCTCACGCAGATAATTGAAATACTGACAAATAAAATCAATGGGAACTGATCACCACTTCAGAAGTCAAATACATCAATGTGCATATGGTTTACTACTTTGATATTGGTGTACTTTATTCTCATTCGGATCCTATTTGTAAATTGTACATGCTTACTGGAAATAAACGTTAGAGAAAACCGATAGAGTAATCAAGAATGGAAAATTCACAGAAACTGGAAACATTTGGGTACACAAGACACAAGACAAAGACAAACAAAACAAAAACACAACACAACACGTGTTGGACACCACTATACCCAACAAACACAAATAACGTAAATAAGACATGCGTCTTCCTACAAACAACGGGAAGTAAAGACGAACCGAAAAGCATGAGAATATCAAATTCCTCAATATCCTAGCATTATTAATATACCTTTGACTGCTGCAAGTTTCCTGGTTGGTCGATAACGAGTTGCAGAAAATTTGTGTCTCCTGTCTTCTAACTCTTTAGACTCTCTATTGAGTTCTTTGATTCTATTTTCGAGTAAATCTGAATTTCTTCTAATATTGTCTGACTGGGTATTGTCCCGTTGATCAGCTGACATATCCTCTTCTTCTGATATTGGCTGTAATTATGACAAGTCAACCTTATCTCCAGTTTTATCTTACATAAACAAAACATTATTTCTTATGTTTAATAATCACATGAACAATGATGATAAAATACAGTGTTTATCAATTTAATATATGAAACAGAATTTGATATGGTATATTGTTTTGTGTAGAATTATTATAAAACTTACACAATTGTCCATTCGTGTTTGTCCCTAGTTGTTGGTAGGAGGGCTAATGTCATATTCATGTTGTTTGTGTTCGATTGCGTGTAGTGGTGTCCAACAACGTTTGGACTATATGAGTAACACGGTGAGTGTCTTATAAGAAGCATAAACTTCTTACCCTTTGTGAGCATCTGCGGTTTTTAGTGAGGTTCGCATTGTGTTGTGGTTTTTGTTTTCCTCTTCTTCGCTTTGTGTCTTCTAGCCAACATCTTTCTTTTCAAGTGCATAATAAATGTCCTTCCTTATTACTCAACCACAAACAATGGCGACGATTTCCAAATGCTTATATATTTCGAAGATTGTAATTAGAGATTCACCTTTTTGTAAATGATTTAATAAAATCATATATCTAATATACATATGTTAGTATAGCTTTATAATATATAATATTTACATTATCCTCTGTTGAGCTCCAATCATTTACATGATCTCTGCCTCTTTGTGGTATTTTATCTAAAATTACAAAAAAACATCATTTTATATTATCACATTATGACTGTTGTAAATTGATATAATTACATTTTATCAAATTAAATAAAAAAAAAAAAAAAAAATATGCTTTTAATACAGGCCACAAGTGAGCATTTCAGACTATTGCAGTCTCATCATTTATTTATTATGAGAAGAGAGTTTGAGTAGTGAGTGGCAACCATTCCATCAATATCACTTCTCACGTCAAACCATTGAACACAAAAACGACGAAGACATGTCCCGTTGGAAATCCAGGTTCTGGTTTGGGATTGCATGTTTCACTGATATTGGTTTTTGTGTGTCTAAACTGTGGTTGTTACTTTTCCCAATTACAGATATTTTATCTTTGTTTTATAAAGGACAGAGTTAACTGCATTTGTATGGTAGTTGGATACTACATTTTTTTAAATAAAGTTGGTCAGTGCCTTTTGCCAGATAAGTGGTTTTCTTCGGATACTCATATTTGCTCCACCAATAAAATTGCCCACAACGATATAATTGAATTGTCATGATATTATAACTATAATCGTAGTCTCATAAAAGTTAAACCGCATCGATGGTGTATTAGTTAGCAGGCTCGCCTCGGGTGTGGTCGATCGTGTGTTCGAGCCCCTATCAGGTATCAAGCGCGCAGCATTAAGGAGAAAGAGCAAAGACTGCATGGGATTGACTTGGAATCGCGATAATGTGTCCGAGTGAGGCAACATGTATCCCTCCGCATTGTTGTTTCAGTGAACTAGCACTATAAAAATCCAATTAAGCGTATTGATCTATAGTACAAAGCGGACTTCATCATCATCTGATTGACAAATAACTTGTTATCACCATGATATAGCTGACACATTACTGAGTTGGCGCTAAACAACAAACACTCACTCATTCACTCATAAAAGTTATTCTACAACAAACAGATCAAACGAACAATGTCAATGACATTATGAAAGACATTAAATTACTTAAGTATTAAGAAAAGATACGGATGTAAATGAACATGAGAGACAATCTAATTCTATACCTAAGCACAAAATAAATTAAAAGGACAGGGATTTTATTGCTGTTCTACATTCACAGAATCTTATTTCGTATTTCTATTTTCAGTAATTAATTATCTGATGATAATAAGCTATGTTTATTCTTTACCTGATCCACCAGAGGCAGTTTCCATATATTTGACCACATTTTGCTTGACAGCTTGTCTCTTCAGTGTCTGCCAAAATGTGCTAGCTTTCTTGATTGTCATATGTTTGTCAATATCAGTTTCTATATTAGCTTCTACTAGTTCACCAATATCATCATCCCCACTACTATCAATAGAACATAATGCAAGTCAACATTTGTGAATTATTTGTTTGTTTCTGGTTTGATTTGGTTTGGTCTATGGTGTTTAATGCCACTTTCAACAATATTTCAGCTATATCGTGGTGGTCAGTTTTATTGGTGGAGGAAACCGGAGTACCCGGAGAAAACCACCAACCTATTGCAAGTCAATGTCACATAAATGTCACATATTGATGCATCGAATACACCTCGCCGTGAACAGGGTTTGAATTCATAACTTTAGTGGTGATAGACACTGATTGCACAGGTAGTTGTAATTCTAATGCAATATGTTTGTATCGTCAGATTTGATTGGTTACTATTCTATGTAAAATTATCAATCTACAAGTCGTAACTAATGGGCCTGCTGGAAGTATCCGCTATCTTTAAAACGTGGAACCCTACATGTCATATTTACAACAATGCACAAAAATAATTAAAATGCCTACCTTGCAAACTTATTTTAGTTATATTTGATCAAAATTGAAGAGTACGCGAAGCCAAAAAAACGTCTGATCTTTACGTTTTAAACTCGAAGTCTTCATATAACGTCATGTCTTTTATATGCCAAAGTCGTCAACAACATTTTGCGGAATTTTAATTTATGTGATTCTTAGATCCAGGGAAATGTAAAAAATACATTTTTATCTTCAGTAAATAACACACCTAGATGATTTTTCTTCCATCACTTGTTCTTGGTTGACCACTGCAAACATTCCTCGACCTCCTCGTATTGAGGCACCAAAATTGTGCTGAAATATTTTCTCTTCTGGTTCATCATTTTCATCATCGGGCGAATTGTAAAAATCAACCCTTCGCAATGTAGCTGAAGTCACTGTTTGGGCCAGAAAATCGGGTCTTTCGGGAAGTCGGGGATTATCTGGAAATAAAATATGTCAGATAACAATTCACGTCTATGAAAACGTAGATATTAAATTTAGTGTCTGGCGCGTTTCTGGAATAACCTTCATCAGGTATTCTCAAAACGGAAAGATTGGAAAGCAAAATATATTAATATTTTGGGAGCAATAAAACCAAAGGGCCTAAACAGGATAGCCAAAATCACCTATGCCTGTGTTTGAGAATTATAACCTGATGATAATATTTTCTTAATAAAAACATTTTTGAAGAAGACATACAACGATCTACAAAAGATTACACAGAAAAGCAAAGATCGATCAATATGGTGGTTTTCTCTCTTCATTATATTTCTTATCCTTTGAAAATTAATACAAATAAGAAAACTTTATCATGCACGTTAAATGCATTAATATTATTTCAATTATTTGAATTTATGAATAAGACTGAAATTATTTTCTTTTGCATTATCTGTCCACAGAGGTGTGATTGTTTTCGCTCTGGTGAACAGATATAGTCATTCAGCAGGACAGCTGTCACTCGATCGTGGTTTATATTTTAGAGTGGTTTGTCTTGCTACAAAGTTTTTTCTGCGATTTCTCCCCCAGTTTTATTGGTATCCGGCCATATTGTAATTAGCTATATAATTTTGTGTTATTATTCAATTATGCAAGTTCTGCTCAGTCATGTGGTATTCCTCTTTACATATTTGTTTAAATCATTCTTTTAATTTACTTTGCAATGATTATGCATTGGTCTGAGTATGTTGTTTTGTGTACTATACTTGGTAGAAAACTGAACAATTATGTTTCGATGAGTTCAGTAAAACAATCCTGTTAAAATATTTGTTAGTTTTCATTAAAACGTAGATACCAAATTGAATGCGCACGGCACGTTTCTGGAATAACCTTCATCAGGTACGGTCAAGGCCAAATAATTTAAAAGTCTTTGGGGGCTAGAATACCAAAGGGCCTAAACAGGATGCCAGAAATCGGCTAAGAGAGAGTTTCTACATTTTAATACATACATGTACATGTATTCAATAAATCGCTAAATGGGATAATATGTTTAGCATATATAGGTTTTATCTACAAGAAGTAATTACCTTTCACATGATCAGGTAGTGACTCATCTTTATTATCGACATGCGGGATACTTGTTTCATTATCCATACCGCGTGGCTTTGGCTGTTGAAACACAAATTACACATGTATCATTAATGGTTAATTTATTTATTATTGCTTAACGTCCATTGATCAATATTCCAGGATGAGAACAAGTTCAACAATATATAAAAAACCTTTTTCAGAAATGAGGAGGTTGGCCAACCCGGAAACGACTGTTCACTGCCAGTGGAAAAAGTATGCAGAGTTGGGTAGGGATGAAAAATCTTAGTTTTTGTGTACATACAAATGTGTGTAGCTTCTATTATGTGCCTACTCTTTAATTTCTCGATCTCCAAACCTTCTATCATCCACAGTCATGCTTTTCGTATCATGACCTGACAACCGTAATTGATAGGGTACATTTATCCGGCATCTAGGGATGCGCTGAACAGTTCTGTGGGTTTGAGCCATATGGCCCTTCAATACACAGTATCCAGCATTTATAATTGAAATCAGGAAAATATAGGAACTATATATCATACTGGTTTTTTTTAATTGAAGCTATATAGGAATAAAATAACTGTAAGTACTTGAACATAAACCGAAGCCAGCAAATGTGTTAATACTGGAAATGTTCATACACTGTAAGCTGATGACATGTTCAAATGCAAAACAATTAAACTTATATTAGACATTGATCATATTAATAATTTCCAATAAAGCTTTATATAGATTTTGGTAATACAAATGTGTATACAGCTAAAAATATGATTGTGTAAAGTTTTCTTTTTAATTATATATGAATTTCATTAATGTCTCATAGGGGCCCGTTGTGGTCGTGTCTATGATCACGACCACAACGGCCCTCTATGGTGGTTAGATTTACAACTGCCTATGCAATCAGTACCGATCACCACTAACGTTGTGAGTTCGAATCCAGCTCATGGCGAGGTGTACTCAATACAACATTATATGATAAAGTTTGTCAGTGACGTGCGATAGGTCGGTTGTTTTTTCCTGGTACTCCGGTTAAAACTGAAATATTGTTGAATGTGGCGTGAAACACCATAAGCCTACCCCATTAATGTCTCATAATATCTACATTTTAATTTACAGTCAAACTAGAATTTAACATTTGAAATTAAACTTATCATAATTTCTTTAATTATCAGTAAACATGTAAGAGAAAAAAAAAGCATAAATCGTCATGGTATTTATCAACAGTGTGATTTAAATACCTATATTCATGACTGTTCTGACAGTTTGATATTTTTTGTTTTTTGTTTTTCATTTATAATTTTATTCATGACAGAAATAAGAATATATTAAATACAATAATATATTACCTTATTTGACAATCGAATTCCTGGATAAACACGCTTCCTTACAGAGCTTTTAAAAACAGATCCTGGTCTAGCATGTCGGGAACAATAAAACTTCACTGTAAATAGTAAACCAAAATACATTTATAAGGAATAAAAGAGAAAACACATGTATTGTCTAGCAAACAATATCACTTTTGAACAGTTGTTTTTATCTAGTACCGTCATATGGAGTATATATTTCGGAGTCGTTTTGTTTTAGCATGTTTGCAATCATTTTTGGAGACATTATAAATATTGCAATCTTGTCATATCATTAAAACTATTACATTAGCACTATTGTTCTTAGACATTATAGTAGCGCTATACATATATACTTATATACAGATGTTGTTCACCTTGCAGGTATCTGCACAGAAACTGGAATATAGCATACATAGGCATGTATTAAAATCGTATTCATAATAACTATCATCATTTGCTACCTTGGCTTAAGTTATTTGCTGATTTATCTAGTAGGTCGACTGATTGATTTTTTTACGCCAAATTTTCCAGTATTTCAGCTATATCGTGGCGTGAACAAATTTTATAAATTAACTTCCTCGACTACAGGAACCTTACAAATAAAACGTGTCGTAACTAGAGTAACACGACGGATGCCACTAGTGAAGGAACTGCCTACCCTTCCGGAGTACCCGAGTTCACGCCTGGTTTTTAGTGGGGTTCGTGTTGCTCGGTCTTCAGTTATCTGTAAAGTGTTTTATAGATCGCTGTTTGTCCTTTAGTTCTTTTTCCTTTGGTTATTATGTTGTCTCTCCTTCTTTAATTTACGAATTATGATTACCTCTTTGGTATCTTCAAGCTCTTCTATAATAATGTAATAAAAAATTTCATTCTTACCATTTCCTTTTATTGACCTCTTTAATCTATAATTAGTCAAATTCAATTCACACTGGCATGTATCACATTTAAGGCATGTACGATGGCAGAACATATTTTGTTCTACGGCTATCTTTTCCAGAATAAATAGTTCGTTCCTGCATATACAACAAATATCACTACTTTGAGCTTCTTTCTGAAACTAAGTAAACAAACATTAATTTTCAAAACTTCAATTTCTAAGTACAAGTAAAACACATCGCATTGTCGTTCCAATGCTAACTTGCTTTAAATTACTCGCACGGGTAAAAAAAACATTGTATGACTGCATCATTTCACTAGAAGGAGTGATTTTGATCCATATATATAATTAAATCCCAAGCTACTGTTTATTGAAGTGCATATACCAAGTCAGGAGTCAAAATCTATACCCCTAACATATATATACATATGATCGTTCAAACTCCTCTGGCTTGGTAGAGGCATCTCAATAACAAGATGTCGAGGCTAACTAGCTTGATGGGGCACAAACCCCCCTTCTTAGTGAAAATATTTGATCTTTATTACGTAAAATTAAAAGTTATTTTAATCAACTACCTTCTCAATGTCAAATTTAATGAGAGAAAAAAACAATACACTGGAGATACTTGTTTTAGGAACAAGTTATCAGAACCTATTGCATTAGGGGCTGTTGTGTTCGTGATCATATGGTGGTTGGATTGACAACTACCTATGCAATCAGTGCCTATCACTAATAACGTTGTGAGTTCGAACCCCGCTCATGGCGATGCGTACTCGATATAACATTATGTGATAAATTTTGTCAGTGACTTGCGGCAAGTCGGTGGTTTCTCCGTGTACTCTGGTTTCCTCCACCAATAAAACTGACGATATAACTGAAATATTGTTGAAAGTGGCGTTAAACACTATAAAACCATCCCTAACCATATTATAATCCTTGTCTATATGATAGTCAATAAATACCCTCTCAGTATCTGGTGTTTCTATTGTGTCCGCATTCATGTTTACATTCATATCATCATGTTGCATTGGTCCTGTTTGAGGGATTGGTTCATGATGAAACATCTCGTAGAACTGGAACAGATAGGCTGCCATCTCAACTTCGTTCTGTGTTGAACAATTAACCATTTCCGAAATGCCTATTACTGAATAGATTCCAAGTTGTTTTTGTGCAATGTCAACAACCATACTCATCGTCTTTAATGGATTCTTTGGATCTAAATCTTTCAAATTTCTACAATAAAAATAAAATATAATATAAAAACCATAATTTGTCTAACAAACGTTACAGAAATCCAGAGACAAGGACAATATTGGGTACACCACACAGAACGGAGATAAACAAAACAAACAAAAAACAAAAACAAACACAGTAAACTAAAAAGATGAACAAAACGGACCACACCAAACAACCGAGGTGTTCGCGAAGGATGAGCAGTTCCTGATTCTTATTAGACAACCGCCGTATTATTCTTTGTCAAGTCGGCTAAAATTCCTGTGAGTGATGTAAGAAAGGAAATCTATCTTAAAGTGAAAAGATCCAATGTCATACGAGAAATGAGTATTTCTTTTCGTAACGGTCAACCAATTCGCGATAAAACATTATTAAGCAAATGGCTCTTGCATTAAATTAAAACTAATAGATTGTCGTAGTTTGAATTTAAATGTGTGTTCATGTAAATAAGGATAATAACAACCGAGTTTTTTAATTCTGATTACACATTCACAATGTTATATTGAACACTGTTAAATCGGTGCTACATGGTGTGTCCAATAGTCGTATTAGGTCGGAGTACCTGTTCTTACTGCTGATGAGAGTTACGTTGGTTTAACAATAATACGACCGTCGTATAAGTAAACTAGCATGCTTGTGATTGTGTTAATAAACGTAAGATAAAACCGAAGGGGCAATCCAGAGAGACTGGCAACATATAATGCACATGACGAGGACAAAAAAAAATAAAAACATACAATACAACATAGAAAACTAACACGATGAGCTATACGGATCCACAAAGAAAACCGCAGGTGAATCCATTTGCTGAGTTCAAGTATAGGATATTCTATTTCGCATGTACATATGCAATTAGTTGTAACTACCTCTACATATAGTCAATGCGTGCGATGCCTGTCTTTGGCGATGTGTACTCGATTCAACTCGATACGTATAACGTTTAACATTTAAATGTGACCGAACTGGTGGTTTCTTTGGTTATTACATATATCTAACCATAGTCGTAATCAGAAGCTCTAAATTGAAGACATACAGACAATACAATGGTCAAGAGAAAAGGAAAAATAACAAATGATTGATAAAACACTACAGAGAAACCTATTGACTTAGCATGCACGAATCATACAAATAACAGCAGTTAACCGCAGGTGTTCCGGAACAGTAAATTGTTCCTGCTCCAGTACAAAAAGTTATGTTAAACCTCAAGAATCATAATTTAGCAAAATTATTAAAATAATACAACCCAATCGCACTATCTCGAACTATCGTATAAGTCGTTCCGCCTGGACAGAGTGGTGTAAAATAATGGTCCGTTTACAGAAAGAACTTTTTTAATACAGCAAAGGGATCAGAAGCCGTAATTCGAAAAAGGAGAGACAATAAAATGGCCAAATAAAAAGGAGAGACAATACAATGACCAAATAAAAAGGAGAGACAATACAATGGCCAAATAAAACGGAGAGACAATACAATGGCCAAATAAAAAGGAGAGAAAATACAATGGCCAAATAAAAAGGAGAGACAATGCAATGGCCAAATAAAAAGGAGAGACAATGCAATGGCCAAGTAAAAAGGAGAGACAATGCAATGGCCAAATAAAAAGGAGAGACAATGCAATGGCCAAATAAAAAGGAGAGACAATACAATGTCCAAATAAAAAGGAGAGACAATACAATGGCCACATAAAAAGGAGAGACAATACAATGGCCAAGTAAAAAGGAGAGACAATGCAATGGCCAAATAAAAAGGAGAGACAATACAATGGCCAAATAAAAAGGAGAGACAATACAATGTCCAAATAAAAAGGAGAGACAATGCAATGGCCAAATAAAAAGGAGAGACAATAAAATGGCTAAGTAAAAAGGAGAGACAATACAATGGCCAAATAAAAAGGAGAGACAATACAATGGCCAAGTAAAAAGGAGAGATAATACAATGGCCAAATAAAAAGGAGAAACAATTGCATGGCCAGATAAAAAGGAGAGACAATACTATGTCCAAATAAAAAGGAGAAACAATACAATGGCCAAATAAAAAGGAGAGACAATGCAATGGCCAAATAAAAAGGAGAAACAATATAATGGCCAAATAAAAAGGAGAGACAATAAAATGGCAAAGTAAAAAGGAGAGACAATACAATGGTCAAATAAAAAGGAGAGACAATACAATGTCCAAATAAAAATGAGAGACAATACAATGGCCACATAAAAAGGAGAGACAATACAATGGCCAAGTTAAAAGGAGAGACAATACAATGGCCAAATAAAAAGGAGACAATACAATGGCCAAATAAAAAGGAGAGACAATACAATGGCCAAATAAAAAGGAGGGACAATGCAATGGCCAAATAAAAAGGAGAGACAATACAATAGCCAAATAAAAAGGAGAGACAATACAATGGCCAAATAAAAAGAAGAGACAATACAATGGCCAAATAAAAGGGAGACAATGCAATGGCCAAACAAAAAGGAGAGACAATACCATGGCCAAATAAAAAGGAGAGACAATACAATGGCCAAGTAAAAAGGAGAGACAATACAATGGCCGAATAAAAAGGAGAGACAATACAATGGCCAAATAAAACGGAGAGACAATACAATGGCCAAATAAAAAGGAGAGAAAATACAATGGCCAAATAAAAAGGAGAGACAATGCAATGGCCAAATAAAAAGGAGAGACAATGCAATGGCCAAGTAAAAAGGAGAGACAATGCAATGGCCAAATAAAAAGGAGAGACAATGCAATGGCCAAATAAAAAGGAGAGACAATGCAATGGCCAAATAAAAAGGAGAGACAATACAATGTCCAAATAAAAAGGAGAGACAATACAATGGCCACAAAAAAAGGAGAGACAATACAATGGCCAAGTAAAAAGGAGAGACAATGCAATGGCCAAATAAAAAGGAGAGACAATATAATGGCCAAATAAAAAGGAGAGACAATACAATGTCCAAATAAAAAGGAGAGACAATACAATGGCCAAATAAAAAGGAGAGACAATAAAATGGCTAAGTAAAAAGGAGAGACAATACAATGGCCAAATAAAAAGGAGAGACAATACAATGGCCAAGTAAAAAGGAGAGATAATACAATGGCCAAATAAAAAGGAGAAACAATTGCATGGCCAGATCAAAAAGGAGAGACAATACTATGTCCAAATAAAAAGGAGAAACAATACAATGGCCAAATAAAAAGGAGAGACAATAAAATGGCAAAGTAAAAAGGAGAGACAATACAATGGTCAAATAAAAAGGAGAGACAATACAATGTCCAAATAAAAAGGAGAGACAATACAATGGCCACATAAAAAGGAGAGACAATACAATGGCCAAGTTAAAAGGAGAGACAATACAATGGCCAAATAAAAAGGAGACAATACAATGGCCAAATAAAAAGGAGAGACAATACAATGGCCAAATAAAAAGGAGAGACAATACAATAGCCAAATAAAAAGGAGAGACAATACAATGGCCAAATAAAAAGAAGAGACAACACAATGGCCAAATAAAAGGGAGACAATGCAATGGCCAAACAAAAAGGAGAGACAATACAATGGCCAAATAAAAAGGAGAGACAATACAATGGCCAAGTAAAAAGGAGAGACAATACAATGGCCGAATAAAAAGGAGAGACAATACAATGGCCAAATAAAACGGAGAGACAATACAATGGCCAAATAAAAAGGAGAGAAAATACAATGGCCAAATAAAAAGGAGAGACAATGCAATGGCCAAATAAAAAGGAGAGACAATGCAATGGCCAAGTAAAAAGGAGAGACAATGCAATGGCCAAATAAAAAGGAGAGACAATGCAATGGCCAAATAAAAAGGAGAGACAATACAATGTCCAAATAAAAAGGAGAGACAATACAATGGCCACAAAAAAAGGAGAGACAATACAATGGCCAAGTAAAAAGGAGAGACAATGCAATGGCCAAATAAAAAGGAGACAATATAATGGCCAAATAAAAAGGAGAGACAATACAATGTCCAAATAAAAAGGAGAGACAATACAATGGCCAAATAAAAAGGAGAGACAATAAAATGGCTAAGTAAAAAGGAGAGACAATACAATGGCCAAATAAAAAGGAGAGACAATACAATGGCCAAGTAAAAAGGAGAGATAATACAATGGCCAAATAAAAAGGAGAAACAATTGCATGGCCAGATAAAAAGGAGAGACAATACTATGTCCAAATAAAAAGGAGAAACAATACAATGGCAAAATAAAAAGGAGAGACAATGCTATGTTCAAATAAAAAGGAGAAACAATATAATGGCCAAATAAAAAGGAGAGACAATAAAATGGCAAAGTAAAAAGAAGAGACAATACAATGGTCAAATAAAAAGGAGAGACAATACAATGTCCAAATAAAAAGGAGAGACAATACAATGGCCACATAAAAAGGAGAGACAATACAATGGCCAAGTTAAAAGGAGAGACAATACAATGGCCAAATAAAAAGGAGACAATACAATGGCCAAATAAAAAGGAGAGACAATACAATGGCCAAATAAAAAGGTGGAACAATACAATGGCCAAGTAAAAAGGAGAGATAATACAATGGCCAAATAAAAAGGAGAAACAATTGCATGGCCAGATAAAAAGGAGAGACAATACTATGTCCAAATAAAAAGGAGAAACAATACAATGGCCAAATAAAAAGGAGAGACAATGCAATGGCCAAATAAAAAGGAGAAACAATATAATGGCCAAATAAAAAGGAGAAACAATATAATGGCCAAATAAAAAGGAGAGACAATACAATGGCCAAATAAAAAGGAGAGACAATACAATAGCCAAATAAAAAGGAGAGACAATACAATGGCCAAATAAAAAGAAGAGACAATACAATGGCCAAATAAAAGGGAGACAATACAATGGCCAAATAAAAAGGAGAGACAATACCATGGCCAAATAAAAAGGAGAGACAATACAATGGCCAAGTAAAAAGGAGAGACAATACAATGGCCGAATAAAAAGGAGAGACAATACAATGGCTAAGTAAAAAGGAGAGACAATACAATGGCCAAATAAAAAGGAGACAATACAATGGCCAAATAAAAAGGAGAGACAACACAATGGCCAAATAAAAAGGAGAGACAATACAATGGCCAAGTAAAAAGGAGAGATAATACAATGGCCAAATAAAAAGGAGAAACAATTGCATGGCCAGATAAAAAGGAGAGACAATACTATGTCCAAATAAAAAGGAGAAACAATACAATGGCCAAATAAAAAGGAGAGACAATGCAATGGCCAAATAAAAAGGAGAAACAATATAATGGCCAAATAAAAAGGAGAGACAATACAATGGCCAAATTAAAAGGAGAGACAATACAATGGCCAAATAAAAAGGAGAGACAATACAGTGAGACAATACAATGGCCAAATAAAAAGGAGAGACAATACAATGGCCAAATAAAAGGGAGATAATACAATGGCCAAATAAAAAGGAGAGACAATACCATGGCCAAATAAAAAGGAGAGACAATACAATGGCGAAGTAGAAAGGAGAGACAATACAATAGCCAAATAAAAAGGAGAGACAATACAATGGCTAAGTAAAATTGAGAGACAATACAATGGCCAAATAAAAAGGAGAGACAATACAATGGCCACATAAAAAGGAGAGACAATACAATGGCCAAGTAAAAAGGAGAGACAATACAATGGCCAAATAAAAAGGAGACAATACAATGGCCAAATAAAAAGGAGAGACAATACAATGGCCAAATAAAAAGGAGAGACAATACAATGGCCAAGTAAAAAGGAGAGATAATACAATGGCCAAATAAAAAGGAGAAACAATTGCATGGCCAGATAAAAACGAGAGACAATACTATGTCCAAATAAAAAGGAGAAACAATACAATGGCCAAATAAAAAGGAGAGACAATGCAATGGCCAACTAAAAAGGAGAAACAATAAAATGGCCAAATAAAAAGGAGAGACAATACAATGGCCAAATAAAAAGGAGAGACAATACAATGGCCAAGTAAAAAGGAGAGACAATACAATGGCCAAATAAAAAGGAGAAAATACAATGGCCAAATAAAAAGGAGAGACAATACAATGGCCAAATAAAAAGGAGAGACAATACAATGACCAAGTAAAAAGGAGAGATAATACAATGGCCAAATAAAAAGGAGAAACAATTGCATGGCCAGATAAAAAGGAGAAACAATACTATGTCCAAATAAAAAGGAGAAACAATACAATGGCCAAATAAAAAGGAGAGACAATGCAATGGCCAAATAAAAAGGAGAAACAATATAATGGCCAAATAAAAAGGAGAGACAATACAATGGCCAAATTAAAAGGAGAGACAATACAATAGCCAAATAAAAAGGAGAGACAATACAGTGGCCAAATAAAAAGGAGAGACAATACAATGGCCAAATAAAAAGGAGAGACAATACAATGGCCAAATAAAAAGGAGAGAAAATATAATGGCCAAATAAAAAGGAGAGACAATGCAATGGCCAAATAAAAAGGAGAGACAATACAATGGCCAAATAAAAAGGAGAGACAATGCAATAGCCAAATAAAAAGGAGAAACAATACAATGGCCAAATAAAAAGGAGAGACAATACAATGGCCAAATAAAAAGGAGAGACAATACAATGGTCAAATAAAAGGGAGATAATACAATGGCCAAATAAAAAGGAGAGACAATACCATGGCCAAATAATAAGGAGAGACAATACAATGGCGAAGTAGAAAGGAGAGACAATACAATGGCCAAATAAAAAGGAGAGACAATGCAATGGCCAAATAAAAAGGAGAGACAATACAATGTCCAAATAAAAAGGAGAGACAATACAATGGCCACAAAAAAAGGAGAGACAATACAATGGCCAAGTAAAAAGGAGAGATAATGCAATGGCCAAATAAAAAGGAGAGACAATATAATGGCCAAATAAAAAGGAGAGACAATACAATGTCCAAATAAAAAGGAGAGACAATACAATGGCCAAATAAAAAGGAGAGACAATAAAATGGCTAAGTAAAAAGGAGAGACAATACAATGGCCAAATAAAAAGGAGAGACAATACAATGGCCAAGTAAAAAGGAGAGATAATACAATGGCCAAATAAAAAGGAGAAACAATTGCATGGCCAGATAAAAAGGAGAGACAATACTATGTCCAAATAAAAAGGAGAAACAATACAATGACCAAATAAAAAGGAGAGACAATAAAATGGCAAAGTAAAAAGGAGAGACAATACAATGGTCAAATAAAAAGGAGAGACAATACAATGTCCAAATAAAAAGGAGAGACAATACAATGGCCACATAAAAAGGAGAGACAATACAATGGCCAAGTTAAAAGGAGAGACAATACAATGGCCAAATAAAAAGGAGACAATACAATGGCCAAATAAAAAGGAGAGACAATACAATGGCCAAATAAAAAGGAGGGACAATACAATGGCCAAATAAAAAGGAGAGACAATACAATAGCCAAATAAAAAGGAGAGACAATACAATGGCCAAATAAAAAGAAGAGACAATACAATGGCCAAATAAAAGGGAGACAATGCAATGGCCAAACAAAAAGGAGAGACAATACCATGGCCAAATAAAAAGGAGAGACAATACAATGGCCAAGTAAAAAGGAGAGACAATACAATGGCCGAATAAAAAGGAGAGACAATACAATGGCCAAATAAAACGGAGAGACAATACAATGGCCAAATAAAAAGGAGAGAAAATACAATGGCCAAATAAAAAGGAGAGACAATGCAATGGCCAAATAAAAAGGAGAGACAATGCAATGGCCAAGTAAAAAGGAGAGACAATGCAATCGCCAAATAAAAAGGAGAGACAATGCAATGGCCAAATAAAAAGGAGAGACAATGCAATGGCCAAATAAAAAGGAGAGACAATACAATGTCCAAATAAAAAGGAGAGACAATACAATGGCCACAAAAAAAGGAGAGACAATACAATGGCCAAGTAAAAAGGAGAGACAATGCAATGGCCAAATAAAAAGGAGAGACAATATAATGGCCAAATAAAAAGGAGAGACAATACAATGTCCAAATAAAAAGGAGAGACAATACAATGGCCAAATAAAAAGGAGAGACAATAAAATGGCTAAGTAAAAAGGAGAGACAATACAATGGCCAAATAAAAAGGAGAGACAATACAATGGCCAAGTAAAAAGGAGAGATAATACAATGGCCAAATAAAAAGGAGAAACAATTGCATGGCCAGATAAAAAGGAGAGACAATACTATGTCCAAATAAAAAGGAGAAACAATACAATGGCAAAATAAAAAGGAGAGACAATGCTATGTTCAAATAAAAAGGAGAAACAATATAATGGCCAAATAAAAAGGAGAGACAATAAAATGGCAAAGTAAAAAGGAGAGACAATACAATGGTCAAATAAAAAGGAGAGACAATACAATGTCCAAATAAAAAGGAGAGACAATACAATGGCCACATAAAAAGGAGAGACAATACAATGGCCAAGTTAAAAGGAGAGACAATACAATGGCCAAATAAAAAGGAGACAATACAATGGCCAAATAAAAAGGAGAGACAATACAATGGCCAAATAAAAAGGAGGGACAATACAATGGCCAAGTAAAAAGGAGAGATAATACAATGGCCAAATAAAAAGGAGAAACAATTGCATGGCCAGATAAAAAGGAGAGACAATACTATGTCCAAATAAAAAGGAGAAACAATACAATGGCCAAATAAAAAGGAGAGACAATGCAATGGCCAAATAAAAAGGAGAAACAATATAATGGCCAAATAAAAAGGAGAAACAATGTAATGGCCAAATAAAAAGGAGAGACAATACAACGGCCAAATAAAAAGGAGAGACAATACAATAGCCAAATAAAAAGGAGAGACAATACAATAGCCAAATAAAAAGAAGAGACAATACAATGGCCAAATAAAAGGGAGACATTACAATGGCCAAATAAAAAGGAGAGACAATACCATGGCCAAATAAAAAGGAGAGACAATACAATGGCCAAGTAAAAAGGAGAGACAATACAATGGCCGAATAAAAAGGAGAGACAATACAATGGCTAAGTAAAAAGGAGAGACAATACAATGGCCAAAAAAAAAGGAGACAATACAATGGCCAAATAAAAAGGAGAAACAATTGCATGGCCAGATAAAAAGGAGAGACAATACTATGTCCAAATAAAAAGGAGAAACAATACAATGGCAAAATAAAAAGGAGAGACAATGCTATGTTCAAATAAAAAGGAGAAACAATATAATGGCCAAATAAAAAGGAGAGACAATAAAATGGCAAAGTAAAAAGGAGAGACAATACAATGGTCAAATAAAAAGGAGAGACAATACAATGTCCAAATAAAAAGGAGAGACAATACAATGGCCACATAAAAAGGAGAGACAATACAATGGCCAAGTTAAAAGGAGAGACAATACAATGGCCAAATAAAAAGGAGACAATACAATGGCCAAATAAAAAGGAGAGACAATACAATGGCCAAATAAAAAGGAGGGACAATACAATGGCCAAGTAAAAAGGAGAGATAATACAATGGCCAAATAAAAAGGAGAAACAATTGCATGGCCAGATAAAAAGGAGAGACAATACTATGTCCAAATAAAAAGGAGAAACAATACAATGGCCAAATAAAAAGGAGAGACAATGCAATGGCCAAATAAAAAGGAGAAACAATATAATGGCCAAATAAAAAGGAGAAACAATGTAATGGCCAAATAAAAAGGAGAGACAATACAACGGCCAAATAAAAAGGAGAGACAATACAATAGCCAAATAAAAAGGAGAGACAATACAATGGCCAAATAAAAAGAAGAGACAATACAATGGCCAAATAAAAGGGAGACAATACAATGGCCAAATAAAAAGGAGAGACAATACCATGGCCAAATAAAAAGGAGAGACAATACAATGGCCAAGTAAAAAGGAGAGACAATACAATGGCCGAATAAAAAGGAGAGACAATACAATGGCTAAGTAAAAAGGAGAGACAATACAATGGCCAAAAAAAAAGGAGACAATACAATGGCCAAATTAAAAGGAGAGACAATACAATGGCCAAATAAAAAGGAGAGACAATACAATGGCCAAGTAAAAAGGAGAGATAATACAATGGCCAAATAAAAAGGAGAAACAATTGCATGGCCAGATAAAAAGGAGAGACAATACTATGTCCAAATAAAAAGGAGAAACAATACAATGGCCAAATAAAAAGGAGAGACAATGCAATGGCCAAATAAAAAGGAGAAACAATATAATGGCCAAATAAAAAGGAGAGACAATACAATGGCCAAATTAAAAGGAGAGACAATACAATAGCCAAATAAAAAGGAGAGACAATACAGTGGCCAAATAAAAAGGAGAGACAATACAATGGCCAAATAAAAAGGAGAGACAATACAATGGCCAAATAAAAAGGAGAGAAAATATAATGGCCAAATAAAAAGGAGAGACAATGCAATGGCCAAATAAAAAGGAGAGACAATACAATGGCCAAATAAAAAGGAGAGACAATACAATAGCCAAATAAAAAGGAGAGACAATGCAATGGCCAAATAAAAAGGAGAGACAATACAATGGCCAAATAAAAAGGAGAGACAATACAATGGCCAAATAAAAGGGAGATAATACAATGGCCAAATAAAAAGGAGAGACAATACCATGGCCAAATAAAAAGGAGAGACAATACAATGGCGAAGTAGAAAGGAGAGACAATACAATAGCCAAATAAAAAGGAGACAATACAATGGCTAAGTAAAATTGAGAGACAATACAATGGCCAAATAAAAAGGAGAGACAATACAATGTCCAAATAAAAAGGAGAGACAATACAATGGCCACATAAAAAGGAGAGACAATACAATGGCGAAGTAAAAAGGAGAGACAATACAATGGCCAAATAAAAAGGAGACAATACAATGGCCAAATAAAAAGGAGAGACAATACAATGGCCAAATAAAAAGGAGAGACAATACAATGGCCAAGTAAAAAGGAGAGATAATACAATGGCCAAATAAAAAGGAGAAACAATTGCATGGCCAGATAAAAAGGAGAGACAATACTATGTCCAAATAAAAAGGAGAAACAATACAATGGCCAAATAAAAAGGAGAGACAATGCAATGGCCAAATAAAAAGGAGAAACAATATAATGGCCAAATAAAAAGGAGAGACAATACAATGGCCAAATAAAAAGGAGAGACAATACAATGGCCAAGTAAAAAGGAGAGACAATACAATGGCCAAATAAAAAGGAGAAAATACAATGGCCAAATAAAAAGGAGAGACAATACAATGGCCAAATAAAAAGGAGAGACAATACAATTACCAAGTAAAAAGGAGAGATAATACAATGGCCAAATAAAAAGGAGAAACAATTGCATGGCCAGATAAAAAGGAGAGACAATACTATGTCCAAATAAAAAGGAGAAACAATACAATGGCCAAATAAAAAGGAGAGACAATACAATGGCCAAATAAAAAGGAGAAACAATATAATGGCCAAATAAAAAGGAGAGACAATACAATGGCCAAATTAAAAGGAGAGACAATACAATAGCCAAATAAAAAGGAGAGACAATACAGTGGCCAAATAAAAAGGAGAGACAATACAATGGCCAAATAAAAAGGAGAGACAATACAATGGCCAAATAAAAAGGAGAGAAAATATAATGGCCAAATAAAAAGGAGAGACAATGCAATGGCCAAATAAAAAGGAGAGACAATACAATGGCCAAATAAAAAGGAGAGACAATACAATAGCCAAATAAAAAGGAGAGACAATACAATGGCCAAATAAAAAGGAGAGACAATACAATGGCCAAATAAAAAGGAGAGACAATACAATGGCCAAATAAAAGGGAGATAATACAATGGCCAAATAAAAAGGAGAGACAATACCATGGCCAAATAAAAAGGAGAGACAATACAATGGCGAAGTAGAAAGGAGAGACAATACAATAGCCAAATAAAAAGGAGAGACAATACAATGGCTAAGTAAAATTGAGAGACAATACAATGGCCAAATAAAAAGGAGAGACAATACAATGTCCAAATAAAAAGGAGAGACAATACAATGGCCACATAAAAAGGAGAGACAATACAATGGCCAAGTAAAAAGGAGAGACAATACAATGGCCAAATAAAAAGGAGACAATACAATGGCCAAATAAAAAGGAGAGATAATACAATGGCCAAATAAAAAGGAGAGACAATGCAATGGCCAAATAAAAAGGAGAAACAATATAATGGCCAAATAAAAAGGAGAGACAATACAATGGCCAAATAAAAAGGAGAGACAATACAATGGCCAAGTAAAAAGGAGAGACAATACAATGGCCAAATAAAAAGGAGAAAATACAATGGCCAAATAAAAAGGAGAGACAATACAATGGCCAAATAAAAAGGAGAGACAATACAATGACCAAGTAAAAAGGAGAGATAATACAATGGCCAAATAAAAAGGAGAAACAATTGCATGGCCAGATAAAAAGGAGAGACAATACTATGTCCAAATAAAAAGGAGAAACAATACAATGGCCAAATAAAAAGAAGAGACAATGCAATGGCCAAATAAAAAGGAGAAACAATATAATGACCAAATAAAAAGGAGAGACAATACAATGGCCAAATTAAAAGGAGAGACAATACAATAGCCAAATAAAAAGGAGAGACAATACAGTGGCCAAATAAAAAGGAGAGACAATACAATGGCCAAATAAAAAGGAGAGACAATACAATGGCCAAATAAAAAGGAGAGAAAATATAATGGCCAAATAAAAAGGAGAGACAATGCAATGGCCAAATAAAAAGGAGAGACAATACAATGGCCAAATAAAAAGGAGAGACAATACAATAGCCAAATAAAAAGGAGAAACAATACAATGGCCAAATAAAAAGGAGAGACAATACAATGGCCAAATAAAAAGGAGAGACAATACAATGGTCAAATAAAAGGGAGATAATACAATGGCCAAATAAAAAGGAGAGACAATACCATGGCCAAATAATAAGGAGAGACAATACAATGGCGAAGTAGAAAGGAGAGACAATACAATGGCCAAATAAAAAGGAGAGACAATGCAATGGCCAAATAAAAAGGAGAGACAATACAATGTCCAAATAAAAAGGAGAGACAATACAATGGCCACAAAAAAAGGAGAGACAATACAATGGCCAAGTAAAAAGGAGAGACAATGCAATGGCCAAATAAAAAGGAGAGACAATATAATGGCCAAATAAAAAGGAGAGACAATACAATGTCCAAATAAAAAGGAGAGACAATACAATGGCCAAATAAAAAGGAGAGACAATAAAATGGCTAAGTTAAAAGGAGAGACAATACAATGGCCAAATAAAAAGGAGAGACAATACAATGGCCAAGTAAAAAGGAGAGATAATACAATGGCCAAATAAAAAGGAGAAACAATTGCATGGCCAGATAAAAAGGAGAGACAATACTATGTCCAAATAAAAAGGAGAAACAATACAATTGCCAAATAAAAAGGAGAGACAATAAAATGGCAAAGTAAAAAGGAGAGACAATACAATGGTCAAATAAAAAGGAGAGACAATACAATGTCCAAATAAAAAGGAGAGACAATACAATGGCCACATAAAAAGGAGAGACAATACAATGGCCAAGTTAAAAGGAGAGACAATACAATGGCCAAATAAAAAGGAGACAATACAATGGCCAAATAAAAAGGAGAGACAATACAATGGCCAAATAAAAAGGAGGGACAATACAATGGCCAAATAAAAAGGAGAGACAATACAATAGCCAAATAAAAAGGAGAGACAATACAATGGCCAAATAAAAAGAAGAGACAATACAATGGCCAAATAAAAGGGAGACAATGCAATGGCCAAACAAAAAGGAGAGACAATACCATGGCCAAATAAAAAGGAGAGACAATACAATGGCCAAGTAAAAAGGAGAGACAATACAATGGCCGAATAAAAAGGAGAGACAATACAATGGCCAAATAAAACGGAGAGACAATACAATGGCCAAACAAAAAGGAGAGAAAATACAATGGCCAAATAAAAAGGAGAGACAATGCAATGGCCAAATAAAAAGGAGAGACAATGCAATGGCCAAGTAAAAAGGAGAGACAATGCAATGGCCAAATAAAAAGGAGAGACAATGCAATGGCCAAATAAAAAGGAGAGACTATGCAATGGCCAAATAAAAAGGAGAGACAATACAATGTCCAAATAAAAAGGAGAGACAATACAATGGCCACAAAAAAAGGAGAGACAATACAATGGCCAAGTAAAAAGGAGAGACAATGCAATGGCCAAATAAAAAGGAGAGACAATATAATGGCCAAATAAAAAGGAGAGACAATACAATGTCCAAATAAAAAGGAGAGACAATACAATGGCCAAATAAAAAGGAGAGACAATAAAATGGCTAAGTAAAAAGGAGAGACAATACAATGGCCAAATAAAAAGGAGAGACAATACAATGGCCAAGTAAAAAGGAGAGATAATACAATGGCCAAATAAAAAGGAGAAACAATTGCATGGCCAGATAAAAAGGAGAGACAATACTATGTCCAAATAAAAAGGAGAAACAATACAATGGCCAAATAAAAAGGAGAGACAATGCAATGGCCAAATAAAAAGGAGAAACAATATAATGGCCAAATAAAAAGGAGAAACAATATAATGGCCAAATAAAAAGGAGAGACAATACAATGGCCAAATAAAAAGGAGACAATACAATGGCCAAATAAAAAGGAGAGACAATACAATAGCCAAATAAAAAGGAGAGACAATACAATGGCCAAATAAAAAGAAGAGACAACACAATGGCCAAATAAAAGGGAGACAATGCAATGGCCAAACAAAAAGGAGAGACAATACCATGGCCAAATAAAAAGGAGAGACAATACAATGGCCAAGTAAAAAGGAGAGACAATACAATGGCCGAATAAAAAGGAGAGACAATACAATGGCCAAATAAAACGGAGAGACAATACAATGGCCAAATAAAAAGGAGAGAAAATACAATGGCCAAATAAAAAGGAGAGACAATGCAATGGCCAAATAAAAAGGAGAGACAATGCAATGGCCAAGTAAAAAGGAGAGACAATGCAATGGCCAAATAAAAAGGAGAGACAATGCAATGACCAAATAAAAAGGAGAGACAATACAATGTCCAAATAAAAAGGAGAGACAATACAATGGCCACAAAAAAAGGAGAGACAATACAATGGCCAAGTAAAAAGGAGAGACAATGCAATGGCCAAATAAAAAGGAGAGACAATATAATGGCCAAATAAAAAGGAGAGACAATACAATGTCCAAATAAAAAGGAGAGACAATACAATGGCCAAATAAAAAGGAGAGACAATAAAATGGCTAAGTAAAAAGGAGAGACAATACAATGGCCAAATAAAAAGGAGAGACAATACAATGGCCAAGTAAAAAGGAGAGATAATACAATGGCCAAATAAAAAGGAGAAACAATTGCATGGCCAGATAAAAAGGAGAGACAATACTATGTCCAAATAAAAAGGAGAAACAATACAATGGCAAAATAAAAAGGAGAGACAATGCTATGTTCAAATAAAAAGGAGAAACAATATAATGGCCAAATAAAAAGGAGAGACAATAAAATGGCAAAGCAAAAAGAAGAGACAATACAATGGTCAAATAAAAAGGAGAGACAATACAATGTCCAAATAAAAAGGAGAGACAATACAATGGCCACATAAAAAGGAGAGACAATACAATGGCCAAGTTAAAAGGAGAGACAATACAATGGCCAAATAAAAAGGAGACAATACAATGGCCAAATAAAAAGGAGAGACAATACAATGGCCAAATAAAAAGGTGGAACAATACAATGGCCAAGTAAAAAGGAGAGATAATACAATGGCCAAATAAAAAGGAGAAACAATTGCATGGCCAGATAAAAAGGAGAGACAATACTATGTCCAAATAAAAAGGTGAAACAATACAATGGCCAAATAAAAAGGAGAGACAATGCAATGGCCAAATAAAAAGGAGAAACAATATAATGGCCAAATAAAAAGGAGAAACAATATAATGGCCAAATAAAAAGGAGAGACAATACAATGGCCAAATAAAAAGGAGAGACAATACAATAGCCAAATAAAAAGGAGAGACAATACAATGGCCAAATAAAAAGAAGAGACAATACAATGGCCAAATAAAAGGGAGACAATACAATGGCCAAATAAAAAGGAGAGACAATACCATGGCCAAATAAAAAGGAGAGACAATACAATGGCCAAGTAAAAAGGAGAGACAATACAATGGCCGAATAAAAAGGAGAGACAATACAATGGCTAAGTAAAAAGGAGAGACAATACAATGGCCAAATAAAAAGGAGACAATACAATGGCCAAATAAAAAGGAGAGACAACACAATGGCCAAATAAAAAGGAGAGACAATACAATGGCCAAGTAAAAAGGAGAGATAATACAATGGCCAAATAAAAAGGAGAAACAATTGCATGGCCAGATAAAAAGGAGAGACAATACTATGTCCAAATAAAAAGGAGAAACAATACAATGGCCAAATAAAAAGGAGAGACAATGCAATGGCCAAATAAAAAGGAGAAACAATATAATGGCCAAATAAAAAGGAGAGACAATACAATGGCCAAATTAAAAGGAGAGACAATACAATGGCCAAATAAAAAGGAGAGACAATACAGTGAGACAATACAGTGGCCAAATAAAAAGGAGAGACAATACAATGGCCAAATAAAAAGGAGAGACAATACAATGGCCAAATAAAAGGGAGATAATACAATGGCCAAATAAAAAGGAGAGACAATACCATGGCCAAATAAAAAGGAGAGACAATACAATGGCGAAGTAGAAAGGAGAGACAATACAATAGCCAAATAAAAAGGAGAGACAATACAATGGCTAAGTAAAATTGAGAGACAATACAATGGCCAAATAAAAAGGAGAGACAATACAATGGCCACATAAAAAGGAGAGACAATACAATGGCCAAGTAAAAAGGAGAGACAATACAATGGCCAAATAAAAAGGAGACAATACAATGGCCAAATAAAAAGGAGAGACAATACAATGGCCAAATAAAAAGGAGAGACAATACAATGGCCAAGTAAAAAGGAGAGATAATACAATGGCCAAATAAAAAGGAGAAACAATTGCATGGCCAGATAAAAAGGAGAGACAATACTATGTCCAAATAAAAAGGAGAAACAATACAATGGCCAAATAAAAAGGAGAGACACTGCAATGGCCAACTAAAAAGGAGAAACAATAAAATGGCCAAATAAAAAGGAGAGACAATACAATGGCCAAATAAAAAGGAGAGACAATACAATGGCCAAGTAAAAAGGAGAGACAATACAATGGCCAAATAAAAAGGAGAAAATACAATGGCCAAATAAAAAGGAGAGACAATACAATGACCAAGTAAAAAGGAGAGATAATACAATGGCCAAATAAAAAGGAGAAACAATTGCATGGCCATATAAAAAGGAGAAACAATACTATGTCCAAATAAAAAGGAGAAACAATACAATGGCCAAATTAAAAGGAGAGACAATACAATAGCCAAATAAAAAGGAGAGACAATACAGTGGCCAAATAAAAAGGAGAGACAATACAATGGCCAAATAAAAAGGAGAGACAATACAATGGCCAAATAAAAAGGAGAGAAAATATAATGGCCAAATAAAAAGGAGAGACAATGCAATGGCCAAATAAAAAGGAGAGACAATACAATGGCCAAATAAAAAGGAGAGACAATGCAATAGCCAAATAAAAAGGAGAAACAATACAATGGCCAAATAAAAAGGAGAGACAATACAATGGCCAAATAAAAAGGAGAGACAATACAATGGTCAAATAAAAGGGAGATAATACAATGGCCAAATAAAAAGGAGAGACAATACCATGGCCAAATAATAAGGAGAGACAATACAATGGCGAAGTAGAAAGGAGAGACAATACAATGGCCAAATAAAAAGGAGAGACAATGCAATGGCCAAATAAAAAGGAGAGACAATACAATGTCCAAATAAAAAGGAGAGACAATACAATGGCCACAAAAAAAGGAGAGACAATACAATGGCCAAGTAAAAAGGAGAGACAATGCAATGGCCAAATAAAAAGGAGAGACAATATAATGGCCAAATAAAAAGGAGAGACAATACAATGTCCAAATAAAAAGGAGAGACAATACAATGGCCAAATAAAAAGGAGAGACAATAAAATGGCTAAGTAAAAAGGAGAGACAATACAATGGCCAAATAAAAAGGAGAGACAATACAATGGCCAAGTAAAAAAGAGAGATAATACAATGGCCAAATAAAAAGGAGAAACAATTGCATGGCCAGATAAAAAGGAGAGACAATACTATGTCCAAATAAAAAGGAGAAACAATACAATGACCAAATAAAAAGGAGAGACAATAAAATGGCAAAGTAAAAAGGAGAGACAATACAATGGTCAAATAAAAAGGAGAGACAATACAATGTCCAAATAAAAAGGAGAGACAATACAATGGCCACATAAAAAGGAGAGACAATACAATGGCCAAGTTAAAAGGAGACAATAAAATGGCCAAGTTAAAAGGAGAGACAATACAATGGCCAAATAAAAAGGAGACAATACAATGGCCAAATAAAAAGGAGAGACAATACAATGGCCAAATAAAAAGGAGGGACAATACAATGGCCAAGTAAAAAGGAGAGATAATACAATGGCCAAATAAAAAGGAGAAACAATTGCATGGCCAGATAAAAAGGAGAGACAATACTATGTCCAAATAAAAAGGAGAAACAATACAATGGCCAAATAAAAAGGAGAGACAATGCAATGGCCAAATAAAAAGGAGAAACAATATAATGGCCAAATAAAAAGGAGAAACAATGTAATGGCCAAATAAAAAGGAGAGACAATACAACGGCCAAATAAAAAGGAGAGACAATACAATAGCCAAATAAAAAGGAGAGACAATACAATGGCCAAATAAAAAGAAGAGACAATACAATGGCCAAATAAAAGGGAGACATTACAATGGCCAAATAAAAAGGAGAGACAATACCATGGCCAAATAAAAAGGAGAGACAATACAATGGCCAAGTAAAAAGGAGAGACAATACAATGGCCGAATAAAAAGGAGAGACAATACAATGGCTAAGTAAAAAGGAGAGACAATACAATGGCCAAAAAAAAAGGAGACAATACAATGGCCAAATAAAAAGGAGAAACAATTGCATGGCCAGATAAAAAGGAGAGACAATACTATGTCCAAATAAAAAGGAGAAACAATACAATGGCAAAATAAAAAGGAGAGACAATGCTATGTTCAAATAAAAAGGAGAAACAATATAATGGCCAAATAAAAAGGAGAGACAATAAAATGGCAAAGTAAAAAGGAGAGACAATACAATGGTCAAATAAAAAGGAGAGACAATACAATGTCCAAATAAAAAGGAGAGACAATACAATGGCCACATAAAAAGGAGAGACAATACAATGGCCAAGTTAAAAGGAGAGACAATACAATGGCCAAATAAAAAGGAGACAATACAATGGCCAAATAAAAAGGAGAGACAATACAATGGCCAAATAAAAAGGAGGGACAATACAATGGCCAAGTAAAAAGGAGAGATAATACAATGGCCAAATAAAAAGGAGAAACAATTGCATGGCCAGATAAAAAGGAGAGACAATACTATGTCCAAATAAAAAGGAGAAACAATACAATGGCCAAATAAAAAGGAGAGACAATGCAATGGCCAAATAAAAAGGAGAAACAATATAATGGCCAAATAAAAAGGAGAAACAATGTAATGGCCAAATAAAAAGGAGAGACAATACAACGGCCAAATAAAAAGGAGAGACAATACAATAGCCAAATAAAAAGGAGAGACAATACAATGGCCAAATAAAAAGAAGAGACAATACAATGGCCAAATAAAAGGGAGACAATACAATGGCCAAATAAAAAGGAGAGACAATACCATGGCCAAATAAAAAGGAGAGACAATACAATGGCCAAGTAAAAAGGAGAGACAATACAATGGCCGAATAAAAAGGAGAGACAATACAATGGCTAAGTAAAAAGGAGAGACAATACAATGGCCAAAAAAAAAGGAGACAATACAATGGCCAAATTAAAAGGAGAGACAATACAATGGCCAAATAAAAAGGAGAGACAATACAATGGCCAAGTAAAAAGGAGAGATAATACAATGGCCAAATAAAAAGGAGAAACAATTGCATGGCCAGATAAAAAGGAGAGACAATACTATGTCCAAATAAAAAGGAGAAACAATACAATGGCCAAATAAAAAGGAGAGACAATGCAATGGCCAAATAAAAAGGAGAAACAATATAATGGCCAAATAAAAAGGAGAGACAATACAATGGCCAAATTAAAAGGAGAGACAATACAATAGCCAAATAAAAAGGAGAGACAATACAGTGGCCAAATAAAAAGGAGAGACAATACAATGGCCAAATAAAAAGGAGAGACAATACAATGGCCAAATAAAAAGGAGAGAAAATATAATGGCCAAATAAAAAGGAGAGACAATGCAATGGCCAAATAAAAAGGAGAGACAATACAATGGCCAAATAAAAAGGAGAGACAATACAATAGCCAAATAAAAAGGAGAGACAATGCAATGGCCAAATAAAAAGGAGAGACAATACAATGGCCAAATAAAAAGGAGAGACAATACAATGGCCAAATAAAAGGGAGATAATACAATGGCCAAATAAAAAGCAGAGACAATACCATGGCCAAATAAAAAGGAGAGACAATACAATGGCGAAGTAGAAAGGAGAGACAATACAATAGCCAAATAAAAAGGAGACAATACAATGGCTAAGTAAAATTGAGAGACAATACAATGGCCAAATAAAAAGGAGAGACAATACAATGTCCAAATAAAAAGGAGAGACAATACAATGGCCACATAAAAAGGAGAGACAATACAATGGCGAAGTAAAAAGGAGAGACAATACAATGGCCAAATAAAAAGGAGACAATACAATGGCCAAATAAAAAGGAGAGACAATACAATGGCCAAATAAAAAGGAGAGACAATACAATGGCCAAGTAAAAAGGAGAGATAATACAATGGCCAAATAAAAAGGAGAAACAATTGCATGGCCAGATAAAAAGGAGAGACAATACTATGTCCAAATAAAAAGGAGAAACAATACAATGGCCAAATAAAAAGGAGAGACAATGCAATGGCCAAATAAAAAGGAGAAACAATATAATGGCCAAATAAAAAGGAGAGACAATACAATGGCCAAATAAAAAGGAGAGACAATACAATGGCCAAGTAAAAAGGAGAGACAATACAATGGCCAAATAAAAAGGAGAAAATACAATGGCCAAATAAAAAGGAGAGACAATACAATGGCCAAATAAAAAGGAGAGACAATACAATTACCAAGTAAAAAGGAGCGATAATACAATGGCCAAATAAAAAGGAGAAACAATTGCATGGCCAGATAAAAAGGAGAGACAATACTATGTCCAAATAAAAAGGAGAAACAATACAATGGCCAAATAAAAAGGAGAGACAATGCAATGGCCAAATAAAAAGGAGAAACAATATAATGGCCAAATAAAAAGGAGAGACAATACAATGGCCAAATTAAAAGGAGAGACAATACAATAGCCAAATAAAAAGGAGAGACAATACAGTGGCCAAATAAAAAGGAGAGACAATACAATGGCCAAATAAAAAGGAGAGACAATACAATGGCCAAATAAAAAGGAGAGAAAATATAATGGCCAAATAAAAAGGAGAGACAATGCAATGGCCAAATAAAAAGGAGAGACAATACAATGGCCAAATAAAAAGGAGAGACAATACAATAGCCAAATAAAAAGGAGAGACAATACAATGGCCAAATAAAAAGGAGAGACAATACAATGGCCAAATAAAAAGGAGAGACAATACAATGGCCACATAAAAGGGAGATAATACAATGGCCAAATAAAAAGGAGAGACAATACCATGGCCAAATAAAAAGGAGAGACAATACAATGGCGAAGTAGAAAGGAGAGACAATACAATAGCCAAATAAAAAGGAGAGACAATACAATGGCTAAGTAAAATTGAGAGACAATACAATGGCCAAATAAAAAGGAGAGACAATACAATGTCCAAATAAAAAGGAGAGACAATACAATGGCCACATAAAAAGGAGAGACAATACAATGGCCAAGTAAAAAGGAGAGACAATACAATGGCCAAATAAAAAGGAGACAATACAATGGCCAAATAAAAAGGAGAGACAATACAATGGCCAAATAAAAAGGAGAGACAATACAATGGCCAAGTAAAAAGGAGAGATAATACAATGGCCAAATAAAAAGGAGAAACAATTGCATGGCCAGATAAAAAGGAGAGACAATACTATGTCCAAATAAAAAGGAGAAACAATACAATGGCCAAATAAAAAGGAGAGACAATGCAATGGCCAAATAAAAAGGAGAAACAATATAATGGCCAAATAAAAAGGAGAGACAATACAATGGCCAAATAAAAAGGAGAGACAATACAATGGCCAAGTAAAAAGGAGAGACAATACAATGGCCAAATAAAAAGGAGAAAATACAATGGCCAAATAAAAAGGAGAGACAATACAATGGCCAAATAAAAAGGAGAGACAATACAATGACCAAGTAAAAAGGAGAGATAATACAATGGCCAAATAAAAAGGAGAAACAATTGCATGGCCAGATAAAAAGGAGAGACAATACTATGTCCAAATAAAAAGGAGAAACAATACAATGGCCAAATAAAAAGGAGAGACAATGCAATGGCCAAATAAAAAGGAGAAACAATATAATGGCCAAATAAAAAGGAGAGACAATACAATGGCCAAATTAAAAGGAGAGACAATACAATAGCCAAATAAAAAGGAGAGACAATACAGTGGCCAAATAAAAAGGAGAGACAATACAATGGCCAAATAAAAAGGAGAGACAATACAATGGCCAAATAAAAAGGAGAGAAAATATAATGGCCAAATAAAAAGGAGAGACAATGCAATGGCCAAATAAAAAGGAGAGACAATACAATGGCCAAATAAAAAGGAGAGACAATACAATAGCCAAATAAAAAGGAGAAACAATACAATGGCCAAATAAAAAGGAGAGACAATACAATGGCCAAATAAAAAGGAGAGACAATACAATGGTCAAATAAAAGGGAGATAATACAATGGCCAAATAAAAAGGAGAGACAATACCATGGCCAAATAATAAGGAGAGACAATACAATGGCGAAGTAGAAAGGAAAGACAATACAATGGCCAAATAAAAAGGAGAGACAATGCAATGGCCAAATAAAAAGGAGAGACAATACAATGTCCAAATAAAAAGGAGAGACAATACAATGGCCACAAAAAAAGGAGAGACAATACAATGGCCAAGTAAAAAGGAGAGACAATGCAATGGCCAAATAAAAAGGAGAGACAATATAATGGCCAAATAAAAAGGAGAGACAATACAATGTCCAAATAAAAAGGAGAGACAATACAATGGCCAAATAAAAAGGAGAGACAATAAAATGGCTAAGTTAAAAGGAGAGACAATACAATGGCCAAATAAAAAGGAGAGACAATACAATGGCCAAGTAAAAAGGAGAGATAATACAATGGCCAAATAAAAAGGAGAAACAATTGCATGACCAGATAAAAAGGAGAGACAATACTATGTCCAAATAAAAAGGAGAAACAATACAATTGCCAAATAAAAAGGAGAGACAATAAAATGGCAAATTAAAAAGGAGAGACAATACAATGGTCAAATAAAAAGGAGAGACAATACAATGTCCAAATAAAAAGGAGAGACAATACAATGGCCACATAAAAAGGAGAGACAATACAATGGCCAAGTTAAAAGGAGAGACAATACAATGGCCAAATAAAAAGGAGACAATACAATGGCCAAATAAAAAGGAGAGACAATACAATGGCCAAATAAAAAGGAGGGACAATACAATGGCCAAATAAAAAGGAGAGACAATACAATAGCCAAATAAAAAGGAGAGACAATACAATGGCCAAATAAAAAGAAGAGACAATACAATGGCCAAATAAAAGGGAGACAATGCAATGGCCAAACAAAAAGGAGAGACAATACCATGGCCAAATAAAAAGGAGAGACAATACAATGGCCAAGTAAAAAGGAGAGACAATACAATGGCCGAATAAAAAGGAGAGACAATACAATGGCCAAATAAAAGGGAGAGACAATACAATGGCCAAACAAAAAGGAGAGAAAATACAATGGCCAAATAAAAAGGAGAGACAATGCAATGGCCAAATAAAAAGGAGAGACAATGCAATGGCCAAGTAAAAAGGAGAGACAATGCAATGGCCAAATAAAAAGGAGAGACAATGCAATGGCCAAATAAAAAGGAGAGACAATGCAATGGCCAAATAAAAAGGAGAGACAATACAATGTCCAAATAAAAAGGAGAGACAATACAATGGCCACAAAAAAAGGAGAGACAATACAATGGCCAAGTAAAAAGGAGAGACAATGCAATGGCCAAATAAAAAGGAGAGACAATATAATGGCCAAATAAAAAGGAGAGACAATACAATGTCCAAATAAAAAGGAGAGACAATACAATGGCCAAATAAAAAGGAGAGACAATAAAATGGCTAAGTAAAAAGGAGAGACAATACAATGGCCAAATAAAAAGGAGAGACAATACAATGGCCAAGTAAAAAGGAGAGATAATACAATGGCCAAATAAAAAGGAGAAACAATTGCATGGCCAGATAAAAAGGAGAGACAATACTATGTCCAAATAAAAAGGAGAAACAATACAATGGCAAAATAAAAAGGAGAGACAATGCTATGTTCAAATAAAAAGGAGAAACAATATAATGGCCAAATAAAAAGGAGAGACAATAAAATGGCAAAGTAAAAAGGAGAGACAATACAATGTTCAAATAAAAAGGAGAGACAATACAATGTCCAAATAAAAAGGAGAGACAATACAATGGCCACATAAAAAAGAGAGACAATACAATGGCCAAGTTAAAAGGAGAGACAATACAATGGCCAAATAAAAAGGAGACAATACAATGGCCAAATAAAAAGGAGAGACAATACAATGGCCAAATAAAAAGGAGGGACAATACAATGGCCAAGTAAAAAGGAGAGATAATACAATGGCCAAATAAAAAGGAGAAACAATTGCATGGCCAGATAAAAAGGAGAGACAATACTATGTCCAAATAAAAAGGAGAAACAATACAATGGCCAAATAAAAAGGAGAGACAATGCAATGGCCAAATAAAAAGGAGAAACAATATAATGGCCAAATAAAAAGGAGAAACAATATAATGGCCAAATAAAAAGGAGAGACAATACAATGGCCAAATAAAAAGGAGAGACAATACAATAGCCAAATAAAAAGGAGAGACAATACAATGGCCAAATAAAAAGAAGAGACAATACAATGGCCAAATAAAAGGGAGACAATACCATGGCCAAATAAAAAGGAGAGACAATACAATGGCCAAGTAAAAAGGAGAGACAATACAATGGCCGAATAAAAAGGAGAGACAATACAATGGCTAAGTAAAAAGGAGAGACAATACAATGGCCAAATAAAAAGGAGACAATACAATGGCCAAATAAAAAGGAGAGACAATACAATGGCCAAATAAAAAGGAGAGACAATACAATGGCCAAGTAAAAAGGAGAGATAATACAATGGCCAAATAAAAAGGAGAAACAATTGCATGGCCAGATAAAAAGGAGAGACAATACTATGTCCAAATAAAAAGGAGAAACAATACAATGGCCAAATAAAAAGGAGAGACAATGCAATGGCCAAATAAAAAGGAGAAACAATACAATGGCCAAATAAAAAGGAGAGACAATACAATAGCCAAATAAAAAGGAGAGACAATACAGTGGCCAAATAAAAAGGAGAGACAATACAATGGCCAAATAAAAAGGAGAGACAATACAATGGCCAAATAAAAAGGAGAGAAAATATAATGGCCAAATAAAAAGGAGAGACAATGCAATGGCCAAATAAAAAGGAGAGACAATACAATTGCCAAATAAAAAGGAGAGACAATACAATAGCCAAATAAAAAGGAGAGACAATACAATGGCCAAATAAAAAGGAGAGACAATACAATGGCCAAATAAAAAGGAGAGACAATACAATGGCCAAATAAAAGGGAGATAATACAATGGCCAAATAAAAAGGAGAGACAATACCATGGCCAAATAAAAAGGAGAGACAATACAATGGCGAAGTAGAAAGGAGAGACAATACAATAGCCAAATAAAAAGGAGAGACAATACAATGGCTAAGTAAAATTGAGAGACAATACAATGGCCAAATAAAAAGGAGAGACAATACAATGGCCAAGTAAAAAGGAGAGACAATACAATGCCAAATAAAAAGGAGACAATACAATGGCCAAATAAAAAGGAGAGACAATACAATGGCCAAATAAAAAGGAGAGACAATACAATGGCCAAGTAAAAAGGAGAGATAATACAATGGCCAAATAAAAAGGAGAAACAATTGCATGGCCAGATAAAAAGGAGAGACAATACTATGTCCAAATAAAAAGGAGAAACAATACAATGGCCAAATAAAAAGGAGAGACAATGCAATGGCCAAATAAAAAGGAGAAACAATATAATGGCCAAATAAAAAGGAGAAACAATATAATGGCCAAATAAAAAGGAGAGACAATACAATGGCCAAATAAAAAGGAGACAATACAATGGCCAAATAAAAAGGAGAGACAATACAATAGCCAAATAAAAAGGAGAGACAATACAATGGCCAAATAAAAAGAAGAGACAACACAATGGCCAAATAAAAGGGAGACAATGCAATGGCCAAACAAAAAGGAGAGACAATACCATGGCCAAATAAAAAGGAGAGACAATACAATGGCCAAGTAAAAAGGAGAGACAATACAATGGCCGAATAAAAAGGAGAGACAATACAATGGCCAAATAAAACGGAGAGACAATACAATGGCCAAATAAAAAGGAGAGAAAATACAATGGCCAAATAAAAAGGAGAGACAATGCAATGGCCAAATAAAAAGGAGAGACAATGCAATGGCCAAGTAAAAAGGAGAGACAATGCAATGGCCAAATAAAAAGGAGAGACAATGCAATGGCCAAATAAAAAGGAGAGACAATACAATGTCCAAATAAAAAGGAGAGACAATACAATGGCCACAAAAAAAGGAGAGACAATACAATGGCCAAGTAAAAAGGAGAGACAATGCAATGGCCAAATAAAAAGGAGAGACAATATAATGGCCAAATAAAAAGGAGAGACAATACAATGTCCAAATAAAAAGGAGAGACAATACAATGGCCAAATAAAAAGGAGAGACAATAAAATGGCTAAGTAAAAAGGAGAGACAATACAATGGCCAAATAAAAAGGAGAGACAATACAATGGCCAAGTAAAAAGGAGAGATAATACAATGGCCAAATAAAAAGGAGAAACAATTGCATGGCCAGATAAAAAGGAGAGACAATACTATGTCCAAATAAAAAGGAGAAACAATACAATGGCAAAATAAAAAGGAGAGACAATGCTATGTTCAAATAAAAAGGAGAAACAATATAATGGCCAAATAAAAAGGAGAGACAATAAAATGGCAAAGTAAAAAGAAGAGACAATACAATGGTCAAATAAAAAGGAGAGACAATACAATGTCCAAATAAAAAGGAGAGACAATACAATGGCCACATAAAAAGGAGAGACAATACAATGGCCAAGTTAAAAGGAGAGACAATACAATGGCCAAATAAAAAGGAGACAATACAATGGCCAAATAAAAAGGAGAGACAATACAATGGCCAAATAAAAAGGTGGAACAATACAATGGCCAAGTAAAAAGGAGAGATAATACAATGGCCAAATAAAAAGGAGAAACAATTGCATGGCCAGATAAAAAGGAGAGACAATACTATGTCCAAATAAAAAGGAGAAACAATACAATGGCCAAATAAAAAGGAGAGACAATGCAATGGCCAAATAAAAAGGAGAAACAATATAATGGCCAAATAAAAAGGAGAAACAATATAATGGCCAAATAAAAAGGAGAGACAATACAATGGCCAAATAAAAAGGAGAGACAATACAATAGCCAAATAAAAAGGAGAGACAATACAATGGCCAAATAAAAAGAAGAGACAATACAATGGCCAAATAAAAGGGAGACAATACAATGGCCAAATAAAAAGGAGAGACAATACCATGGCCAAATAAAAAGGAGAGACAATACAATGGCCAAGTAAAAAGGAGAGACAATACAATGGCCGAATAAAAAGGAGAGACAATACAATGGCTAAGTAAAAAGGAGAGACAATACAATGGCCAAATAAAAAGGAGACAATACAATGGCCAAATAAAAAGGAGAGACAACACAATGGCCAAATAAAAAGGAGAGACAATACAATGGCCAAGTAAAAAGGAGAGATAATACAATGGCCAAATAAAAAGGAGAAACAATTGCATGGCCAGATAAAAAGGAGAGACAATACTATGTCCAAATAAAAAGGAGAAACAATACAATGGCCAAATAAAAAGGAGAGACAATGCAATGGCCAAATAAAAAGGAGAAACAATATAATGGCCAAATAAAAAGGAGAGACAATACAATGGCCAAATTAAAAGGAGAGACAATACAATGGCCAAATAAAAAGGAGAGACAATACAGTGAGACAATACAATGGCCAAATAAAAAGGAGAGACAATACAATGGCCAAATAAAAAGGAGAGACAATACAATGGCCAAATAAAAGGGAGATAATACAATGGCCAAATAAAAAGGAGAGACAATACCATGGCCAAATAAAAAGGAGAGACAATACAATGGCGAAGTAGAAAGGAGAGACAATACAATAGCCAAATAAAAAGGAGAGACAATACAATGGCTAAGTAAAATTGAGAGACAATACAATGGCCAAATAAAAAGGAGAGACAATACAATGGCCACATAAAAAGGAGAGACAATACAATGGCCAAGTAAAAAGGAGAGACAATACAATGGCCAAATAAAAAGGAGACAATACAATGGCCAAATAAAAAGGAGAGACAATACAATGGCCAAATAAAAAGGAGAGACAATACAATGGCCAAGTAAAAAGGAGAGATAATACAATGGCCAAATAAAAAGGAGAAACAATTGCATGGCCAGATAAAAAGGAGAGACAATACTATGTCCAAATAAAAAGGAGAAACAATACAATGGCCAAATAAAAAGGAGAGACAATGCAATGGCCAACTAAAAAGGAGAAACAATAAAATGGCCAAATAAAAAGGAGAGACAATACAATGGCCAAATAAAAAGGAGAGACAATACAATGGCCAAGTAAAAAGGAGAGACAATACAATGGCCAAATAAAAAGGAGAAAATACAATGGCCAAATAAAAAGGAGAGACAATACAATGGCCAAATAAAAAGGAGAGACAATACAATGACCAAGTAAAAAGGAGAGATAATACAATGGCCAAATAAAAAGGAGAAACAATTGCATGGCCAGATAAAAAGGAGAAACAATACTATGTCCAAATAAAAAGGAGAAACAATACAATGGCCAAATAAAAAGGAGAGACAATGCAATGGCCAAATAAAAAGGAGAAACAATATAATGGCCAAATAAAAAGGAGAGACAATACAATGGCCAAATTAAAAGGAGAGACAATACAATAGCCAAATAAAAAGGAGAGACAATACAGTGGCCAAATAAAAAGGAGAGACAATACAATGGCCAAATAAAAAGGAGAGACAATACAATGGCCAAATAAAAAGGAGAGAAAATATAATGGCCAAATAAAAAGGAGAGACAATGCAATGGCCAAATAAAAAGGAGAGACAATACAATGGCCAAATAAAAAGGAGAGACAATGCAATAGCCAAATAAAAAGGAGAAACAATACAATGGCCAAATAAAAAGGAGAGACAATACAATGGCCAAATAAAAAGGAGAGACAATACAATGGTCAAATAAAAGGGAGATAATACAATGGCCAAATAAAAAGGAGAGACAATACCATGGCCAAATAATAAGGAGAGACAATACAATGGCGAAGTAGAAAGGAGAGACAATACAATGGCCAAATAAAAAGGAGAGACAATGCAATGGCCAAATAAAAAGGAGAGACAATACAATGTCCAAATAAAAAGGAGAGACAATACAATGGCCACAAAAAAAGGAGAGACAATACAATGGCCAAGTAAAAAGGAGAGACAATGCAATGGCCAAATAAAAAGGAGAGACAATATAATGGCCAAATAAAAAGGAGAGACAATACAATGTCCAAATAAAAAGGAGAGACAATACAATGGCCAAATAAAAAGGAGAGACAATAAAATGGCTAAGTAAAAAGGAGAGACAATACAATGGCCAAATAAAAAGGAGAGACAATACAATGGCCAAGTAAAAAGGAGAGATAATACAATGGCCAAATAAAAAGGAGAAACAATTGCATGGCCAGATAAAAAGGAGAGACAATACTATGTCCAAATAAAAAGGAGAAACAATACAATGACCAAATAAAAAGGAGAGACAATAAAATGGCAAAGTAAAAAGGAGAGACAATACAATGGTCAAATAAAAAGGAGAGACAATACAATGTCCAAATAAAAAGGAGAGACAATACAATGGCCACATAAAAAGGAGAGACAATACAATGGCCAAGTTAAAAGGAGAGACAATACAATGGCCAAATAAAAAGGAGACAATACAATGGCCAAATAAAAAGGAGAGACAATACAATGGCCAAATAAAAAGGAGGGACAATACAATGGCCAAATAAAAAGGAGAGACAATACAATAGCCAAATAAAAAGGAGAGACAATACAATGGCCAAATAAAAAGAAGAGACAATACAATGGCCAAATAAAAGGGAGACAATGCAATGGCCAAACAAAAAGGAGAGACAATACCATGGCCAAATAAAAAGGAGAGACAATACAATGGCCAAGTAAAAAGGAGAGACAATACAATGGCCAAATAAAAAGGAGACAATACAATGGCCAAATAAAAAGGAGAGACAATACAATGGCCAAATAAAAAGGAGGGACAATACAATGGCCAAGTAAAAAGGAGAGATAATACAATGGCCAAATAAAAAGGAGAAACAATTGCATGGCCAGATAAAAAGGAGAGACAATACTATGTCCAAATAAAAAGGAGAAACAATACAATGTCCAAATAAAAAGGAGAAAATACAATGGCCAAATAAAAAGGAGAGACAATACAATGGCCAAATAAAAAGGAGAGACAATACAATGACCAAGTAAAAAGGAGAGATAATACAATGGCCAAATAAAAAGGAGAAACAATTGCATGGCCAGATAAAAAGGAGAGACAATACTATGTCCAAATAAAAAGGAGAAACAATACAATGGCCAAATAAAAAGGAGAGACAATGCAATGGCCAAATAAAAAGGAGAAACAATATAATGGCCAAATAAAAAGGAGAGACAATACAATGGCCAAATTAAAAGGAGAGACAATACAATAGCCAAATAAAAAGGAGAGACAATACAGTGGCCAAATAAAAAGGAGAGACAATACAATGGCCAAATAAAAAGGAGAGACAATACAATGGCCAAATAAAAAGGAGAGAAAATATAATGGCCAAATAAAAAGGAGAGACAATGCAATGGCCAAATAAAAAGGAGAGACAATACAATGGCCAAATAAAAAGGAGAGACAATACAATAGCCAAATAAAAAGGAGAAACAATACAATGGCCAAATAAAAAGGAGAGACAATACAATGGCCAAATAAAAAGGAGAGACAATACAATGGTCAAATAAAAGGGAGATAATACAATGGCCAAATAAAAAGGAGAGACAATACCATGGCCAAATAATAAGGAGAGACAATACAATGGCGAAGTAGAAAAGAGAGACAATACAATGGCCAAATAAAAAGGAGAGACAATACAATGGCTAAGTAAAATTGAGAGACAATACAATGGCCAAATAAAAAGGAGAGAAAATACAATGTCCAAATAAAAAGAAGAGACAATACAATGGCCACATAAAAAGGAGAGACAATACAATGGCCAAGTAAAAAGGAGAGACAATGCAATGGACAAATAAAAAGGAGAAAATACAATGGCCAAATAAAAAGGAGAGACAATACAATGGCCAAATAAAAAGGAGAGACAATACAATGGCCAAGTAAAAAGGAGAGATAATACAATGGCCAAATAAAAAGGAGAAACAATTGCATGGCCAGATAAAAAGGAGAGACAATACTATGTCCAAATAAAAAGGAGAAACAATACAATGGCCAAATAAAAAGGAGAGGCAATGCAATGGCCAAATAAAAAGGAGAAACAATATAATGGCCAAATAAAAAGGAGAGACAATACAATGGCCAAATAAAAAGGAGAGACAATATAATGGCCAAATAAAAAGGAGAGACAATGCAATGGCCAAATAAAAAGGAGAGACAATACAATGTCCAAATAATAGGGAGACAATACAATGGCCAAATAAAAAGGAGAGACAATACAATGGCCAAATAAAAAGGAGAGACAATACAATGGCCAAGTAAAAAGGAGAGACAATACAATGGCCAAATAAAAAGGAGAAACAATGCAATGGCCAAATAAAAAGGAGAGACAATACAATGGCCAAATAAAAAGGAGAGACAATGTAATGGCCAAATAAAAAGGAGAAACAATGCAATGGCCAAATAAAAAGGAGAGACAATACAATGGCCAAATAAAGAAGTCAAAAGATCAATCAATGATTGACAAAATACTACTCAGAAAACAAAGCAAAAAGCAACAACATGAACGCCACAAAACTACTTAAGGAACTCGGGTGCTCCAGGAGGTTAGGCAGATCCTGCTCTATTAGTGACACCCGTTTGTTTACTCTTCTTCTTGGAACTTCAAATATCCTGGATAACGCTAATAATGTTCATGTCATTCCAATGTATAATCATCCGTCCCGTCGACTTCGACACTACCGTTTTCTACTGTGTATCGCTAGTCAAGCAATAAAATCATATCTGTGGAGTATTGTAAATATCACAACTTACATCAACTCCGGTCTATAAGTATGTATTAATCTGCCAAGTTCACATCCACTTCTCCATGACCTGGTCAGATCTTTAATACTGAAAAATGGATATCCCTTCAAAACCTTCTGACACCAGGTTAGCAAATCTGTCAAGTCTATCTCGTCACTTACTGAAAAATAATAAATAGTCTGTTTATAGTCCAGTATCAGCACATAGTCATATCTTATGTCTTTTTGAGTAGTGTCGACAAACTTGCATATCGTTTCGTGTTGTACGCACTAACTTATATATATCTACGTTTTCATTGCATCTCTTTTCTTTCATTTAAGAATATTACTGAAGAGTAATTAAAACGTAGATAGCAAATGTAGTGCGCACGACGCCCTTTTTGGAATAGCCTTTATCAGGTACGCTCAAAATCGAAATATTGTAAGGCCAAATAATTGAATGTTTGGGAGCAATAAAACCAAAGGGCCTAAAACGGATGGCCAAAATCGGCTGAGGTCACCTATGCATTAGGGAGGAGAACTTTAGTTTTATTAATAATTACATTATTTAGGAGCGGTAAATTTCAGTAATAAACATATATAATAAACCATGTCAAAGCCGAAGAACTGACTATTGGGCGGATGATATTCCCGGGGACTAATAGTCCACCAGCAGAGGTATCGACCCAGTGATTGTAGATTAACCCTAAACCTAACATGAAGGAGTTGGTAGTCCACGTCAACATATATGTCTAAATGAGTTTTTCTCAAGTAACTTTACATCAATAAACGGTTTTGATAATTAACAAGTGTGATAGGAATAAAAAAAAAAGGTAATACCTATGTGTAAGTTCTAAGAAAAAATAAACATTTAACACAATTGATTGAATATGAACTGAACCATTTAGCAGTAAGGGCCATCGTGGTCGTGATCGTATGGTAGTTGGATTTACAACTACCTGTGCAATCAGTACCTATTACTACTAAAATTGTGAGTTCGAACCCCGTTCGTGGTGAGGTGTACCCTATACAACATTATATAATAAAGTTTGTCAGTGACTTGCGGCAGGTCGGTGGTTTTTCTCCGGGTACTCCGTTTTCCACCATGATATAACTGAAATATTGTTGAAGGTGGCGCTAAACCATCAACCAACAACAACCAGTAATGTCGGAAGGGTGAATGCTTACTTGATGATTTGGATCGTTTAGATGGAGGTCCTGAATAGTCTGCTTCATCAACCACATCTTGATTCTTCTCACTTATGGTATCAATGTTGTCGTAATACTGTTTTGCCTTGTCGGGTCCTACAGCCTTTAGGTTAATCGAAAGATATCTGAAAGTATTGTATATATCAGTAACATGGGAGAGACATGTATATTATAGAAAGTACCAGAAAATGACAACATACTGCAGCAGAATACTGCTATACAGCAGGCCTGTGCCGTTTCATTTACATTATCATTCCAGCTGTTCTGATCATTAATTGTATCCTATCCATATCCCACCTATCGCAAGTCTCTGAGACTCTTTTTGGCTGATAAAAATTTTTTTGTGTATACCTCGCCACCGATGTGGATTGAACGTTAGTGGCTAAAAGCATTAATGTCATCGGTAAATATATATTTAATTATCATAGGATCACCCCAATGACGTCCCAGAATAAGGTTCAATTCTTTTTTTATATCTACATTGTATATAACATGCAAATATGGCTATAACGTATATTTTACAGGAAAGTCTGAAGATGCCAAAGGGGTATTCGGAAGCCGTAAATAGAAGGACATTCAATACAATGGTCAAACGAAAAAGGACAATATCAAGTCAATTGCATGTGTTTTACCAATAATAATTAACCAAGTTTGTAACTAGATTAACTCGACGGGTGCCACTAGTGGAGAAGGAACTGCTTAACCATCCGGGGCAGCTGAGATTATCCCCGGGTTTTAGTGGGGTTCGTGTTACTCGATCTTTAGTTCTATGTTTATGTTTTGTAGATCGTTGTTTGTCCTTTTGTACTTTTTCTTTTTGCAATTATGTTGTCTGTCCTTCTTCGATTTACGATTCTGGTTACCTCTTTTGTATCTTCAAACTCTTCTTGTAAGATGAACATTAACAATAATGGCTGAAAATTTGGATAAAGTAGCTTTACCTGGACTTCGGGTCGACAGTATAATCGCTGTATTTCTTCTTTAAATTGTTTGGATTTGTTTGGGATAGGACTTTATATATGCTTTCTCTCTCAGCAATAATATCGATTGGCCTCCCTTGCATTTCTTTCCAATTTTTTATCATCCATGCAGTGTCCATTACACCTAGAAATCCACGTGCACAACCGGTTCCTTGAGGCCAAAATGGCTGAAATAAGAAATTGACACGACATCAGAAAGCAAATTTAAGCAATACAAGGTGAAATGCAAAGTTGATATCATAAAATGCAAATTTTCAACACAACAGTACATGAAATTCTGATATACCTTTAAAATGTGATAATGTAAATAATATCGTAGATATCAAATTTAGTGCTAACGATGCGTTTCTGTAATAACCTTCATCAGGTACACTCAAAGCCAAAAGATTGGAAAGTCAAATCTTTTTAAATTTTTGGAGGCAAGAAATAAAATGGTTTCAACAGGATAGCCAATGTCTGAGAAGAACCTTTTTATTAATAATTGCATTATGTAGGAACTTTAAATTTCGATAATGAATGCATCTAATAAATCATGTCAGTGTCGAAACACTGACTACTGGGTGGATGATTCCGTCTGGAACTAATACTCGACCTAATCATGATACCAAAGTTGATATGTGTGCATTCTTTGTTTGATTGTGACATTCATTAGAACTCAATATAGTCTGAGATAGTAATGACAATCGGAATGTGCCATCTCGGAGGCATTCTAAACATTTTCATCGTAAATTGAAACAAATATAGGAATTATTGGTTTGCTACTGGGAGGATGATACACTCAATGACTAATAGTCCATCAGCAGCGGTTTCGACCCAGTGATAGTAATACAAATGTAGATATCATATTTAGTGCGTTATTCAATATGGTATGACTGTACTGGTATGTAATATCCATTTGGGTTTTTTTTCAAAATAAATGCAAGTCATCTATTTCTTTTAGTTCTTAAAAAATTTTCTTTATTTAAATTCTTTCTCCTGTCATACATTGATTCCAGAGATAGCTTATTTTCTCTTTTACAGACAAAAATTTGTGATTAATCACTGGATTGTATTACAAAATCACGACGTTATTGTTGGAATAAATAACTAAGCAAAATATTCAAAGGGAATTCCTCTTGTGTACCCTATGTTGCCAGTTTCTCTGGATTCTCCATCTTTGATTGCCCCGTCGGTATTCTCTAACGTTTATTTGCATACCCTTTCATGTTACAGACACCAGAAGGAGAAACGTAAACAATCTTCAAACAAACAATATAAATTCCAGATAGACCAACCTATAATCCATACCTCTAATAAGCTGTCTCCAACAAGACAAATGAGCAACTGATGGTCATGTCTTTCAATTATCCTTGACGCATTTACAGCCTCAAACTTTGAAGAGAAGTCAAGCATTGCAACATCTTCGGCTCCCCGAGAATTCTTTGCAAATTGTAGATTTGGCATAGCATTGTGAGTACAAAAATTAGCGGCATCTCGGGCAAAGTCTAACAAAGCATCTACATTAACGTTTGTTTTCTGCATCAACTCCTCGGGTTTGTCTTTGCAACTGTCTTTAAAAACACACCTTTCTAGCAAACTGGATTTCTTGGCAGTCATAACAAAATAGTGCGTCTCATCTTTATAATATACAAAGTTTTCAAGGTGAATTTTCTTTTGACGTTTGAGATCGTTAAATAACTTTTGGTTAAAATGAGATGATACACCGCCTATTTCGTTGGCTTTAATCTCTTCTGTCGTGTTTTCATTCACAAAGTTAGCTGTTATTGCTATGGAAAGTTGCCCTCGAAACTCTTTTCTGTCGAACCCTGTTAAAATTCAATGTTAGTGTAGTTAGCTGTGGAATCGTAACTCCTAACAGTCTTTTTTTCATCGTAGAGTTACGTATTTGACATTTATTCCATGTAAGGATGTAAATACAAATATGAAAGAATAATTAACAATGGAAAACTGTATACAAAATATTTAACGAAGCCAACGATATCAATTATCACATTAGACGAATATAGAAAATAAATAGATATAACTGGATACACAAGACCTCAGCTTGAGTCACAATCCCTCTAGTTTACGTAGTTTGTTTTGTTTGTTTATTTATTTTGATGGTGTTCAACGCCACTTTCAACAATATTTCAGCTATTTCGTGGCGGTCAGTTTAATTGGTGGGGGAAACAGGAGGACCCAGAGAAAACCACCGACCTGTCGCAAATCACTGACAAACTTTATCACATAATGTTGTATACCTCGCCCTGATCGAGATTCGAACTCACAACATCAGTGGTGATAGGCACTGCTTGCATAGGTAGTTGTAAATCCAACTACCATACGATCATGGCCACGACGGTTCCCTAGTTTACGTAGCTCTAATGTATAAAATAAAACGTTAATCACTACGGATGGACAGGTTTCTATAGTATTAGAAATGGAACATATACCTAATATTCCAATAATGTTTTCTACAAGATATATAGAATGTAATTATTGCTTTTCCTGGAAATATCTAGTTATTTGTAAGAGGGCTAATGTCTTATTTACGTTATTTGTGTTTGTTTGCGTAAAGTGTTTTTGTTTTGCATTTATTCGTCTTCTTGCCGATTTCCTTGGATTATTCATTTATGATTGCCACTTTCGGTATTCTCTGACGTTTATTTATTATATATTCTTTAATTGCTTAAACTTAATTCAGAATCAGGTGACTAAAGTGTCAAAACAACAGAAGTACAATACAAGTGTAACATAATTTCGTTACACAGTCACATGTACTTTAGAACAATGACTCAATACTTGGTAATTGCTTTTATTATATTTTATGCAAATTTCTTACATTATCCATTCATTTCATTGGACAAGCGGCATTTGTTAATTTCCACTAACCTTTCATAAGCCCCGCCCATCCCTAGCAACATGTGATAATATTAGCAATAGGTCTTAATGCCTAAATTTGCCGATCCGGAAAAAATAACACCCGCTCCGGCCGAGGTTTACCGATTTTTTAAATTCTAAGATTAAGAAAAAAAATTGTTTTAAGGTTCAAAATTTTCCACAAATTTCAAAATTTCAAAATTTTCAAAAAATTTCAAAATTTCAAAAATTTCAATTTCAAAAATTTCAAAAGAATTCAAAATTTTCATAAGATTTCAAAATTTTCAAAAAATTTCAAAATGATAAGATTTTCAAAAAGTTTAAAAAATTTCAAAGTCTTCATAAAAGGAGTGGGTATGATAAGGGTAGATTTTAGCTCAATCTCAGAAATTGTTTATATAGATATAATATTAAACACAATCATTGAAAGGTAAGACATTTTTTTTTTTTTTATGATTTCACTTTGTCCTTTGTTGCTTAGCAACGTAAATGGAGGAGGGTCCAATTAATCATTGGAAAATCAAATATGGTGGTTTTATTTTACATTCCTTGCATAGTCTTATCGACAAAATGTTATATTCTGTGTATGTACACTCTAAAAATAATATTCCAATTCTCTATGGTAGCATATAGTATTTTTGTGCAGTTTTTTCACCCTAGCAACGGTTTTGTAAACATTAAATTAGCCTATATTATTGCAATTAATGGTTGAATTTTGACATCTACGATCTTTTGACTTGATATTTGATTAAGCGGTACATTTTTGTCCAGCTATACACAAATGTCATTTCATATTTCAAAAATACATTTTGGTATTTTTATTCATAGTTATGCTCCGTCCATAGCAACAGGTTTTCCTATACACAGTATTTTCCTGTAGATCTCATGAACCTTTTATTTAATCAAGAAACAAAATTCTACAACAGCACCTTAGCAGATCTAGAGACATCTTATAATTTACTAACCAGTATATATTATAAGAATTCCTTAAACCTTACAATGTACCTAGTAACCAAATATTATCCCTAGCAACCGCAGAAACTCGTCAATGCTGAGCTCTGTAAATTGCTTTTTTTAATCTTTTTATAACGGAATGTTGATTTTTTTATTTTTTAAATCATGAGAGGAAATTATTCTCAGTAATTAGAATGTCAAAGGAACCAAGTCAACTGCATAACATGGTAAAGCAGCACTACAGCGGCAGGAGAGGATATAATCCATGTTGAATAATTAAGAAATAAATCATGGAAGCCAGAATGTGCTGGGAGTTTTAACATGGATTAGCGGATATTATACGTTATTAGTCTCGAGATGTTATATATCCCGTTTCCGTTTTATAACATCTAGAGACTAATAACATTTTTATCTGAATGTTCCAACATTAATAAGTATGTCCTTATTATAGGAAAAACATACATACGTGTATCTTTGGACAAAGATCACAGAGAGCGATTATTGATTTTCTGTCATCTTGTGAAATGTGTGTCGTCTGCTGTGCACAATGTAAATGGACAGCACATAGGTGATAGCGATTATTGATTTTCTGTCACCGAACGGCTTCCCTGAAGTTTCAAAAGTATCATCTGTTTAGCCAATCAAAATTCTACTTGCCACGAGAACATCAGAGAATAGTATTTTATCCCGAGCCAGGAGCGAGGGATAAAATTTACTAATATCCGCCAATCCATGTTAAAACTCAAAGCACATTCTGGCTTCCATGATTTATTTCGATTCTGATATGTCTAAGAGTACAAATACGGTAGTATACTTTGATTGGAAGACTGTAATTTATATTTACGTATCTTCAAACTTTTTTTGCTGAGAAAAGTAAAACGTGATAGATTATATAAATAGAATGCTTGGTAAAACTGTATTATCGGTCATGGCCCATTAAAGTAAAATCATACCACTAAAATTCAAAGTAGTACTATACATTTAGCACTGACTCATAAACGATAGACTATATCAATGAAATTCTTAGTAAGGATAACAAAATGACCATTATAAACAAAACACCGAATATGTAAATCAAGCCTGACATCCGTGTACTATGTTAAAACATGCACGTTATATCGCTTTATGTACTGTATTAGATGAATTATGAATTATCAAATATATTGTTTGTTTTTCCTTACTTTATTGAAATAAGTAAGAATAAAATATTGATCTCACGATGTTGTTATCGGCAGTCATGTGTGCTAAACCATTACGCCACCGTAACGTTAATATTAAGCTATATATAAATCAAATTTACGTTAATGCAATTATTCATCGGGAATTCACTTTGCGAAAGAGCTAAATGAAATATATTTGTTAAAGAAAAAAATAATAATAAAAAGTAAAGGGACTACTAAAAATAGAATGTTCCGATGTGTTTACATGTCCAATGAATTAATTTCTAAGATAATCTGACGTACTAATTTTCTTTTTGGTTGTTTGTTTTGTTTTCTGTAGTTTTTGTGAATTGTGGGGATAATATTAAAGTATACTTTAGCATAGTAACACATGAAATTCCACTGAGGGTTAGAAAAAAACACGTCGGACTCCATGCACAATCAGGTCGGCAGTAAATCACCTCCAAGATTTATTTAACGTCAAAACTGTTTCATAACAATTGTTCAAGTTTTACTCCCGTAGCAAAACAGCTACGATAACCAACTTTATTTTGGATGAGATAAAAAGGTCGATTTCTATTTCTGTCTATTACGGATGAAAACGGTCAATAAAAAATGGCAGCTGACGAGAAATCGACCTTAAAATTATTTTTTGATTGCAGATTTCATACTCTCCACACTCGGGTACCAACACAAAAATTAAATGAGATATGTGTTTATGTATATTAAACATCATACAAAAATATGCGTTGGTACCTGCTTGTGGTTATACTGAAAATTGACATTAAATACACATTTCTTGTTAGATTTCATATATTTTCACGAAACGATAGACTTTTCATTGACTAGTGTGACGTCATCGCACGTGCAAATATGGAAAATTGTTACCAAAATAGTAGTTGGGGTAAAGGTCTTATAAAATCAAGAAACAACGAAAGCTATACGTTTTATTTATATTTTTTCTATTTTTAGGCCAATTTCTGCCCTTATCATACCTACTCCTTTCAATATTTTAAGACATGTATTTTTCCCCTCGTGTGTTAATCTACCCTAACACCTTCATCCAAGGGCAGTATGTTTATAATATTACCTACAATGACAGTGCATGATATTCGATATTACCTGTAATGACACCGTAAACATTGTGCGTCACTATAATTACCAGTGTAAGACTTAAAGGAATCGTTTTACTAAAGTGATCAAAAGGGTGTATTTCTCTTAGTGATGTGGATAAAGATCCAATTATTACGAATAATAAACTATAAAGTTATTACACAAAATAGTGAGTGATTGTTGTTTAACGCCAATTCAGCCATTTTTCGGCTATATAATGGCGAGAATAAAATTAATAAATACACAATGAACAATAATTGCTGATAGGAAGTTATATATATTATTTAGGGTTTTTAAAAGATTTTCAGATAAAGACTTTGGATTTTCAGTTAAAGACTCTGGGTATTCAAATGACAGAAGTCTATGCGAACAATTGTGCATATATATGACAGACTCAGATCGACGTCAAGTCTCTAATCGACGTTCACTCCTCAAATCGGCGTCCACTGACGTCATTATCTCAAATCACGGTCCAATTTTAGGATATTCTCAAATCGGCGTCCTTTCCAAACTCTCATATCCATAGGCCCGTTTACACATCAAAGTTTGCCATCAAAAATAATTGTAAACGACAGTTTTATTTGTCTAATCTGTTTTCTTAATCTGTTTTTTTTTGTGTGTGTTTTTTAAGCATTTTCCCATTCTTTAATAATATGAGACAGGTAACCTGTTTGAAGGACGAAGTCCTAAAATTTCAATAATACGATGATCCGTACACGTTAGCCTCACCAGACGCAATTACGAACAATTTCGATGATATTGACCGTGGCATTTGATAATAAATTTGACCAAATTGACGAAGCTGGTTGCATGTTCATATTTCAGATTAAACACCAATATTCCTTTTGAATCATAGCCCATATATTATTCAATGCATTGTTACGGGTTTTAAACAGATGTGCATGACCCCGTTCTAGTCACTCTGTGACCTAGAGGCTAGATCCGGACACAATTTCGAATGACATCATAATAACCTTTCTAGTGTAAATTATTTAATGACAACTGTTAAAATTGAAAGAGCATTCATTCATTTACGTTCACATATCTATTAGTATATAATACGCATGACATAAAAACATTTCCTTTATTCATACCATAAATGTGTGCCAGTTTGCATTCGGAATTCCTTGGACTCTTCAATGAATAAGGTACATCACGGATTTTGACATTTTGAGATAGATCAAGGTAAGGAAAATGTATTATATTGACTGTTTTTGTTTTAATTTCAATGTGTTCTACATATGCCTACAACCAGGAGATCATATTCTTTCCAATTACAGGCATAAGATAACAAAATATGCGTACCTCAATGAAATTTAGCGATAGATTCCAAGTGCAATTGTCGATCGTTTTCTGTTTACAAATATGAAAATCCGTCATCTGCAACATTCAACAACTGTGCATGAATAATTTTCTCCCAAAACACGAGTAATTTAGCGGGGTATCTATTTATAAAAGCATTTTTTTAATTCATGTTTTGAAGGAACAATTAGGGGACATGCTTTTTATTTCGTTCGTAATTGCGTCCGGTGAGGCTATTATCTTTTATTTTGAATGAATTGTGTAGCCGATTTGCTATGGCGTTCATTTTACCTACGCCGCTCTTCCATCAGGAGTTTCGTAGAAAGAGATTTTTTTATTAGAATTTTATTAAAAGTTTATTTCGATTTTGCATAGAGTAAATAATCAAAGAATTGGGAATTTTTCATTGAAATAGATTTCTTTTGCGCTTCTAAATTATCAATTGATCTATTTTTTAAACTTCCGGTGAGCAGATTTTTGGCTATCAATATGGAAGGGAAAATCGGACAGCTTACCATTAGAAGGACTTCGTCCTTTATTAAGGTTAGGGTTAGGGTTAGGATTAGGGATAAGGTAAGGATTAGGGTTAAGGCTAGAGCTAGGGTTAATGTTAGGGTTAGGCTTATGGCTAAGGTTAGGGTTAGGGTTAATGTTAGGGTTAGGGTTAATGTTAGGGTTAGGGTAAGGATTAAGGTTAGGGTTAGGGTTAAGGTTAGGGTTAGGGTCCGCTAAAGTAGAAGTACTCCTAAACACAATAGAATTTTAACTACAGTAACTATAAAATGCATAGGCATTTTTGTCATCAAGAACCCCTCATCTGGAATCTGGTCCTGTCCCTTCTCCATCAATGCTTCAAAAACATTTCTTAACGGGTGTGACGTCAATATTGAAGCATACGTCAGTGACGTCAGTGCACGCCGATTTGAGGACGTCGATTAGAGACTGGAAGTCGATCTGAGTCTTACATATATTTTCTAAATAAATATAGTATTTTATGTAGAAATATCTATGCAGCTCCGCCCCGATATAGCTGAAATATCGTTGGAAGTTATGTTAAACACCATAACCCCCCCCCCTCCCCCCTCCCCCCTCCCCCTCTCCCATTCTTCTATGCAGCCAGAAACACAATATAGTGTTATTAACTGTTTAGGTTGACCATTACTAACCCACAAAAGAATGAAAAGATGATTATCGTGGATAAGATCAGGATGATTCAGATTAATTTGAAAATTACAAACCTTGTTTAGTGATTGTTTTATTATTTTCGTTGTACAGGTCATATTCTGAAATTCAAAAATACATATAGATCTATATGAACAACATTCGTCTTAACAGGAAAGAAAATATTAACGTTAATTCAGTCATTTGTCAGCTATATTATTTCTGGAACAAGATTCTGTTTGATAAGATGATGATTTTGCCTGCTTTGTACTTTGCAATTTTTATTTATTTGCTAAACTTGATTTTTATATCAGTGACTCAGTAAAACAGCAGTCTGCAATTAGACGTATTGCTCCAATCTCCAATTGAACACATTATCTTGGCTTCAAGCCAATCAGTATGAGTTGTGCTGCTTTCTTTCTTATGTTAGATGTGTAGATAATATTAGTAGAGAAGTAACAAATACCAATCTTATAGTCTAAGCTTTGACCTCACCGTGCAGATCGACAGAAAAATTGTCCGCACTGGTGGTAGACACGGTTACACCGCCTGGACAATCACACCTCCTGAAATGTAGTATTTCACGCAAGATAGTATATCTCAGTCAAGGTTTGTTAGTACCTATTTATGATTATCATTCTCTTGTGAATCATTCTCGTAACCATAGTAAATCGTTCACACATAAACAAGAATAATAATATCAAATTGTGTAAAAGAGCTTTCAAAAACATTCTGTTTTGTTTTTGTTTTACCTTTTGTCATGATATAGGTGAAATACTTCTAATGTTGGCGTCAAACACCAATCAATCAAATCATATAAAACTCTGTTGCATAATAACGTTTCACTACTTATTCTTATATTCAACATGTGATGTACTATTTTCACTAGTGATGGAATAATGTCATACATACTAAACATTATCTTTTTATACTATTGCGATTTTTTTTATTCAACAAAAAGTAATGTTGAACTACAACATACCACATAAGGCATCACGTGCACCTGTTGCTGCAATCAAAACACCGAATTTATATTCTGATACCACGTGACTTGAAGGTTGACAAACACAAAGCCATCCATTCTCTACAAATGCAAATGAAATCCATATTACTTTAGGCTCATAAAATTAGCTTAATCCCGCCACTCTTTAATAGAAGTGCCTGTACCAAGTACCAAGTCAGGAAAATGAGCAGTCATGTATTTGTGTGTTAGGGGTATCAATTTTACCTCTTTCTATTTTTATTGGATTTTAGAACTGTATCGGAAGTGTGGCATATTTTGCTGTTCATTTTATTTGTAATTCCAACTTGAATTAAAGGCTTTATATTCAGTGTCTTGGAATATTTGTGCTAAACCCCATTTTAATTGCGTACAAAATATCAAATTTGCATACTTCGACTATTTTTGTCATGTAGTCTTGCTTTTTTCATCTATTTCTCATTCTTTTTAACGTCACGCAATGTACACAGGAAAATTAATCTTCAAATTTCCTCTTATTAATTTCTGAAATTGGACTGTAAATAGAATTTAGCGCCCATTTGTTGACATAATTATCATGGAGACCACAAAGAAAGTAAAGATAAGAGCCGTGAACAGTAAATAAGTATTCTTCATAAAGTTAAGAATAAATATACAATATACATACAGTGCCGGAAAATATATAATTTATTTGTAGGAGCTTTAGAAACAGGTATAAACGTGAGTCTTTGGAGAGCTTTCTTAGCCTGTTTTATAGCGAGTGCAAATTAATATTATAGATAACGCCAACCTGAAACAAGCGTCCTTTTAATTGTTTTCAATGGTGTCATCTGTGACGTCAGCACTTATACTGTTACCGTTTCTTTCTGTCACTCTACATGAATCAGCTACCAGAAATTATATTTATTTTACCCCCTTTATTAGTACTCAAAATCACACATTTACAGGATAAAAGATTATATTGTTCCTTAGATATTTTTATAAATACTCTATCTGTCAAAATTACTAGAGATTCATACCTTCATGGCTGCCAGATTTTGGATACCGTAGTCCTTTAAATTCGACTTCTGTGTGTATCTCTACTCCAACTATTAACGCTATTTTAAGGAGACTTAACTGCAGACGACGAATGCCTGTAACAGAAAAGACAGATTAACCGTTAAAAGAGTTCAATATAACGAACGAAGACTTGTTAATTGAAGATAGGATTACATAATTGTCTCGAAAACAACTAAATATTGCATATTATCACATTCCTGTTACGAAACAGTTGATATCAATCCTAAGTAACATTTCATGTAAATCGAAGAAGGAATAACGTGACAAATTTTTTCCCCCAAAAAATCAAGATTTTATAAGAAATATGTAGACATATGTTAGTGCTGAAAGACTTTTGACCTATTACTGTAAGAAGAGTTTGAAGATACCAATGGGGATAATCAGAATCCGTATATCGAAGAAGATCAGACAACACAATGACCAAAAGAAAAAGTACAAAAGGACAAACAACGATACATATAAAACAAAAGATCGAGTAACACGAACCCCACTAAAAACCGGGGGAGAACTCAGGGGCACCGGAAGGGTAAGTAGTTCCTGCTCCACTAGTTACACCCGTCGTGTTAATCTAGTTACAAACCTGGTGATAAGTCATGAACCTGGAAGTGTTTACGACAAATGGAACATATCCGTGGTCATTTGTGACACAGATATTTCATAACTTTCGAAGTGATGACTTCAACCTAACTAAGAGGAACCCTTGGTTCAGTAGCTTCCTTGTTTGAAGATTACAGTTTCAGCATAATATAATTTATTACAACTAACCCCGGTAAGAGGTAAGTACTGCTGTTTTGGCTACGACCATAGGTTTACTAGCTCCAAAAACTTTTAGAATATGTGGCTTTCCAATCTTTAAACTATGAGCGTACATGATGAAGCTTATTCCAGACACGCGTCGTGTGCACCATATAAGATATCCATGTTTTTAATAAGACCAGTCCCATCTAATTCTTGACTACATTGTAGCACTGGTTTTCCAATTCTGAATTTAACTCGGAAAACCGTTTTCATTTAATGTTCGGGAAGTAAATAGGACATACATGAGCTAAGTGGGACATCATCACATAGAACAAAATATACGACGTGGTACACAAAAATATCAAATTTGATATACTAAAGCTTGTGTTGACAGATTTTTAACCCAGAATTGATTTACATATACCTTTTTTCTTCTTTTGTCATATTTTACCATTTTAAAAGAAAATGTAGAACGATATCCAATTTGATGCACCAAGTTATGGGTGCATTCAATGGAATAAAGCGTCATGTGAACAAAACATGCGATATACATATGCGTGATTGAAAACGAGGTGACGGAAACCGACAAAAAAAAGACTAGCGTAAATGATAAAAAAAAGAAGAAAAAAAATGACCTTTTAAAAACCCCTTTATTGCTACATGTATATTAGTTACATTTAACAAACATACAATACTTACTTATATGATCTAATTCTCCACATCCAAATCTACTATGAAAATGCTTGATACCCAAGTTTTTAAGATCTGTAACCACGAAGGGCCATAAATGGAGCACATTGTTTCGTGAGAAGGCGTTACGTTTGTCAATTAGTACAACTTCACATCTCAGAAAGGCAGCTTCAATAGCAATACGTAAACCACAAGGTCCTGCACCAATAACTAATACCTGCAAGACAAAAATTGGATAAGACTTAAATGGGTGTTTAGATGTTGCTTAACGCCAAGTGGGAAATTTTCAACTACGAGTTACATTTCAATGAGGGGCCGTTGTGGCCGTAATCGTATGGTAGTTGAATTTACAACTACCTATGTAAGCAGTGCCTATCACCACTGATGTGAGTTCGAATCTCAATCAAGGCTTGGTGTACAACATTATGTGATAAAGTTTGTCAACTGAAATATTGTTGAAAGTGGCACTAAGCACCATCAAACAAAGAAACAAACATTTCAATGAGCTGATGGTGACGTCTGCTTTGTATTAGATCAACACGCTTAGCTTGATTTTCATAGTCCTAGTTCACTGAAACAAGAAGCCGTGGATAAACATGTCGCTCCACTCTGACATAAACTCATGATTCCTAGCAAACCAGTAGTTACTCTTACTCCTGCACGATGAGTGCTTAGCGGAGAAACAGCAAATACCAATTTTATAGTCATTGGTTTGACATGCCGGGATTCTAAATCACGATCTACCATACTCGAAGTGAGCATGCAATTCATTACATCACCGATGCGGTTGATAAATTTAATGTAAGGGTAAATCGTGAAGACCTTAAAATAAGTAGGCTTACAACAATGAGAAGAGGTTAAACAATAGGTTTGGTCTTCTTTGATATTTGATAAAAAGAGGTATCGGGTCAGCTGATCCTCAGTGACTCTTAAAGAACATTGTACATAGCGTTTTAGTAAGCTTTTTACCTTGCTTAAGAGGGTGTGAAATGCGCTTAAATTAACAGGACAAGTTGTGAAGAAAGGGGAGTGCAAAAAGAGTAATATTTATTCTGCGAATCATTAGCACTTCCGACATTTGTCATTGAATCGATTAACATGGAAAGTAGAGCACCTGGTAATGGCTCTTATAAAGTGCAATATTATATTAAGTGAATGAATTGTTATAATAGTACGCCCACTTTTATTTCGCTTTTCAGAACAGAATGGGTGTCAACTCGTAGCCCTGTGTATATAATAAATGGCACATATACAAATATAAATAAGATTAGAAATAAGGTATTGGACATAAGTCTTTCCATAATTGTTCAATGGTCATTTATTTTATCCGAAGAAACAAAATAAATCCCAATAAAATATCTGAATCTTGTTTTGACATCTTTCAGTCATAATCCATAAAACAGTGGTCTGATTTAGATTGTATAGCAAATAGTGACCACAGCCGTCATGAGTTATCAAGTTGTAAAATTTCATTTAAGTTTTAAAATGACACTGTATACACCACGCTTGTAGAAATATATGTTATTTATCATTATTCCACGACTTTTTATTAATTTAAATTTGAAGAAATACTGGATTTTCATATCTCTTGGGTCCGTTGTGCCCTCGATCATGAGAGTGTCTCCAATCAGATTAAAATCAGATCGCCTACTTGCTCTGTTTTCCTGATACAAGTGCATGTCGCGGAGTATGAGATCTATTGAAAACTAATTAAGAGTAAAATGCGAGTAATTTTATGTCTTGAATATATCATGATATGACAAATACGGCTAGAACCTTTTTTTGACAATCGGATTGATCGTTGCATGCAAAGCAGTTTAATAACACTATCATAGTCTCGCAATCGCCATTTTCAATGGATGGTACATAGGGTCACTCACATGTGACCCAAAATAGGATTTCCTTAGATCTCTTTTATTTAGATCGGAATGTCTCACGATTTCTATTTTATGGATCGATTCGACTACATTGTATAAAGCGACGATATCGGATAGCGTGATTTCTGTGTCGACCGACACACAAATTACATAATAATGTATATTATTACAATTAGTATACATATGTTATGCATACGCCCGACAAAAATGAAGACAAATGATATTTCGTGTGAAGCCTACCTTTGAACAATCTCCAGATCTGTTTTCCTTGTATTCTTTCAATGAGAATCTTTTCCTTAACTGTTCAAATATCTTTTTAACCTTCCAATTATTTAGTACTAATCCGAGTTGGTCAAAGAACTTATCACGTGAGGTGTGTTCGAGTCCAAGCTTAGTACGAAGATTCCGAAAAGCCAACAGTGTTTCTTTACAAGTATGGGCTTTTGTGAATTGGTTGAATTCGTCCATGTTTTACCAGAATTGTAGAATGTGTCTCACTCAATAGTCTGTAAAGATAGTATGACAAATTATAATCATGACAGTTTTGTTCGCCTTTGTTATTGTTTACAGATGATGGTTTGGATTGGTTTATGGTGCTTAGCGCCACTTTCAACAATATTTCAGTTAAATCGTGGCGGTCAGTTTTATTGGTGGAGTAAACCGGAGTACCCGGAGAAAACCACTGACCTACCGTAGGTCGCTGAAAAACTTTATCACATAATGTTGTATCCCCTGAGCGGGATTCGAAATCACAACGTTAGTGGTGATAGGTACTGATTGCATAGGTAGTTGTAAATCTAACTACCATACGATCACGACCATGACAGCCCTTCTTTACAGATGACCAGTGACTTGACATGAAAATGTTTTACGGTGTAATATGTATAGCCTCTTTATCTTGACCCGTTGTGATTAAATATTGATTTTTCAATTTTGTCATTGTATGTGCGTTTCATTAACTATATGTAAATAACTTAATATCAATATATTTAGTGCCTATCACCACTGATGTTGTGAGTTCGAATCTCGATCAGGGCGAGGTGCACAACATTATGTGATAAAGTTTGCCAGTGACTTGCGACATTTCGGTGGTTTTCTCCGGGTAGTCCTGTTTCCTCCACCAATAAATCTTACCGCCTGAAATATTGTTGAAAGTGGCGTTAAGCACCATCAAATAAACAAACAAACAAACGGAAGAATATAGTCAGTTATCATCTTTATATAACATCCGTTACTTCTTATATAACAACACGACAACGGAAATGACAATTAATGGATTCTTATTAAACCCTTATTTTTGATATCTTAGTATTTATGTTAATATTTCTGTAACCAATACTTTAGATATTTATCACATACAAGTCAATTCAATATTGACAATGATTAACCACGGGATGGGTAAGGATTCACTTCCTATATAAAGGTATATATACAGACGAGATAGAATGGAGCGACTTTTTCAACTTTCAAATATTGGGTCGTGAATGTTCTACTTAAATGGGTGGGTTTCTTTAAGCTATGATATATCAATAGGTCATATGTCTACAAGCCCATGCAGCTTTTTTATTGCCAAGTCCAATTCTTGATACTTATGTTATAATTTAACATGATAAGGCGCATAATGTATCTGTGTGTGTTTATTAGTTTTCGTACATTGTACTTCGAATATATGAAAGGATATGGAATACAATGTATATGAATGGGGTTGTTTTTTTCAAACACCAGTGGCAGCACCGTACCTAATAATGCACTAAGTAAGTCAACCCTAATGGGTATTAGCCCCCCTCCCTCCCCGCGTCTTTTTAGAAAAAAATCTCTATCCAATTCTACTTGATAAAACAAATCGGATATTTAATCTGTCATATTGATAAATATGGGTAAAAATATAAATTAAAAAAATATTACCTTTATACCGAATTATATATATTGTCCAAATGTATCGTATAATTTCATACAATATGACAGTATACTATGATACTATTTCCTTTGTCACAGATATCTGATCAGTTCTAACCCCCCTCATAGACGGTGTGCCGGGGGTAGAATAGGCACCAGGTTTCTCCGCCCTAGAGGCACTAGTCCTCTATAAGGGGTCAACCCCGCGGGAACCCCGGGGTATAGAAATGGGACCGAGGGCTTCTTCGGCTTGAAGGGGCGTCCGTCGGTTGTGCGGGATGTAGAAATTCACAACAACCCGTCCTGCGGATGAGACGTAAATAAAACCGAGGTCCCGTGTTGAGAGATTGCCACCATCTCCGCACGTTAAAGAACCCAGTGTTACAGCTCATTATGAGCAGTATGCTCATGATGAGTGGTCCATAAGAGACCTGTTGCACTGGCAAAATTATCCGTCCATACCCATCACCTTTCCTTGTTTCGAATCCCGTGGCGTTTAAATTTTTAAATCTTCTCGTCCTGAATATAGCTGAAAAATTGCTCGCTGGACGTTAAACACCAACCAACCAACCAACCAACCAATCTGATCAGTTCTTGGTAGTCCGTATTTCTTATGAAAGCAAAATTATATACTAATAAAATAAATTACAAAAAAACGTGTTATTAGTAATACACCATATGGTACTTTCCTATATATAGATTTATAAAGTTTGTGACGTACAATATGAGTGTATCCAATTTATTTACATTGTATATACATGTATATTTATAATAAGTTATCAGTGATTTACCTTTCTCCGGGACAAAAATAACTATTTAAACGCATCAGTGGACTTTCTATTAATTAGGTGATTGGTCATATCATTGTTCATCACATTCACATGACCTCCATACATCGGAAATAGCTGCACCGAAGGCCGAGCGTCGAATGTTATAAAGAATGTAGTATTTTCCGCAAAGCAAAAGGAGTTCGTGAAGCACGTAAAGAAATTTTAACCTTGGAGTTAAATGCCAATGTAAGCTAATCATATCGCTTATATTTTTAAATAAAGCACATGTTTGACCTTAAAGGTAAACACGAACACGTGTTCTTCAGTATCTTAAATAAATATATTTATGCTCTTATTCGTTCCTCAACCGAGCATAAATTATTTATGTATTTAACATCATCAATTATCATAAAAAGACACAAACACCAAATATTTTGGGATCAGCTCGCCAGACGTGCAGCCAACAATCGAAAATCAAAACAAAGAAGGGGTAATAACGTCTTGTAGATAAAAATATATACAATACAATATCAAATCTTACAAACCGAGCTGTTTAGAAACTGTCATTCCATTAGAAATACTTTCTTTGACATAACCATCTTTAGCACTGTCACTTTTCCATCGTCCGTGTTTTATGAAAAGTCTATCGTCAACTCCTGCGCTAGCTGCTGCTGTAGCGCCACCTGACCGTAAACTATATAGGCAAAACCTAGATTTATCTAAACCAATACTATTTAAAGCAGATAACAGTATTTCCCTAGCTGTAGTATAAGATAAAATACCACTTTTACGTAATCTATAAGTTTTGGATTTACTACAGTAACTGATAGGTCTAAAAATGTAGTCATTACTACCTTCTGAAATGTTAGCTAGTAGTAAATATCTGGATAACATGGCAACGAGACAAGTATAGTTATTTGTAGCTGAAATAATAACATATTTGCCTTCTCTATAAATATCTGTTTTACTTTTTTCAATGTTCAAATTAACAAGATCAGAATAAAACTTTATGTTAGAACGTTTGAGATTTACCAACTCTGAAAATCTTAAAAATCCTGCATAACATATTAGACACATGGTAACAAGTCTCAAATCTTTGAGATTGGAAGAAGTTGTGCCATATTTAGTAACAATTTGTTTCAAAATTTCTTGTGTTATAGGCTCTTTTTTGTGTATTGTGTGACCTACAGTTCTAATAACTCCTTCCTTTACACTTAAAACAAAATCTGATGTACATGGATTGTATACCCCAGCAAGTTTATGTGCCCAACTTATGCTGTAAAAAACTTCGTTTATAGAACTAACAGATTTACGTAAATCGGATAAGTGTATTAAATACAAGGAGACATGAAATTATGTTGCTGGGAAAGAAGGAAGCTTTACAGATACACACCATTTGCACCATTTTTCAAAGGCATTTTTATAACAGCGCCTAGTTGAGTCTGCTCTGGAATTCAAACACATCTGGGACAACTTCTCCGCCAAATTTAGCAAACCACCAGATAAACTTGAAGTATCTTTTGACAAGTCCTTCCATTTCCCAAATTGAAAAATGGCTGAAAATTGTATTAACAAATGAAAAACTTATAAAAATCATTCATTCAATTTTGAAATTAACACGCTGAATTCATGCTATTCATCGTAAACATGTATACAAACAATTATCTCAAATTAAATATAATGCTAGATATTGCAACTTCATATCCATATCGACTTTGCCACTACAATATTAATAAAATAATACTAGGGCCATGTCCAATTTCACATTTTCCAAACATGCCGCTATGTAATAGGGTCATGTCAATTTCAACATGTTTCGAACAGTCACAAAACAAGCTGTTCCGACCATGCCCCACTATTTAGGCCAGGACCGTGTCAAAAAGAAAATTCTACTAAAAAGTATAATAAATATGTATAAAATTTTACATGTTTCGAACATACCTTTATTTTGATAGGCCATGCCATTCTTCAAAAAAAGATTCCGGCCATGCCACGAGAAATTAGGGCCATGCCAAACTCTGTGCTACATTATGACCATGCAAAAACGCATAAATGAACATTACCATCAATGTAAACAAAATTATTACTTTAAGAATATCTGCCAAAACAAGGCAAAATAAATTTCAAAATTGAAATTGTACTGCCAACACCGGCGTAATAAATGGTTCCTTTCCAAAAATGGAATTAGGATTTGTACCTGGTACAAATATACCAGCTGTATTCTTAAATTCTAAAACATCAGATACATACGTTCTATAACATAAGTTCTCATCAAAAATGTATGGCCAGTAAGGAGCAGAAATCCATTTCGGTACAATTAAGGTACCTCTCGCTTTACAGAAAAGCAAGTGCTTTATAACTCTAAGCACTGAAAACACTGGTGGTACTAGCCAATTATTATCAAATTGCCAGTTTTGAGAAAATGCATCTATGGCTTCCGATCCAGGATTCCAATACAAAGAATTATACCTATTTAATTTCTTATTATTAAAATTAGCAAAGCGATCTATAGTGAAAGGGCCCCAGAGGCCATTCATCAAATCAAAAAAAAATTCAGATACTTCCCAATCCTCATGATCAATTAATCTACTTATATAATCAGCCTTTTCATTTTCAGATTGTGGAATCCACTGAATGTCTATAGAAATAGAATTTGTAACACAAGTGGAATATATGCTTCTAGCTAACTTCTGCAGTTCTAATTTCATGCTACCTGATTTGACAATTTTAACACAATTTTGGTTATCTGTAAACCATTTAATTGTTTTATCTTGAAATTGATCTTTAAACGAACTTAAAGCAAGCTCAATAGCTTTCATCTCATCTGAACTTTTTCAACCGAGTTCCACATTTTATGAAAAAATTTTGATTTCAATTCTACAGTACAAGCACCAGCAGCGATATCACTAGCATCTGAATAGATTACTACAGATGAGCAACTATAACCTGCTAAATACTTTCGATTCAACTTTACTATGTTTTCTTGCCAAAACACTAATTCGGCTTTGACCTGATCTGAATGAATAATTTCCAGTAAACTGTCCCAAGCTGACCTCGTTTCAATGATCATGTAACAATAGCGGGTCATCAATCTTGAAATGTTTCCAATTACAGGTGACATTGATATAATTTTACCTGTTACCTGAGCTAGGTTACGGGCAGTGATCAAAGGGAATTCGGACAATATTAGACTCACAGATTCTATCAAATCCTGTACCCGTCTATCCGGGATTTGCAATGAAAAATTCACTGAATCCCATATTATACCAAGCCACTCAATTGATTGAGCAGGTGTAAAAACTGATTTATCAACATTAATAAAAAAAAAAAAAACAGCTTCAGTTAAGGATTTTCTAACGAAGAATGAATCTTTGAAACAAGAATCATAATCTAAGCTCATACCTAAACCATCATCCAAGTACAATACAATATTTACAGCTTTAGATCTCCAGTATTTAACCATGGCTCACAAGCATTTCGTGAATAAAAAAGGGGAGGAGAGCAACCCAAATGGTAAAACAGTGAAACACTAAAATTTACCTTTCCACGAGAAGCCTAAATATGTCTGTTGTTTAGTACAAATATCAAAATGATGGTACACCGACTTTAAGTCGAACTTGTACATGTAACAATTTTGACCAAACAGTTGAATAGCCACTTTCCAGTCTTCATACTTAAACTTGTCCTTACGAACAAATTTATTTAAGACACTCAAATCTAAAATTAAGCGTTTCTTGCCAGATTTTTGTGTTGCTACACTTAAGGGACTTACAACGTATGGCTTGAAGGGCACTTTAATTGCACAACCATTATCTACTAATTCAGCAATAGCTGTGTCTACAAAGTCATGATTTTGAAAAGCAGACTTATTATTTTTAAAACACATGTTGGGTGGATTACTGCTAAAAGGAATAACATATCCTTCAGAAATAGTACCTAATATAAATTCATTTGCTCCAATATCTTTCCAATACTGTATGTGTTTTTTCAAGTTACCTTTAACACCTTTAAAGCTACCATGTAATTTGCTGTTTTCAAAGTAATTAACTTGTTCAGAAAAAATCTCAAATTCGGTAACATTGTTCTCATAACAGCTAAAGAAATTACAATCAATAAAATACTTATCATTAACAGTATCTGCAGATAAATTAGGCGCCTCATTTATTATATGTTGTTGTAGTTGAATTCTGGCTGGCTCTGTTGAGGAGCGGACAGTTTTTTCTCCAATGTCCCATACTTTTACAGTTGAAACACGCATCCCAGGGGCACGGCTCACGCCGTTCAAAGCCGATACGAAAGGGCGGCTGAAGAGTAGAACTGTGCACATAATTAGAATTTGGATTAGGACGAGTGCTGAATATCTACTATACGGGGTAGTGCGAATCTTTCCTTTATCCTTAATATGTTTAATGGCTCTGTTTTCAGCCTGGCGAATTCTTTTTTCGTCATCCGAGTTGTTCGCAATTTCATTTTGCTCGTATTCGCGAACGGTGGCCCAACCCCCAGGTGAGGTGTCTGCTATGCGAATCAGCTTATTGCGTGATTTCAGCTTGTCACAAGTATCAGTAACCAAAGAATTATTGACACTAGAGGTACAATGCTTTTGCAATTTTGCTAAATCAGCTAAATCGTTAAATCTGAATTGGATTTTATTGCCTTCACTTTTAAATTTTAAGCTAACTTGCTCCTTAACTTTCAAAGACAAATTTTCCTGTTCCGAAATAATATCGGATTTCAAATCATGCAATTTATGGTCAAGATATGTCTTAAACAAGTCAAAAGGGGGGAATATTATTTTTCTGGCGTAAAATCGTGATTTTTCACACGAAATACCCCAACAAATTTCGTGCCTCCATCCGCTCGGCGCGTTTTTTTTTAAGTGCGCCCCCCTAACTTGAAATCCTGGATCCGCCCCCTGGATCTGTACACAATATAAAATAAAATAAACAATAGATATTAGTGGTGTTCATAGTTGAAAAACAAAATGCTACCTGTATGGCTGTATAGCATGTGATTAAGTTACAAACTATCTTTTTTCAATTTACCATTGCGATGTATCATTTTTACAGCTATTAAAAAATAGATTGGTGGACTATATATGGTAGAATTTAATATTTATGTGATGTTCAAACTATGCAAATTATTCTTTAACTTAATAAAATCATATATGATAATTATTAATCACACTCTTATTATTGCTAACCGTGTTACCCTCTTGAAATAATGAAATTAACTCATTTACTTACTTATTGACACTATCTTCTGAATTCAAGAAATAAATAAAATTATGTTCCATATATATTTAATATTGAAAGTTGGGAACTTTATTTATTACAATATTAAAGAACTGGTAGCTATTAGATTAATTTCAATTCGAAACTGAAACTATTTGCACTCTTGATGACAATTTCTTATTTGGATTTTGTAAAAATAGAACCCTAAATCAAAAGTTTCCAACAGAATGTGGAAGATGGCAAAATATGTGTACAGAACATGGTTTGACCCGATCGGGACTCGAACCCACGATCTACCGCATTCGAGGCGAGCACGCTAACGATTACACTACCGATGAGAGACTTTGGTGAGCATTTCTGGTCTGTTTCTCAGCGAATACATATATTGTCCAGGGGCGGATCCAGGATTTCAAGTTAGGGGGGGCAAATTTTAAAAAATTGCGCCGAGCGGAGGGAGGCGCGAAAAATTTTGGGGTATTTCGTGTGAAAAATCACTATTTTATGCCAAAAAATCTTATTTTTTCAAATTTTGGGGGGGGGGGGGGGCGAATGTGCGCCCCCCTGGATCCGCCCCTGTTGTCTACATAAATGACAATAGATAACGTAACAATACAAAATACATTGCGCAACGCACGGTCAACTTTTCGTGCTTTCACAATCCTTCGGCAGAAGACACATAAAAAGCCACTTTTTGAGTACATGTATATAAACAAATTCATATTTCAAAACAAAGATTATCAACTGGTATTTGTTGCTTATAATGCAAAGCACGCAGAATTAAGGAGAAAGAGCAAAGACTAGTTGCTTCGGAATCAGGATAATGTGTCAGAGTGGAGCGACATGTATATCCGCGGACTGTTGTTTCCGTTAGCTAACACTATAAAAAAAAAACTAAGCGTGTTGGTCTAGAAAAAAGCGGACATCATCATCATCTCATTAACTTGATCTCGCCATGATATAGCTATAAAATTGCTGAGTTGGCGTTAAAAAACAATCGCTCACTAAAGCTGTTACGTACAGTTTTTATATTTCCCCGACAATGTACGTATATTGTGTTTATTCTGCAATGTTTTATAGTTAAAAAAAAACAACTGGCAAATTGTCTAAAAAGAGCAGAAACAGACATCGTTCTAAGCGTTTTAGACGTCCGCGGTTATAGTGTAAGTTTCTCGGCGTCGCTCGACATGAATCAGTTACCAGAAAAACTATATCTTGGTCAAAATCTTAAGCAATATGTGATGAAAGAAGCTGTTATATATAAAATCCTTAGGTACAGACAAAACAGATGTCACACCAATGAGGAGCGATGGACAGAGCACAGCTGACACAAAGCAAAAATCCAACATCCCCAACAGTGTCAGTCCGTATTCACCGTAGAATCACAAGACAACATCCCCGACTGCACCAAAACCCACATCATAAAAACAGAACTCCCAATATCTCTACCAGGTGTAAAAGAAACTCCTACATAACATCAATACCCATAGATTTTGTGCTCCCAAAACTATTAAATTATTTGGCTTTCCAATCTTTTGATCTTGAGCTACCTGATGAAGGTTATTCCAGAAACGTTCATGTGCACTAAATTTGATATCTACGTTTTTATTACCTCTTTTTAGCAATGTAGCTATCTGAATGTTTTCTTTGAAAACAAGATACACTCATTGTTTAATATGATAGATACAAAATGTATGTAAAATTTCCAGGTAAATTAGCTACCTGTATCTCTTATGAAAATTATGTGTACAGATTTAAGTCAGATTGATAAAAGGTGCATTCATGTTGGGTTTTTGTCTTTCTTTTTTATATTTTTGATTGGTTTGTTTTGTTTTGTATTTGTTTGTTTTTGATAACAGATTAATATCTAATTTTATTTGGGGTTTTTTCTGTTTTGAGGATATAACTTCAGAAGGGCCTACAAATTTATACATCTTGGAATAACAGTAGTACTTTAGGGTGCCTGCATCCTAATTTCTTATGTACATGTATCTCTATTCTTTATCAATAAATGTTTAGAGGTTTGCGTTTGTATTGAATCTGGGCCTTGATGGGAGAGAGGTTTAAAGAGCTGCCTACACCTCATTTATCTTTCACTGCACTGTTCATCACTTGGATGATGTACTCAACCTTTAGAAAGTAGATTGCCAGACGCTGGTACAACATATGAAAATGTCTGTAATGTCATTGAATATAGCTCAAATAAATATTTTGCATCATGCTGGTATGTCTTGTAAGTACAGATACTTGTATCACATACTTGTCAATTTAATAATTAAATAACAGCCATATATACATGATAATATCTCGCACACAAAGTATCTTAACACAAGTTATTTCTTAAAGATTTTATTGAAAAACTCAGACAGGCATGGTGGAACATTAGCATACATATAATACAATACAATATATAGACTAGAGGCTCAGTAGGTTGAGAAGATTTTTTATGAATCGACCAATCAGCAACACGAATTGCCTGTGCTGGCCATGTTTGTTGACAGATCCAAAATGAGCAATCTTTATAGAGGGCCTTCCATAGATGCTACCGACCACGTTTCGGTTCATTTGGCCAAGCGGTTTCGGAGTAGAAGATTTTTAGGGAATCTACCAATCAGCAACACGAATTGCCTGTGCTGGCCATGTTTGTTAACAAATCCCAAATGAGCAATCTTTATAGAGGGCCTTCCATAGATGCTACCTACCACGTTTCGGTTCATTTGGCCAAACAGTTTCAGAATAGAAGATGTTTTAGGAATCGACCAATCAGCAACAAGAATTGCCTGTGCCGACCATGCTTGCTAAGGGATCAGGACTAAATGAGCAATCTTTACAGAGGGCCTTTCATAGATGCTTCCTACCAAATTAGGTTCATTTGGTCAAGCGGTTTCAGAGGAGAAGATTTTTTTAGGAATCGACCAATCAGCATCAAGAACTGCCTGTGGCGACCATGTTTGCTACGAATTGAGCCGAAATGAACAATCTTTATAGAGGACCTTCCATATATGCTTCCTACCAAGTTTCAATTCATTTGGCCAGGCGGTTTCAGAGATTTTTAGAAATTGACCAACCAGAAACAATAACTGCCTATGGCTATTCGATTTCAGAGGTGAAGATTTTTTAGAAATCAACCAATCAGCAATAAGAATTGCCTATGGTGGCCATGTTTGTTAATGGATCATGACGAAATGAAAAATCTTTATAGAGAACCTTGCATAGATGCTTCCTATTAAGCTTCAGTTCATTGAGCTAAGGGGTTTCAGAGCAGAAGATTAAAATGTGAAAAGTTTACAGACAACGTCTGCTCAAAAGCTTTGATGAATACCAGAGTACAACACAAATTCTAACACGACTCCTTCTTACGCTTTGTAGACAAACGAGCGATTTATCGATGGTATAATCTCGTTCACACATGTGCCGGTGAATATGACTGACTTTTCCATTGGCAGCATAAATGGTGTGTGACACTTTCCGCAAACGTAAATATAAATTACCGTCTTCCAATCAAAGTATACTACCGTATTTGTAATCTTAGACATATCAGAATCGAAATAAATCATGGAAGAATGAATGTGTTTTGAGTTTTAACATGGGTTGCCTGAATTACTCACCTGGTCACTTATACAGTTTATGTTCAATAAAGTATAGATTTTGTTAAAAAAATATTTTATGAATTTCGAATTTAACAAATAAATATATGATTTTTGATTCTGTCACATCTCTCCAACAGTAAAAGTTACAATAAATCAGCGGGGAACCTCCAATGTAACGAAGGAATGCGAGGTATTTTCATGGAAAACGTCATGACTTCTATCCAATGCAACGAAGGAATGCGAGGTAGCTAATTTTCATGGACAGGTAGCTAATTTTCATGGACCATGAAACGAAGGAATGCGAGGTAGCTAATTTTCATGGGCAGGTAGCTAATTTTCATGGACCATGACACGAAGGAATGCGAGGTAGCTAATTTTCATGGACAGGTAGCTAATTTTCATGGACCATGACACGAAGGAATGCGAGGTAGCTAATTTTCATGGACCATGAAACGTAGGAATGCGAGGTAGCTAATTTTCATGGGCAAACTCCTGTTGCTTATGCTTATGTTTGAATGGTGCCAGGTAGTTTATTTTTATGGATAACACTTTGACACCTGTGTCATACATTGAACAGATGTAAGGTAGCTTATTTTCATGGAAAACGTCATGACTTCTATCCAATGCAACGAAGGAATGCGAGATAGCTAATTTTCATGGGCAGGTAGCTAATTTTCATGGACCATGAAACGAAGGAATGAGAGGTAGCTAATTTTCATGGGCAAACTTCTGATGCTTATGCTTATGTTTGAATGGTGCCAGGTAGTTTATTTTCATGGAACACGTCATGACTCCTATTCCATGCAATGAAGAAAGGTCGAGTAGCTAATTTTCATGGACAAGCTTCAGATGCTTATGCTCATGTTTGAACGGTGCAAGGTAGTTTATTTTCATGGATAACACTTTGAAACCTATGTCATACACTGGACAGATGCAAGGTAGCTTATATTCATGGAAAACTTCACTATCCCATGTAATGAAGAAATTATGCTGACTAGTCTTTGCCTTTATTCTTTTACGCCATGTGCCAATATAAATTGTATAGTTTTTGGTTTGATCAGATCGTTGATCGAAACCACGATCTACCGCACATGATGCGAGTACTCGTAACTATTTCACCACAGGAGCGTTATTGCTTGTTATAACTAAGCGTCTTATTTCTTTGGAATAGATATAGTATAAACATAGTTTATTAATTAATTCAATATTACACATTATGATAATACACATATAAATGGAATAGATATACACATTTTTGTATATATGCAAAGCAGAAAATGCATTATGTGCAGATAAATAATATGGTGATTGATATATAGAAACTTGTTCATGTCACTATAAATATATAATTTTTTTTAAATATTATTAGACTTGAATTTATTTATATTATATATATATATAACCCCGCGGGAACCCCGGTGTATAGAAATGGGACCGAGAGCTTCTTCGGCTTGAAGGGGCGTCCGTCGGTTGTGCGGGATGTATAAATTCACAACCAATCCGTCCTTCGGTCGAGACGTAAATAAAACCGAGGTCCCGTGTTGAGAGATTGCCATCCTCGTCGCACGTTAAAGAACCCAGTATGCTCATGATGAGACCTGTTGCACTGGCTAAATTATTCGTCCCTACCCATACACCTTTCCTTGTTTCGAGTCCCGTGGCGTTTAAATTTTTAAATGTTCTCGTCCTGAATATAGCTGAAAAATTGCTCGCTGTACGTTAAACACCAACCAATCAATCAATCAATCAATCAATCAATGATATATTTTATATCGAAATAACTTATTTTCATCCAGATTTTGCTCCATGTAAACAAGGATTTATATATATATATATATATATATATATATATATATATAAATCCTTGGTGTAAATGAATAAATAGGAGTTTGCTATCCATTTCTTGGATAAATCTATCTAATTAAATAGATTTCCTCGCCTACATCCACCCCCCTTTTTTCGTTCAAAAATACTAATTACCAAGAATCTATCAAAACATGGTAAAAGGGGAATAACTGGCATAGTACTTTTAATGTATTATTAAGGTAGCTAATTTTCATGGCTATCATTTGGAACACCTTTGTGGTTTACGAAAATCTAGTTCCGAACGTCAAAAAGTAGCTAATAATTATGGCAGCTAATAATTATAGGACACCGGTATTAAATGGAAACTTCGCAAAAAAAAAAAATTATATGTTTTTCCTGATGTATAAATATGGATGTTTATATGTATATTAGCGTTTTATTATGTTGAATAAGGGAATGAAATCGATTTTAAAATTCGGTCAACGATAGATGGATGTCGCCATTTTGATAGCATCTCGACATTCTCTATCCAGAGTTGTCGTTCCTGCTACGCGACTCTATCTCTGTCAACGCCCATTTTACAAGATTTTTGTAAAAGTAAGAAACAGTAAAAAAAATGTACTTAAAATTGTTTTAATTATTGTAAATATCAATAAAGATGAAAATAAATCATTCATTTCAAATCAATTCTCTCTTAAAAATGATCCCCCCCCCCCCCCCACACTTCTTCGAGAACTATTTTGCGGAGGTAAAAATTAAAAAGTTAAAAACGATCACAAATCATTTTTAAGAGAGAATTGATTTGAAATGAGTGATTTATTGTCATCTTTATTGATATTTACAATAATTAAAACAATTTTAAGTAAAAATTTTTTACTGTTTCTAACTTTTACAAGAATCTTGTAAAATGGGCGTTGACAGAGATACAGTCTAGCGTAGCAGGGACGACAACTCTGATTAGAGGATGAGCATCTCGATACCAATTATCACATGATGTCAAAATACCACCACGCCCCAAAACAAGCGTGACAAACCGGGGTTCTCATTCAGTGTCGATATGGTTTGTCAGGCATAATTCTTTTTATTTTTCTTATTATTCTAAATATATGAATTTATTACACAATCACTTTTTGCAGATTTACGTTTTGTTTCTATATACTTATGGCAAAACAAACGAATCGGAGAAAACGGTCCGTCTTTAATGAGACACATATACAAAAGATTTTTTCCGAAAATTGAAGAACTACGAAATTATGTGGAAAAAAAAAAGAACGGACATCGGAACAATGCCATGAATTCTTAAAAAAATAAAAATAGGCCTATACTACGGGGCAAAATTGTTTTAATGATATTATTTATAAGATCGCACTTTGTAATCGATCGTTCATGCACTACAATAAAGCTACACATAAGCTCTGCTTCTTAGCTAAAAGCACAGAAAGTTACAGGGTAGGAAGCCATAAAATTGAGAGGATTATGTAAACATATAATTTGTAAGTCTTCATTTGACAATTACAGACGATGAGTATTATAAATACTTTTAAAGATTATTATACAAAACTTCAGGGTACATCTCTTACGTAATATAATCATTTGTTTATGGAAATACAATATTCTTATTCGCCAACAGTAAAAAGATTAATCTGTTTTCATAACGTTATTTCTGATTTGAACAAAGCGTAACATATAATATGTCTCTGCGTAAAGAAAACATTTTTTGTTTATTGTAATCACGTCTTTCGAACTGGCGGACCCTTCTGATTAATCTCAGAATAGTCATAAAAAATATGGTTGTTGTTTTCATAAGGAAAAATTGCATACGAATGTTTTTTGTCTATTTTGCTTTTTGGGGTTTGCAAGAAGAATTTTCTACCCTGCCCTGTTCACCCTGCTTTACTTCATAATTTTGGTTGTTGCTATATCATTCTGATGAGGCACAAAAAAAAATCATGATAAAAATGAACAATTCAATATAACTTACGATCAATGTTAATCTTAAGATTTTTTTGTGAAAATAGCCCCAGAATCATTGCTGCATCAGGCACGGATCCAACATTTTTGAAAATGGGGTCCCAGGCTCTTGTTTGCCAATTTTTACCCAATTTATACACGAATTTTACTAAATTGTCGAACACCCCCTTGATCCGCCAGTGTGCATTAATATGCACCCATTCCTAATGTATACTTGATCAGGGTCGTATATTTTGATCACCTATTAGAACCTTTAAAATGTGTATTGCATCTCCTATTCTAGTCACGGGTAGCGTTAACGGGTCAGAAAATGTGTATTGCGTTTCTGATTATTGCCAAAGATTGTGACACATGTATTCAAGTATTCGGTCAGATTCCTAACCCGAATAATCCAATCATTATATTACGCTCCCGCTGGTCGCTCATCCAGCGATGGTGCCGATAGAGGGCGCAGTATCATTCGAGTTATCAGAGTCCCGTCGACCGGATGTAAAATGACACTTGTATATTCTGCCTGGCGACTTCCTGTGTGGACCTAAACTCATTACGCAATATTAGGTACTCTGCTGAGTGAATCGGTGTGAATGGGGTCCGTAGAAATACCACAAAGGACCTCCTTAGTGCACTAAGAGCCATACAAGTGCACTAAGGACATGATAGACGGGTCAAATGACAACCTTACAAATGAAAGTAAATGTTTTTAAATACTTAATTCCAGATTTTTAAATACATATTTGTACCGGTGTTACATACTCATTTTTCCCCCATACTCATTTTTCTCCCCGGAAAAAAGAGTATATACTCAGTTTTCCCCCCAGAAAATGAGTATATACTGAGATTTCCCCCCCGGAAAAATGAGTATATACTGAATTTTCCCCCCGGAAATCCAAGTATGTGTTAACCCATACTCATTTTTCCCCTCATACTAGTTTTTCCCCTCTCCTTTTTTAATAGGGTTTTTCTTGTGTACACTTATATTCATGTATATGGTGGAAGACATAATAGTTAAATGTGGACGAAAGAGGGTATCAACAATGATAATAGTAATAACTAAGGCAAGCATGAACATGGAGTGAGAACGGGTAAGGAGGTAGGAGGAAAGGATGGGAAAAATACTTGAGTGATAAAGCGATCTTCCTTAGTGCAAGTGAGAAAAACTCAAGTTTGCTAAGTGCTGGAAGGCACAGCTGACAGGTATGAGGAAGAGGGCAGGAAGGAAGGAATATAAAGAGAAGGATAGAGAGGACGGAGGGAGAATGGTAAAAAGACGATGGAGAGGTAGGAGAGATACTAGAGGTATAAAATAAGGAGGATGACGGGGAGGAATTAGGGAGGGAGTCAATATGGAAAAGGATGGAGATAGTGAGGAGGATAATGATGAGGAAGTAGTGAAACAGGTATTGAAGAGGAGATTTGAAGGAAGAGGATAGAAAGGACGAAGTGATAAAGGTAAACGAGGAGGAGAGAAGTAGTGAGGAGGAGGTAATAAAGAGGATGATGATGACGACGGAGGAGAAAAGTATACGGAGAAGGTAATTAGGAAGAGTTAATAAGGAGGATGGAGACGGAAGAAAGACAGAGGTAATGAGGTGGATGATAATATTACAGGAAAGAGAAGAGAGGTAATGAGGTGGCGGATTGAAAGGAATGAAGGATGGAGAGGTGGTGAGGATGACTGGGAGGAAGGAAGAAGAGAGGTAGTGAGGATGACTGAGAGGAAGGAGGGAGAGAGGTAGTGAGGATGACTGAGAGGAAGGAGGGAGAGAGGTAGTGAGGATGACTGAGAGGAAGGAGGGAGAGAGGTAGTGAGGAGGATGGATAGGAATGAGGGAGAGAAGTAGTGAGGAGGATTGAGAGGAAGGAAGGAGAGCGGTAGTGAGGAGGATGCCAGAGGAAGGAGGGAGAGAGGTAGTGAGAAGGATGGAGAAGAAGGAGAGAGAGGTAGTGAGGAGGAGGATTGAGAGGAAGGAGGGGGAGAGGATGACTCAGAGGAAGGAGGGAGAGAGATAGTGATGAAGTGGATGGAGAGGAATGAGGGAGGAGAAGTAGTGAGGAGGAGGATTGAGAGAAAGGAGGGAGAGGCAGTGAGTAGGAATGAGAGGAAGAAGGGAGAGAGGTAGTAAGAAGAGGAGAGCAAGGAGGGAGAGAAGTAGAGAAGAGGAAGGAGGGAGAGAGGTAGTGAGGAAGTGGATGGAGAGGAATGAGGGAAGAGAAGTAGTGAGTAGGAGGGAGAGGAAGAAGGGAGAGAGATAGTAAGAAGAGGAGAGCAAGGAGGGAGAGAAGTAGAGAAGAGGAAGGAGGGAGAGAGGTAGTGAGGAGGATGGGAAGGAAGGAAGGAGAGAGGTAGTGAGGAGGAGGATGGAGAAGAAGGAGAGAGAGAGAGAGGCAGTGAGGAAGAGGATGGAGAGAAAGGTAGTGAGGAGGACGACTACTTTAATAAATTTCCCCCGACAATGCCTTCAGTGGTTCTTGAAAATCGATTAATCCGAATGTTCAAAGTCTCCTATCGATCTGCACCAAAGAAACAACACTTATGTAGTACCTCATAGTGAACACCCTCAAAGTTAAATTGGTTAAATTATGTTCAGTGGTTCTCAATGAGATTACGAAAATGTAATTCATAGGTTTTCAAAGCAATTTTTACCTTCGCTGTCGACCATTTTGAATTTCCGATCGGCATAAAAACCATTATCACCTGTAAAGGACTCTGAAATTTCAAGACAATGTTTACAACCATAATATGCAGGTCAGGTTCAATTGCAGCCAGATCCCATATACGGCTTGGAAGTTAGGCCCACTTAGCTGAAAGCGGAGAACTCCGTGTCCTCAGACACATTCTTCTTTTATTCATTTTTTAACGAATCGGCATGAAAAGTAAAAACACTTGCGTAGGACATAATAGTGAACACCTCTGCTAAGTGTGGTTAAATTCTGTTCAGTGGTTTCCAAGTAGACTATGCAAATGTTGCTTTACATATGGTTTCAAAGCAAACTTTTACCTCCGCTGGCAACGATTTTGAATTTCCGATGGGCTCAAAAAGTAACAAGACCTGTCAAGGACCTTAAAATGAACATACAAATCACGTTTCCATACCATCGCTTCAGTGTTTCTTGAAAAAAGATTATTGAAAAACTAACAATGTTTCCAATGTCTCCTGATGACCATTTGTTGACGAATCGGAAAAAATCCCTCATCCGATCTAAACAAACACCAGATCCCTCAGTACAATTTCTAGTCAATATGCAAACCACAGATAAATTCAATGCAGACGAACAATTACGCATTGGTTGACCATATGCGAACGCTAACTGATTTCAAATCCGATACGACAATTATAACGGATTTAAATTCGATCTAATGATTCAGTTTCAATCCGGAATACGTGTGAATATGGTATTATAGTGCTACCACTTTCGGTAGATCAATCAAAAAAGATGGAGACAAACGCATTTATCAAGATGGCTCAATTTTATAATAATTTGATCATGAAACGAAGCAAAAAATAGTTGTGCTGATATAGTAGAGGGAGTTAGGAGGGGGTATGACCCCGAAACCCCGAACTAAAAAACTTGAAATCCCCTTAGTCCCGAACTAAAAAACTTGAAATCCAGAAGTCCAGAATATAATAAAATTTCAATCCCGAATCCCGAAATGGTCAATCCCGAATTCTCGAGCTTAAAAAAACACCGTCCCGGAGTCCTGAAAAGGGTCCTTCCCCCCTCATAGTAGTAGTTTAATTTAGAGAATACTGTTACCGTTTAGTTCATCATTTGAAAAGAACATAATATGATAAATTGGTATAATTATGTTCGGTAAAACAAATCCACACTTTGACAGTAGAACTAATAATTGTATCATTCACAGTTATGCGTCATTGATGGACACTGCCATTCTATAGTTACTGATCTTTATTTAAAATGATCGATTACAAACAAACAAGCTACCACAAAATAGTTTGTTTAGTTTAAAACTAATTATGTTGTGTCTCGGTGTACTGTAAACAGTTGAAATTCTTAAGAATAAATTAGTAGATAACCATTGGCGAATCCAGGGGGGTTCCGGTGGTCGGACCCCCCGTCCTTCACATTGTGTTCGTCGTCCTTCCGTCCGTCCGTCGTCCGTCCGTTAAATTTTTACATTTTGATATTCTTCTTGAGAACCACTGAACATAATTTAACCAAACTTGGTATGAAAGATCCTTAGGGTGTGTAGACTATAGTTTGTGAATTATATATCCGTCGATGAAAAAACATGGGCGCCATGGCTAAAAATAGAACATAGGGGTCAAACTGCAGTCATGGGCTAATATTTCAAAAAGTATTACATATAGAGAAAAATAGATGTGATCTTCCTTCTTCAGCATCAAAAGCTCTACAAAATTCTGCCTAGGGTCGACCCCTTATAGGAGTTATTGGCCTTGCATAGTCTATCAGTGCAAAGGGGGAGAATTAAGTATGAGGGGGAAACTTCAGTATATACTCAGATTTCCCCCCTAAAAATCAGGGGGAAAGATGAGTATATACTGATCTTTCCGGGGGGAAAAATGAGTATATACTGCTCTTTCCGGGGAAAAACTAGTATATACTCATTTTTCCGGGGGGGAAAATGAGTAGGGGGGAAAATGAGTATGTAACACCGGTTCAGAAGTTATTTAATAATTTAACGACACGTGCCAGTAATCAGTTTAAATTGTGTAACGTGTGCATTCAAGTGGAACCAATAAACATGAAATGTGTATAGGGTTTCACCAGTGACTGTGTGTCTTCTGTCAGATCATACACAATAATATTTAAATCTATGAAAAGAAGAATGCGGAAGAAGAGTGCTTTTCTTTCAGATTTTGTTCTCTTATATCTCGTTTCAAACTTGTTTTATTTGTAAAATGTCTAGAATATTTCCTGCCTGTAATTTGTCTTTTTTCTGTGTAATTGCGGAAACGAGACAAATAAGGAACAACATCTTACTGTCTAGGATTTACGTAAAATTCAAATTCAGTTTTCAGCATTTATTTTGAACGTTGTATTCGTTTAAGGTATATATTTCTCGACAAAAACGAAACAATGTTCTAATAAATCTTACCAACTGATATTTGAGTTATAATTAATTCAAAAATGCTTAATTTTGTCGTTGTCTTTAGACCGGAGATACTATGAAGAAACATGAGATTTCGAACTGAGCATTAAGAGAAAACTTTTGACTTTAATTGTCGAAGGATAACTTCAAAATAAATCTATGATTTTAGTCCAATCACAATTTAAACATTTATTTTACCATATAGAAATTTGAACAAAAAGAATTTTATGTAATTTGGAAGGAACTTTACAAAGGTCATGTGACATTAATGGACGATAAAAAAAACGTTGCACTGAATATAATACACGTGAATGAAAATACAGAAAAAAAACACTTAAGGAATATTTGAAATTATTGAACAGGTTATACGATATAACCTGGCTTGGGTCAGTTTACCCTTAATAAAGCGCGAAGCGGTTTACGAAAAGCGTAAACTGACCCAAACCAGGTTATGCAAGTATAACCTGTTCAACAATTTCAAATATTCCTTATAATTTAATTTTTACAACAAAATTTAATGATTCCTCGATTTTAATTACGATTATTTCATGTGACGCTTTGAATTTATCGTTGGCGGATGAACACATTGGTGACGTCACAATACCAACCCAGGTTATCGAGTATAACCAAAATTTTCTCCAGACGGATTAGCCAGTCAGATTGAAATATTCAAATCAAATTAAATTATATAAAAATGAACGAATATTTTCATTGCCGATGGACAACTTCAAAATAAATCTATGATTTTAGTCTAGTCACAATTTAATATAATTATGTGATATTTATCGTCATAAATGGGCGATGTAAACTTTGCATTAAATATAATATTTTTGAGTGATCTAGTGGAAATATAATTTATTACCAACATTTTTACAAAAAAGTTATAAAGCCACATACACAGAAAATAATGACCGTTCATCTAGAAACAAATAATCGAAGTAAAATATTTAAAATTCACCTCTTGCAATCTTTTTAAACCCATCTTGTAGTCAGTAGATCTGGGTGTTTGAAATTTCTAGTATTTTTTTACTTAGTGAACGTATATTATAAATGTGCAATATCGATATGAATGACAAATAAAACGATTTAGCGCTTAAATAATATCTAAAACTTTTACTCAAAAATCCTTGCAAAAACACGCGATCTTTTTAACTTTACCGGCGAAATATTTTTTTTTCACATTTGTTTTTATTATAATTCATCGTAAAAAAACAATATGTTTTAATGATCAACATCAAAAACCATGTGTCCAAGCTCATACACAATTGTTTATTATATAATTAGCTCAACTCTAATTGTCATTGTTTACCTGTTCGACGTTGATTGACAATCAACCTGTATTAATCACCACGTGATTATCTTTGTAGTAGGCGCGTGCCGACAAAAATGCAAATATCTTCGTTAATTTTAAACTTTTTATTATAAAAATTGACCAAATAAGATTTTTTTTTAACTGACAATTCATTTGCAACCTTCTTTGTGTACATAGGACGTCTCTATTATGTCCTTAGTGCACTTTTATTGTTCTTAGTGCACTAAGGAGGTCCTTTGCGGTATTTCTACACACCGGTGTGAATGTACCTGTCATTTTCAGAATGAAAATAAAAATAAGTAAATCCCGCCTTTCACTTCTTATTTCAGGAATTATTTGCCTTAATTTATTGAAGAATAAAATATTTAAAATTAAAATATGGTCTCTCGTTTCTGAAAATACATGAAAAATATAAGAAATATATTTTCCGCATAATATTTTACGTTTCGCTCATCAAAAATGACAAACAAACAAAAAAAGGAAAAGAAATAAACATTTTTATTTTATATCACTTGCTCGCTCCAACGTTTTTAGCACAAAATCCGAAGAACAAGAAGTAAATTTGGTGTGGCCTAATCTCTGTATATTTTGACTGCTCTTCATCTGTTTATACTGCTCATGATCATGATCTCTTCCGAATTTTGTCTGAATGAATATCAGTGGATATCAAAATTATAGGTCAAGTTTGCTTACGGGGTTCCGAGCTGAAAAGAGTTTTTTTTTCTTTAAACAATAACTTTGTAAACTCAGTTGTCACCCGATCTCCTAACCTTTAATTTTTAGTTCTTTAATAAAATTAAAACATCTTTTATGAACATCGATCGTTAAAATTGTGAATACATATAATTATGATGAGACAGCTATATATAGATAGGCCAATTTGGCGCCTCTAATAATGAAAACTTAAAATTTCAAGGATGGTGTATACTTTTGTATCATCTAAAACATAATTACAATTATAATTGTTCCTGTTATTTCAACATTATATTTATTCTAATGTTTTAAAAATATTTTATCTTTAATAAATAATAAACGATTTTATTAATCCGATCAATACACAAGTTACGCGTTGTCAAAATTATCCATTATATTTTTCAGCACATTAGCAGTAAAACAAAATGAACAAAATTGTAAAAGGGATCCTACATATAGTGAATATAGGTGACTGTTGTAAAACATTCTTTCCGTTGTAAATATAAAGGAAATGAAACATTTTGTTCATTTAAAATAGTTGTTTATCAAAAAGGTACGTAGCTGATCACTTCAGTAATTAATTTTCCAACGGTTATTAGATTTAAATTACAGTCCTTTGAGCGCTTTAAATGAAGCGAATTTAACATCAGCTACCCAGACTTTAAATTTCAATCCCACAATGCAATTATCGGGCTAATTTTCAATTCTTTATATAGTCAACAAAAGGCATGATAAAACAGAACATAAAAATCAACAATTGTAAAGGCTTCAAATAAATACTGCACAAAAAAATAGATGCAAAAACGGCTGTAAAATACCAATATCAAAAATAACCTAGGTAGCACTGAGGTTTGAATGTAAAAATTCAACCCAGAAAAACATGATGTTGTGAGCAGCTAACAACAAGTTTTTATTTTAAAACATTCAGGGTTTAAAGCTAATCTAAATTTAAAGCCGAAAATTAACAAAATTTAGTCTCCCACTTTAAGTTATCCCAAAAACAAATAGATTGGGTACTACTCCTATAGAATCAGGATTAAAAGTTATACTAGGTAGGCCATACTGTTAATAGCCAATGGTTCCTTGTACAAGTTGAAAATGTAAATATTAAACATTATATAAAACATTCGTCGCCTTGACAATGGTATGGTTATTATTTTAATTCTGCAAATTTCTTAACAAATTTTATTTGAAGAAGGTTGTCAATGTTTATATACGATAAATATATTACAAATAGCCTTATCATTACAAAATATATCAATAAAACATATCAACATACAAATGAATGTCTACTTTTGACAGCCAGATTTCAAAAAGGGAGATAATTGAAACGCAAATCGAACACACCCGTTTATCTTTTCTTGATCGGCAATCATCGGATCAAACTTTTCTTCAAGAGGTATAATGAATGGCAATCATCGGAACAAAACAATCGAAAGTTAATTAGTCTCCACAACAATGGCGAGGACGAAAAACATGCACATGGATTTGCAGATTTCTAGTTGTTGGGAACATATTTCGACTTGAAACATGCATGAAAAGCTTAGTAAAGGTACCAACGTATTCCAAATGAATTTTCAGGGGAAAATTTCTTCCCCCAAAACTGGTGTAATATTACTTTAAAACACAGCTGGATATATACAATGTAATAAATATAATACAGTATATTATTGAGGGATGGAACTGTTATAAAGAAATAGGGTACGTTGTGGTCGTAATAGTTTGGTAGTTGGATTTACAACTACCTGTACGCAATCAGTGACTATCACCATGAATGAAAATTGTTGTGAGTTCCAACCAGGTTCGTGGCGAGGTGTACGCAATACAACATTATGTGATCAAGTTTGTCAGTGACTTGCGACAGGTGGGTGGTTTTCTTCCACCATTAAAACTGACCGCCACGATATAAAACTGCAATTTTGTTGAAAGTGGCGTTAAACACCATAAACCAAAATATAATAAAATATTCAGCAACTAGTTCATATAAAGAATAAAACAGCATGGTTGTTATATCCAGCAACTAGTTCTTAAAGAATAAAACAATATGCTTTTCAATCTCGGCTGTTTTTCTGTAATATCTTGATATCGTGACGTCAGTATAATTATATAGCAATTCCACGCATGCCACTGAAGGCACCTTCAATGACACAGATTTTGATTGGCGTGAAATAAATTTTCATGGAAAAATAATCACATATATACACTTATACACATGTCTTATGTCTATCCTTAGATTCGCCGTACGAGACAAGGTAACACTTCGGCTATTGAAGCTATATTTTAATATTTCAAGTGACTTTGAAATCCAGTAGCGTATTGCTTATATATATCATTATTTGAAATCAATAATGTGTGAGAATGTGGAGGATATATGTTTTGATAAAATGAAAAGCAAAACAGAAAATGCCACACTATCGGAAAAGTTCCAATATCTCATAACAAACTTGTAAGGAGACAATCGTCACTACTCGGCCATTCTCGCTACCCTACAAATAACCTCGTATGTATTAGGCATATAAATCGCACTACTTTTCACATGTCAGTTAAATGAAAGTTTGATAAAGTTATATTTTAAGCAATTTTCTATATTTCAATTATTTTCATGAATAAAAGTTAAAGTTTTAATTAGTTTTGCATGATTAGATTTTACTTAGTATGTCTTCCATATTGGATTTTCGTGGACTATATTTTTGTGCGGCTTAACTTAACTTAACTTCCGGCAAACAATTTAAGAAGAATTTCGACTATCTACGTACGAGGTTATTTGTAGGGTAGCGAGAATGGCCGAGTAGTTATGATTGGTAAGGAGAGGCAAAATGGATACCCCCAACATACAAATGCATGATATAATTATGTCGAACATTTATTTTATAACAACCATTGAATTTCATTCGAGCATAGCCAGGTGTAAATGGGAAATCTTTACTTTTTATTCTTTTTTAAAACTAGTAGATGGACATAGCTAAGCTACAAATTGTAAATGTTTAAAACTTACTTTTACTGTGTGGTGTGCCTTCTTAATCAATGTGAGTGAAAGAGGAAGTAATATAGCAGACTAGCTTTTCCTTTAAATTACCTGTATTTCCATTGTCAGCTATTATTAGTAAATGTAACAGATCATTGGCTGGTGATTAAAAGCTTGTCTTAAGTTATCCTTTAAACACGCATTTTAAGATCATCGTTAGGGAAAGTTGAGAAGAACTTGAAGGTAACAAAGGGTAATCAGAATCCGTAAATCGAAGAAGAATAGAAAACATAATGACCAGAACAAACAACGATCTACAAAACATTAAGATATGACAAAGGGTGTAACTAACAGCGTTTTTAACATTACCGTAACGAGTCCTTGGTGTACCCTTTGCAGAGATACGACATTGATAATCTTATCCTTTTAAAGTTCCCGTATTAAGGTATTCCAACATGTCCGTCTTTCGTTATAAAGACATACATTTGTAGATTATTGTTTCTGTCAACTTAATCATTAATGTGTTTGGAATGGCTTGTCCTCACCATAATGGTTAGAATTATATCTAATACACATGATGGACAATGGAAAACACGCGAATGCCATTTATTATGGCGACTAAAGAGGAGCAGAAAATGTGTTTTTTTATTAGATTTTGGAACTGTTTCAACAGTGTGAGGGCCCGGTTGGCTCAATGAGTTAGGTAGTTGGCTTACCTGACAACTCGTACAAGCCTATCACCAATACGGCGTGGGTTCGCGCCCGGCTTTGTAAATTACAAGAAATGGTGCACTCGACTCGCAGCCACAAGTGATAAAGTTTACCAGTTGCTTGCCCATGGTCGGTGTCTCCCTCCGGGTACTCCGGCTTCTTCCACCACTAAAGCTGGTCGCCATGATATAGCTGAAATATTGCTGAAAGTGTGGAACAGGAACTGATTACATTTCGTAGCACCTGGGTTCACCCCAGAATTAAGTTGGGTCTTGTTGCTTAATATTTAGCTTTCTCTTTTAGTGTTTTATGAATAATTATTTGTCTTTTGGTGGGTTATTTTTCTTTTGGAGATTTTAATTGTCTGTTCTTCTTCAATTTACGGCTTCTGATTGTCACTTTGATATGTTTAATCTCTTCTATCAAGATCATTTTCAAATGTTTCACATAGTTCAAATATACTCTCTCCGTGAATATATTTGAGCGATGTGAAACAATATACTCTCTCCGTTAGGGGCCGTCGTGGTCCTGATCGTATGGTAGTTGGATTTACAACTACCTGTACAATCAGTGCCTACCACCACCAAAGTTGTAAGTTCGAACCCTATTCATGGCGAGGTGTACCCGATACAAATTTATGTGATAAAGCTTGTCAGTGACTTGCGGGTAGGGTACTCTGGTTTCCTCCACCAATAAAACTGACCGCAATGATATAACTGAAATATTGTTGAAAGTGGCGTTAAACACCGTAAATAAAAAAAAACTACTCTCTCTCTCTCTCTCTCTCTCTGTGAAGTCTGTCCATAATTAGTTATTAATTGTTTATCGCTGAATGAATCTAGATTTCCTACCTCAAAATAAACGTCTTGTCAGTTGTAACTAACGTTTCTTCGTCTATTTTGATTTCGGTGACTCCAAAAACAGTGCTATCATTCAATTAACTAAGTGATAGAGTATGATTTAAGAGTGATCAAAACCTACCTTCGTGGTACGAAGTATTAGAGAAAAATAACAGATCCTCGTGATACAACACATGCGTATCTTGTTAAGCGATTCGTAAGAAGTCTTCTTAATTCTAAGACAATTTAGTGGTACTCAAAAACTTAAGTGTTTCTAAAGGGACAGTTAGGAACTCACCCTTAAACCCACCGTAGAGGCTTTGCTTAAGAGTTGTCAATCATTTTGAGATCGAGTGTGGTTACACTCATAAAGTCTACAATGGTCTTAAGATCATCGTTAATGCTAAGATGGCTTCTAGTTGTCGACTCCAGGGGAACATCGGTCGCAATATAGATCAAAGGTCACGTTTGATATAAATATACATACATTTAAATGTCCAAAAAACATAATCTTAACTATTATACTGTTGAAGACATGCAAGATATTTTAGATAAAAAAGAAGAAAATGATTTTGTCAATTCATATTATTGGGCCGTGCAAAATGCATTGGCAGAGTGGGACTGGTGGAATCTGGCATGGGACACATACTTCACAAACCATGGGACATCGAATATTTTTATACATGGGACAACAACTTTGTTTAAGAATTATTATTTTTATTTATTCACATCTAATTCGAATTCGATTCGCACTAAATGTACGTGTAAACGCAGCAATAATAAAAACTTCAGCAATATGTTAATTATGATTTGTAAATAGTCCAACTGCGAATAATATAACAGTATGATTATGTAAAGTGAATAATATAGCAGTATGATTATGTAAAGTGAATAATATAACAGTATTATTATGTAAAGTGAATAATATAACAGTATGATTATGTAAAGTGAATAATATAACAGTATTATTATGTAAAGTGAATAATATAACAGTATGATTATGTAAAGTGAATAATATAACAGTATTATTATGTAAAGTGAATAATATAACAGTATGATTATGTAAAGTGAATAATATAACAGTATTATTATGTAAAGTGAATAATATAACAGTATTATTATGTAAAGTGAATAATATAACAGTATGATTATGCAAAATGAATAATATAACAGTATGATTATGTAAAGTGAATAATATAACAGTATGATTATGTAAAGTGAATAATATAACAGTATGATTATGTAAAGTGAATAATATAACAGTATTATTATGTAAAGTGAATAATATAACAGTATTATTATGTAAAGTGAATAATATAACAGTATGATTATGAAAAGTGAATAATATAACAGTATGATTATGTAAAGTGAATAATATAACAGTATTATTATGTAAAGTGAATAATATAACAGTATTATTATGTAAAGTGAATAATATAACAGTATTATTATGTAAAGTGAATAATATAACAGTATTATTATGTAAAGTGAATAATATAACAGTATTATTATGTAAAGTGAATAATATAACAGTATGATTATGCAAAATGAATAATATAACAGTATGATTATGTAAAGTGAATAATATAACAGTATTATTATGTAAAATGAATAATATAACAGTATTATTATGTAAAGTGAATAATATAACAGTATTATTATGTAAAATGAATAATATAACAGTATTATTATGTAAAGTGAATAATATAGCAGTATGATTATGTAAAGTGAATAATATAACAGTATTATTATGTAAAATGAATAATATAACAGTATTATTATGTAAAGTGAATAATATAACAGTATTATTATGTAAAATGAATAATATAACAGTATTATTATGTAAAGTGAATAATATAGCAGTATGATTATGTAAAGTGAATAATATAGCAGTATGATTATGTAAAGTGAATAATATAGCAGTATGATTATGTAAAGTGAATAATATAACAGTATGATTATGTAAAGTGAATAATATAACAGTATGATTATGTAAAGTGAATAATATAACAGTATTATTATGTAAAATGAATAATATAACAGTATTATTATGTAAAGTGAATAATATAACAGTATTATTATGTAAAATGAATAATATAACAGTATTATTATGTAAAGTGAATAATATAGCAGTATGATTATGTAAAGTGAATAATATAACAGTATGATTATGTAAAGTGAATAATATAACAGTATGATTATGTAAAGTGAATAATATAACAGTATTATTATGTAAAATGAATAATATAACAGTATTATTATGTAAAGTGAATAATATAACAGTATTATTATGTAAAATGAATAATATAACAGTATTATTATGTAAAGTGAATAATATAGCAGTATGATTATGTAAAGTGAATAATATAGCAGTATGATTATGTAAAGTGAATAATATAGCAGTATGATTATGTAAAGTGAATAATATAGCAGTATGATTATGTAAAGTGAATAATATAACAGTATGATTATGTAAAGTGAATACTATAGCAGTATGATTATGCTTTTGACAACTGTTTTACCTGTTTTGTTCAAGTATTGTTATAAATACTGTTATAGTGACAGCCGGAAACTTTGAGCCGTAATGAAAGGGGGAGGTTTGGCGCTTTAAAATCTGATTCAACCCACCATTTCTTTAGAAATGCCTGTACCAAGTCAGGGTCATTACGGTTTTCACAGTTTTCCGGTTGTTGACTGATTTTGTCTGTTTATATACTTATGAGTTCGGTAATTTTTTTATTACCCTTATGTAAAGTGCATTTAAATTGATTTTTCTGTAAAAAATATATCACTGGTACTGGCCATTTCTTGTTTCAATAAGTACATACAATATCTAAGAGAAGTAAAAGAGCTATTGTTTTTCTGAAAACCAAAAGCTTCTTCAACAATCCGCAAATTAAGTTTTCTAAAATTATACACAACTGCGAATAACATACGGTATGAATATTTGAAATCTTACAAGAATAAATTGATTATTTCTGGAGGGGGGGGGGGGGGATAAAGTGTTACTGATCATTTCTTGTTTCAATAAGAACAAAATTCTATCTACCAACATCAACAAAAGGAACAACAAATAATTCTCACCTTAATTCGTTCAACACAAAAACATATGGCGTTGGAAGTCCTGGCACAAAAATGTGGCAGTGTGAAACCAGTTAATGAGATAATTGATAACAACTGGATCTTCAACATCAATACATGTTGTATATAAGTAAATAAAAAGATAAAAATTACCTGCACAGATTCGCTTCAATTCAAAAATATCACAAAAATGAATGACAACATAACATGGACAATACAATAACAGGGTCAGTATATGCTCGAAGCTAACCTGCTGAAAATGGAGGAATCTGTTGAGATTAAAGACCAATACACTTAGAACAAAGAAATCATAACCGATGTTAGTTGTTTTATTATTAAAAGTAACAAAGTATGTTAGTGACCTAATACGGTTTAAACGATATTATTTAACGCTATAGTGTATGTGTGAATGAACTCTGTTGGTTAATTAACCCCTTGCGTACACTGACCTTTTGAAATTTTGAATTGTTCGGTATCTGTAATATGCTTAGTAACGCAAGGCCGCGTTTTATTTAGAAATCATTACATTTGTAAAATGAATATTCCTTCAACCGAAAGGAATTTTTACGCTCAACTAAAACACATGGACAATTGTGGACGTCCTGTGAAATCGGGATTTTTTTTATGACTCTATACAGGGGGGAAAACTATGCCATCTCCCCCCACTTACTTGGCAAATATTTAGGAAGAAATTGAAATCAGAACACAGAAGCAAATTTTTGTCCAGTTAACCAACTAATAAGAGTATTTTTGAAAAAAATTCCCTTCTCAACCTCGCTGTCCGGTCCAATCCTAATCCTTCACTCACTGTCTGATGCCTTGCTAATACATGATCCTCCGACTGTCCGGTCAACTCTTACGCCTCTGCTATATCGCTTGCCTGGTTTACAAATAGCTGACATCCCCATAGTTGCAACAACGGGATTATTTAAAAACGAGACTGACACTTTGAAAGTGTTTTCAATGAGAACCTACTTAACCTGTGTATATACGGGTCTATTTCTGTGGGTTTCGATATCAGAATATCTCATGCTTTTTGAAGAATTCACAAAGGAATGCTACCTCGTATTCTCTCGAATATACATATACATGTTGCTCGATCATTTGTTTTCTGTGTAATGTTTTGTAGATCGTTGTTTGTCCTTTTGTCCCTTTTCTTTTGGTAATTGACTATCACCAATGTGAAGAACATTTGCCTGCACCTTCTGACGTTCGCCAGTTTGACTTCAATTCTCCCCTTTGGCATTACTGCAACCACGAATGGATCCTGCGAAACAACTAATTTGGAAATGAAACCTGTTGTTGTGTCGGAAATTGCAAAAGCTAAGGAGGAACTGAAAACGTATTTAAGATTGACCGGTTTGGATGTCAGAGGGCGCAAGCCTTTTTATTTTTGCTTGTTTTGTTTTGTTTTTTGTTTTTTTGTTTTGTTTTTTACTTATCAGTTTTGAAAGCTTGCTCTTTTCCTATCCACTCCCACGGTATGACTCCCTCCCCACCCCCACTTTCCTATCCACGTTTAAAGCTTGACTCTCGCCTCTGTAACCGTTGCTTCGCCATTGCATATGCATAGTGTACAGAAAATATCGGATTGAACGAAAGACAGTCGAATTTTAAAGATTTAAAAGGTCGATGAGATTGGAAAAAATAGACTGCTGAAAATGTAGCATAAATAAAAACTTGAATGCCCTTTAGTTTGCATGACATATGATCAATCATATTAATACAAAAAAATGTGCGATCCCGTGTGATTATGTAGAGTAATGAACGGTAATGTCATTTAGTGCAACATCCCTATTTTTTATGACCTTATTTTCCCACCCTTAACCCTCCTCCTTTTCCCCACACTTACATAACCCCCTTTCGCCAACATTAACCCTGTCCTTCCCCTTTTCCCTTAATATTCCCTCTTCCAACCCTTAACCTTTCCCTTTTTCCCACCGTTAACCCTCCAACTGTTACCACCGTTAACACTTCCCCTTTTCCCACCTTTAACCTTACCCCATCACCCCAAACTTAACCCTCCCAGTTTCTTTCCCTCTTTTCTCTTGCCCCACCTTTAACCCTTCCCCTTTTCCACACCACCCTTAACCCTCTCCCCCTTTTTTCTTTTCCCACCCTTAATACTCCCCTTTTTTTCTTTTCCTACCCTTAATACTCCACTTTTTTTTCTTTTCCCACCCTTATTACTCCTTTTTTTCTTCTTTTCCCACCCTTAATCCTGCCCCCTTTTCCTCCTTTTATCCCTATTCATGGATTGACCCTTATTCAGGGTACCAGATGCATACAGAGTGCTAACAGAGACCAATGTGCATTGGACCGATAACATCTATAATGAACTGGATTTGCAAAGGAAGAAATGTAATATAAGGTATTATAAAAATTCATGATATTTGTATAGAAGAGGTAAACGTGGCAAACCATTTTAGCAAGGAAACTATTATTTAAAAGGTCATTACAACAAAAAATGGTTTAATAAAGGACGAAGTCCTTCTAATGGTAAGCTGTCCGATTTTCCCTTCTATATTGATAGCCAAATATCTGTTCACCGGAATATAAAAAAAAATAGATCTATTGATAATTTAGAAACGCAAAAGAAATATATTTCAATGAAAAATTCACAATTCTTTAATTATTTACTCTATGCAAAATCGAAATAAACTTGAAATAAAATTCTAATAAAAAAATCTCTTTCTACGAAACTCCCGATGGAAGAGCGGCGTAGATAAAATGAACACCATAACAAATCGGCTACACAATTCATTCAAAATAAAAGATAATAGCCTCATCGGACGCAATTACGAACGAAGTAAAAAGTATGTCCCCCAATTGTTCCTTTAAAACATGAATTAATTCATTTAAAATAGTTGTTTGTCAAAAAGGTACGTAGCTGTTCACTTCAGTATTTAATTTTCCAACGGTTATTAGATTTAAATTACAGTCCTCTGAGCGCTTTAAATGAAGCGAATTTAACATCAGCGACCCTAACTTGAATAATACTGCGCCATCTATCGGCACTTTCGCTGGACGAGGGCTTGAACGCTCATTATTTTAACAGTCGGTGTTCATAAAAGATGTTTTAATTAATTTAATTTTAATCAAAGGATTATGATTTTACTCAATCATTATTTTAACAGTCGGTGTTCATAAAAGATGTTTTAATTAATTTAATTTAATCAAATGATTATGATTTTACTCAATCAATATTTCTTGACTTTTCTTTTGTTCAACGCGTGTTGTTTGTTTGGGAACATTTCTATATAAAGCACCGAAATTAACGTTTTAGTTATAGCTTAAATATGTCGAGCTCAGGTACGGAAAGTGACATTAGCGCCTCAAGTGATGTAGATTTCGACGACTATGGAGAGTTTGGTTACCAACTTGAACCAGAATATACGGAAGAAGAACTCAGACAAATGGAAGAGGCAGCGAGTGCCCAACGTCGGGAAATAGAGAACAACCCACGTCAGAACGACACAAATTGGTGCTCATGCTCAAAATGCATTTCACTACCTTCGCCGTCGGAATGCATGTGCTGCCATGAATTTTCATTGTTTGATGGTCAATTGGAACCCAGTGACTGCACTACCGATAACACCAACTTTAGAACAGTTTGTCTCAACCCTGTTGTGCTTGAAACAAGCTATATTAGTTTTTTGAGGTACACACGTCACAGAGGAAGAGCTCCAGATGTGTTAACTAACCGACAGAGCAGACTCATGGCTTATCGTCAGTTTGTTTGTTAGGTCAGAAAAGGTCAACCACTTGGCAAGAAATACAGAGTGACCCTACCAGCCTGCGTTGTCAAAACTATAAGGGAAGAGTTTCCGTCACTAGATATAAATTATGAAGGTTTTAAAGAGTGTGCATGTGAAAGTGATACATCAGATTCTGACTAGTTTAAAATAAAATGGACATAATTAAACTATAACTAATACGAAGATTTCAATTATATACAATATATTATTTATTTATTTATTTAATCAAATATATTTAAGCATATTCGGTTTATTGTAATTTACAAAAAAAACTCTTTGCTCAGTGACCCCCAAAAGGCACAAAACCTAAATATGATTTTTTCAGCTCGGAACCCCTGTAAGCAAACTTGACCTATAATTTTGATATCCACTGATATTCATTTAGACAAAGTTCGGAAGAGATCATGATCATGAGCGGTATAAACAGATGAAGGGCAGTCAAAAATTAAAAAGAGATTGGGCCACACCAGATTTACTTCTTGTTCTTCGGATTTTGTGCTAAAAACGTTGTCCAGAGCGAGCAAGTGATTTAAAAATGTTAATTTCTTTTCCTTTTTTTGCTTGTCATTTTTGATGAGCGAAGCGTAAAATATTATGCGAAAATTATATTTTTCGTGTATTTTCAGAAGCGAGAGACCATATTTTAATTTTAAATATTTTATTCTTCAATAAATTAAGGCAAATAATTGAAAAGGGTACCTTATTACAAAAACCAGAACATGAAATAATAGCAAGATTCATTGATGGGTTCCCCGAAAAAGCAGCGTTTTTCGTTCGTGCTGGACAACCACCAGATTTAACTGTTGCATTCACTTCTGCAAAAATCGCAGAAACGTGTGGATATCGCCAAAGTGATTTACCATCAATTGCAACTTCCCCTAAGCAACAAGATAGCTCCGAAAATACTAATATAACACTCTAACACAAGAAGTTGCTAAACTCAGCAAAACAGTTTCTGAACTAGTTATTTCAAAACAATCTGGACAATCAAATTCTTTAAATCAACCATCTTATGTCTTCTCTCCTCAACAAAATGTTCAATTAACATGCTATAGTTGTAACTTTCCGGGACACAAGAGGAAAGATTGTAATTATAATGGCCAATTTCAACCAACGCCGGATAAATGCCAATTATGTAGGCACAAGGGTATCATGCGTATAGATGTAAAACCCAATTTGACGGACGACAGGGAAACGCCCAAAGCCCTGGCGACAACAGGCCCAATCGCCAAGGGTACCGCAAATATATTATACTAAGACTATGAAAGAGGCCGATTCTGAGATATATTCAAATGAGCAAAATGACCCTTTTATGTATATGCCTGTTTAATGCAGAGAAACTAATATTGCTGCTTTGATAGATACTGGTAGTTCTATAAACATTTTGTCAATTGATTTATTAACTCTTTACCAGAAAACTGTAAATCTCGAAGATATATCCGTTTCACGAAGAAATTAAATACGGTTGTTTCGAATCATGTCAATTCCGACCACGTTCCGTCTTTTTTCGTGTCTTGACGTCTGAACTAATCGGCAGGCGACTTCCGGTGTTTACGCTATTACTGTGACAACGTCAGCATATCATAGTCGTAGATGCGGTAGATTATAAGTAATTGTAATATGGAGACGCCAAGGAAACCGCTGAATAAATACTGGTGTTCGGTACCTCAGTATATGTCTGATATCAGAAATATATAAAGGCAGGTCGTTTTCGTTTTATGATACTGACAACAGCAAATAAAGAAAGAAAACAAATTTAATTTTAAAGAAGTAATTGTCTCTGCATTGAAGTCTTTGATACAAATAAAATAATTTAATACGGTTGTTTCGAATCATGTCAATTCCGACCACGTTCCGTCTTTTTGTTCCGGTGTTTACGCTATTACTGTGACAACGTCAGCATATCATAGTCGTAGATGCGGTAGATTATAAGTAATTGTAATATGGAGACGCCAAGGACACCGCTGAATAAATACTGGTATTTGGTACCCCACTATTTGTCTGATATCAGAAATATATACATAAAGGCAGATCGTTTTCCTTTGATGATGCTGTCAGCCGCAAATAAGGAAAGAAAACAAATTTAATCTTAAAGAAGTATTTGCCTCTTCATTGAAGTCTTTGATACAAATAAAATAATTTAATTGATATCTGTCTTTTACAGAAAATGTTAAGACTTTATTAAGTTGAGGATCGAACATTAAAACGGCGCATATCGATTGGAGTTTTTGTTGTGTACATTGACACCGGAAGTTCAATGCCGATTAGTCCATCGAAATCACGTGATCTGGCGGACGAAAATAATAAAATTTTGACGGAATGGAAATGATTCGAAACAACCGTAATGAGCATCACATAAAAATCATTGGCACAGCAGATTTGTAGATTAGAACTGATAAAATGCATACTATCAAAACTTATCTATTACCCAAAACGTCGCATCCCATGATTTTAGGAATGAAGTATTTGAGGTTGAAACACATTTCAATTATATTTAAGGACTTTCCCTCTGGGAATAATTATAAGATAAAGGCAGATAGAAGATTGCTTATTGATGCAAATTCTGAACTCGTAATTTGGGGTCAACTTCCGAGATATTTGTCTGTAGGCTTGCAAGGTGTATGTGTAAATAATAAGTTCTTGTTGTGTAAAGGACTCTTGCTCACAAAAACTTTAGTTACAATTCCTATTAATCATGTAGTCCCGCTTAAAATTTTGAATCCAACAGATGAAGTCGTCTCTATTCCTAAAGGATCAATTTTATCAGATTTTCATCTCCTTAACAAAGATTATAACATTATCATGGATAGTGATAAAACATATAAAACATACTGATCCTGATCCTAAAGGTGGCAATTGACGCTACTGGTCCCCGAGTACTGAATATTTTCTCTTTGGTGCTTTATTGTCTCACTGTAATATCTCTTTGTACTGGAGTATTGAGTTGCTTAGGCTCAGGATCGGGGTACAGGGCTTGCTAGTTCTGGGAAGCGTCCTGTACGTTTGATGAATTCCTCCAAGAAAGTTAATATCTTTTGATGTTTCTCTTTATTGGAGTCTCTAGTCAGGAGATGAAGTAGGTCAAAGCTTTCATCTATGGTCTTTAATTGCACTGCGAGTTTGGCTCTCTCATGATCGTAAATGTGGAAGTGCAATATGTAGTGTTCAGTGGTTTCTTCTTCTCCACAGTCGCATAGTGGCGTGAGGGACTGACCTATGTTATTCCGGTATTTGTTTAGTCTGCTGTATCCTGTTCTCATCTCTGTCAAAACTCTGCCTATCTGTGAGTTTGGCATATCTAAATGGCTGGCATTTCCAACCATTGGTATCAGATCATAAAGTTGTCTCCCTGATTCGCTGATGGTCCATCTATTCTGCCATTTTATTTTAGTTGAAGTCTTCACTGCTTGTTTGACATCTGACATGGTGATGACACTATACTGTTCATTTAGAGACATTGACTCTGTTGCTGCCAGTTGGTCCGCTATCTCGTTCCCTGGGATCCAAGATAGGGTTGTTCGCATTCCGTATCTCATCAATGTCCCAAAATTTTCCTTAATGTCGGAGATCGTGTCAATGTAGTTTGATGACTTCCAGTTGAGAATCAGGATACCTACTGCAGTTTGGCTGCCTGACAAGATCTTGATATCAGTGAACCCATCCTTTAATGCAGCTATGCAGTGTTCTAATACCATGAGTATTGCGACAAGCTCTGCCAGCAGTATGGATCCACTTTGCTTTAGCGGTCTCTTAAGGCTGATTCCTTCGTTGCCACCTGGATATAGCACTGCTCCAGATCCACATGGTCCAGGGTTACCCTGACATGAGCCATCTGTAAAGGCGACTATTGTGGTGTCTGTTGGGTCTCCAATAAGATCTTTTACCACCTCTTTGCTTTCCTCAGTCTGTTCAGCTTTTCTGTTTTTTGAGCTACCTAATCGGCTCCAGTAGCTTGGCGCTCTCATCATCATGACATCCACCCCTGCCTTGTATGTGACTTCTGGCTCTATGAGTTTAATGTCTACTTTTGTTGCTTTGAACATGTCTACTGTTTGGTTGATTGCCTTCCCAAATGGTGATTCTTGTTGTTCATATATATCATTCCTGCTGAGATATTCCTCCAATTGTTGTTTTACTGGTTCAGCAATGTTTTTGACTGGATCTTGGCAATTTATCTTACTGCTATTTCTTCTATTCTTAGGTCAACTGGTAATATGTTGCCTTCTACTTCCATTGCTTCTCTTCCTGATGTTGCTGGTAACCCCAAGCATATTGATAATCCTTTTCTCTGGATCGCTTCTAATGTTTTCATGTTCTCTGTTGGTGTTATTTGCCAGACTTAGCAGCCATATTCTATGATTGATCTAACCAGGCTGTTGTATTTTCTTAGTAGCTTCGTTCTTGATATGCTTGCCAAACCTTTTATTTCTCTTAGGGAACGACCATTTAACTTGAAGGGGAGGGAGGGGGGTTATGGTTTTTTTTCTAAAACAATATTCTGATTCCCAATGTTGCTGAAAAAAATATTCTGATTTTGGTGGAGGAAAAAAAAATAATCTGATTCAGAGTTTTTGTCATATAACCTAATGTTAAATAAATATACTAACTCTTGTGTTGTCCGAAAAAAAAATTCTGAACGAAGCAAAAAACCATAAACATTCTCAAGATCTACTAACCATGCCAAAGTACATTCATCCTTATTGAAACCATCCACTATACTCTGTACTAGCCGGAGCAATGCATTTGTTGTAGAGCGGTTTTTTCTAAACCCTTGTTGGGTTGGATCTATAAGTCTGTTCCCCTCTATATATGCTACCAGCCTTTCAAGGATTACTCGCTCCATTAGTTTGCACATAATGCAGGTTAGACTTATGGGTCTGTATGATGAAGTGGAGTAGTAGGTGGATTTCCCTGGTTTCCTCAGGAACTTTACTATGGCAGTGTTCCATTCTGATGGTAGCTCTCCTTTTCTCCAACCAATGTTCATCATCACTTCCATAGCTTTTATGAAGTTTTCTCCTGCATTCTTGAAGAATTCAGAGTAGTGGTTGTCAGGGGTTCCGTGGCGTTGGTCCGAAGGTCCATTAGTCCGAAGGTCCATTAGTCCTAAAGTTCGTTTGTCCGAAGGTCCGTTAGTCCGAAGGTCCGTTTGTCCTAATGTCGACCACCCATGCGTTTGAAGTGAACTCCAAATGACTTTCCAAAATGCCTTGTGCAAACATGTATCTTAAAGTAGTGTTACTAGAAATTAAAGTATAAAACAACAAAGTACCGAAATTGCAGGAAATAATGATTTTTTTTTCTAGTTTAACCCGTACGTTTTTTCCTACATGTAATATGCATGGTTTTTCATACATGCCAACTCTACCGATTTACGCGGTAGTCTACCGATTTTTTAAGTCTTCTACCGCCTACCGATTTTAGATGTTTTCCTACCGATTTTAAAAAAAATGTAAATTTTTTTTTATCGTGAATTGTTCACATGTTGATTATTCTTGTAGATTTCTAAGGCGTATAAATGTGTACAAATCCAAATTATTTAGGCCCTTTCCGTAATCTTTTCCCTCTTAAAATTTGTACCGGAAACTTCCATTGGTCAATTCTTTATCATTAAGCCAATCAGAAACTGTATTTAAAATAAAGTTTTGAAGCACTACATTTTGAACTTATGACTCCTAAACATATATATACAGTAAAACTTCGCTCGCTCGAACTCGAAGGTACTGTCAAAATATGTTCGAGCTATCGGAAGTTCGAGCCACCGAGGTCCCGTAATTTTAGACAGAAAAAAATCTTGTTCTGACCCGGGACAGTTTCATTACCTATATATGATAACTGATGCACAGCAAAACTGGCCTTTCTCGTAAAAAATATTTAATCATTTAAGTTCAAGTTCAAGTTCTTTATTCACTCGGATACATATATATACAAGTGTAACAAGAGGAATATTATACAAAATATTTTACATAATGACGGATATAACTAACCTAAAATAGTACAGCCTCGGAATATAATTACAAAACATTTTGCAATTTAGATATAAATAAGACAATTTTTTCAGAACCTTAACATTACACAAAGATAACAGGCCTTTCATTTTGTACATGTTTGCATATCTAGTATAATAAATTGGAATAAATTTACATCTAAGCCTTTGTACATCAGCAGAGGTACATTCAAATAAAAAATGAAATTCAGTACCTAAACCAACATTACACAGATGACAAATACGTTCTTCTCTTGGAGTATTCGGCCATCTTCCAGTTTCTATTGGAAGCTTAATGTTATTGCATCTAAGCTTTGTTATCATGTTTCTCTCATGTGGTAATAATTTTAATAAGTATTTATCTAAATTAAATTCATTTTTAAATATGCCATAAAATTCTCCTCTGGAAGAGTTCTCAATTTGGTTAAACCAGTTTTGAATATATTGATCAGTCAGATTTTGCTTAACAATAAATTTTAGTTGCACTGAATGAACTGGCTGTTGTTGGTTCCATAGATAATTAAGCCCAGTTTTCTCAAAAATTAATTTGATAAAATTTAGCCACTTAAATTGAACATTATCAATAATACTCAAATTAAACATAATCTTATATAAAATACAACTAAGTTTCTTCTTGTTTGAAATAAGTTTTATTCCAAAAATTTACAATCCTTAATTTTATACATAATATATCTATAGGTGTTCTACCAAGTTCTCCGTATGTCATAAAATTTGGAGTAGTGAATCACCTAAAATATTTCTACAGAACTGAAGATGAAGTTTTTCTAGTTGCTTAGTGTTCCCATAACCCCATATTTCAGAGCCATAAGTAAGTACTGGAAGTATAAGTGTATCAAACAATTTAAATTGTAAATCTATTGGAATCGATATATTTCTCAATTTTCTATACAAACAATATAAAGCTTTGCGAGCTTGATCCATCAATTTAGCTCTTGCCTTCACAAAAGAGCCGTTATAATTAAATATAACACCTAGATATGAATAAGAATCTTCAATTTGTAAATTCTCTCCACATAGCTTAAAAATAGGTTGGTTTTTTTATTTTCTTTTACAAAATATTATTACTTTAGTCTTTTGCAAGTTAACCTTCAATTTCCAATGATGACAATACTTTTCAAATATAGCCAAAGCAGACTTACACATTTCTAAAAGTTTTTGTCCAAAATTATTTGGTCTGCATTCACACTGAGTATATCTTTTTAAGGAAATATTATTATCAAGTAAAACTTGGTAGTCATAGCAATATGATATCTAAATAGGCCATCTTCTACATTTACATCCATAACATTAAAAAAAGTTTCATCTGCTTCTAAAAAAAATCTTAAAAAAAAACCAGTTTAAGCATTAAAATCTCCAACAAGTGCACATTTCATGTCTTTTTCTATAAAATTTACTAATTCATTTTCAATATCTAAAAATGCATTTATTGACGAATATAGAGAGTTTTCAGGTAGGGTGTATACACATCCCAATAAAAGGTCATTATTAAATACTTAAATTTAAATTTAATATTAATAAATTTAATAAAAAAAATTATATACAACAACAATACCTCCAGATTTATGCTTAAATATTTTTCTATTTTTTGCAACATAGCTAAAACCATCTGGGATATTTAAAATGTAATATTTGTCAGTTTTTATCTCTATAAAAATACATACTGTATATCATGTGTTGTAATTAACTGTATAAATTTAAGTAATAAAAGTTTTGACTTGATACCACAAACATTTTATTTCTGAAAAATTAAGTTTCTGTTTTTTAGACCTTGGGGCATTTTCATCAGTCGCTTCTCTTGCTTGCCTGTCCTATTGATAGTGGTTATCCGGGTTTCTAGGAGGGGGAAAGCGCATATGAGGTTCTCCGTTTCCAGGTTGAAGCGCATCTTTACAAATTCATATGTGAATATTAGCATGTTTTTTTTATCAACTTAGCTGTGAATGTGAAAAAATTGTGAAAAATAAGTGATTTAAGTTTCAAATATGTTAGTAAATCTTCCTTGTTTTCAACAATAAACCAGGAAATGTTTTTTCCGCTTTAATAGTAAAACATACTGGACAATAGGCACTCATAATTGATGATATCTTATTGTAACACACACAAGAGATGACGTGGATTAAATGATTTTAAGTAGCATAACCCCGCTATTTTATATTGAAGTGTATTTATCAAGCCAGTAGATTGATTAATCATATATATATGTACATTTGTATGTAAGTACATTCAACGTACATCTGTCAATTAAATTGCGATGTTCGAGTTTGATATGGTAAAACTCGTGATTTTATTATGATTCTCTATTATTGATGGGACCATTTATTAAGTTCGACTGTTCGAGGTATCAGTGTTCGAGCGAAAGATTTTTTTTAGCTTAAAAATATATGGAAAATTGGCGGGACTTTCAAATAAGTTCGAGCCATCCATGGTATGCGTGGCAAACCCTAGAGGGTCCGCTTTTAGTCTCTCGAGGGTTGGCATTTATGGTTTTTTGTTTCGTTCAGAAAATTTTCTTCGGACAACACAAGAGGTAGAATATTTATTTTTTTGTCGCGCAAAGCGCGAATTTTTTTACCAGAACATACCATTAGGTTACATGACAAAAACTCTGAATCAGATTATTTTTTTTTTCCTCCACCAAAATCAGAATTTTTTTTTCAGCAACATTGGGAATCAGAATATTTTTTTAGAAAAAAAACATAACCCCCCCCCCCCCCCCCTTCAAGTTAAATGGTCGTTCCCTTATCAGTAAATATTTTGATAACTCGGTAAAAGTCGTTAAATGTCTGGTTGTGGCGACTTTCTCACATATGTTTCATTTAGAAATGTCAGAATTAATTTCCCGTGTTGGAATTCATACATGCATGCATGCCTTATATGTTTGATACTTTGTGTAGCTCGTGGTTCTGTAGTTAGTCTTCAAGTAATAAACATGTGAAAATACATACAGTCTACGTTTGTGTTTGTGCCCCTTATTCAAGGGATCCAAATTAGATTGTATGCTTGGACTCTGGTATGATGTATTGATCTAATGGCTAGTTCCCCGTGTTGCACATGAAAACCAATAAATGACAATACACAACACCCCAAACTACAACAACGCAACAATACCTAAGTACCAATTTCTACACTTTTCTACACTAACAACAGACTGTTTATTCCTCTACAGTATACCACTTGGTTAAAATCTCTAAGGAGACCCCCATCTGGTACACGTATCTGGTAAAGGGTACTTGTATATGTCGAGCCATGGAACACGGTATTCTGGAATTACATAGATGTAGAATTTGGTACGCGTATGCTTAAGTTGTTGCGGTAGTTGATTGAAGTTTTCAATATTCCATAATAATTGGTATATATTTGAGGTTACACTCCGTATTTTGCGACCATCAGACCATTAGAACGTCTGTTTAATGATTTTATGTATTCTGTTTTTAATGGAATGTACTTGTCCCTCACAAAACTTAATTTCAGAGGTGCTTTTATGTTTTCTAATCCCTTTCTCAGATATCGTCTCTTTTGTGTCGTACCAAAAGAGACTCTTTCAGTATTTCGTAAAGAGTAAATGACAAGTCTAAGACTATTCTGAAGTGTTTGTGAAGCAAAAAAATCCCAGTTGTTAATGGGATCAACAACGGGTCTTAAAAATAATCTTTGACTAAATATCTTTTAAGTTTTAAGCTTAAACATATTTGGTTAAGATCAGAGTTTTAGTGGAGGGTTTACTTCATTGGAATGATTTCCATATATTTCAAAGACGACGTGTTTTTTTTCCCTCTTTTTTTAGACTTAGCACGCTTGGATCCATGATTACAAAATAAGGGTTTGGTGTAATTTTTGGCGTCTTTTCTATAAAATGTTTTAAGCTTTACCTATATTTGCCGATTACACATTTGTTTTGCTAGCAAAAGCCGAGCGTACAGCCTACAACCCACCTGGATAGGCCACTGCTTAGTCAGGATGTGAATATGAGTATCTTGCTTCTCTTACTTAATTTGATAAAGGACTGAATATTAAATCAATTCAACACTGTTCGATACCTATCCTTTGCTCGAAAAACAAGACCAACGGACCTTATAAAGTTCGGATTAACGAACCTTCGGACTAATGAACCTTCGGACTAACGGACCTTCGGACTAATGAACCTTCGGAGTAATGGACCTTCGGACTATCGAGCAGTCACCGTTGTCAGGTCCAGGGGCAGTTCCTGTTTTGAGCCGGAATATAGCTGATTCAACGTCTTCTGTGGTGATTTCTCGACCAAAGCCCTCTTTGTATGATATATCATTCGCATCCTCTGCAAGCTTCTCATTTATTGTGGCATATTCTCCATTGATCTTTTCACAGAAGTCTTTGTCAAAGGAGTCATGTTTATTGCGGTGTTCCCTTCAAAGAAAATTTCCCTCAGCATTTCCGTCTTGTTCCTACTATCAAACACTGGGATGTTGTTAGGGACCGACCATTTCACTTGAAAGGGGGGGGGGGTTATGGTTTTTTGTTTCGTTTAGAATTTTTTTTCGGACAACACGAGTGTTAGAATATATTATTTTTCTCCAGAATGTAACATTAGGTTATATGACAAAAACTGTGAATCATATTATTCTTGTTTTCCTCCACCAAAATCAGAATATTTTTTTCAGCAACATTGGGAATCAGAATATTTTTTTAGAAAAAAAACATATTGACTCATGTGTTAGTGTATTACAGCTGGTCAGGTGTTTTTGGAATTCTAAGCTCATTAATATCAGGTCTATAACTGAGTCTGGATTTCTTCTGGTTGGTTGGCAATCGTTGACACATATCATGTTCTGTTTAGTCAGCATATTTTCAATCAGCTCTCCTGTTTTGTTTGATATTGGGTTTCTCCATTCCTGGCTTTTGGCATTCAGGTCTCTTGTTTATTAGTGGTGTGTCCTTTCTTTTATTATCTTCAATTTTTTAGCATAATTTTTCTATCTGGTAATGCCTCTCAGGTGGGATGTATGGACACAAGAGACATAACTTGGTGCCTTTATCACCAGTTAAAGTTTTAAACTTATTTAGACCTGGCAGATTAAAGTGTAGGTCTAATACTTGATTGAAGGATGAGATTCCTTTTTTTGTATATTTTTGGGTATATATACTGACATCATTTGAATTGTCGACAGTTCTAATTTGATTTATATATATTTATACCGTCAAGTTCATGATGAACCACTACAAAAAACATGAACTTGACTTGTAAATATTCTCGTCACGTTCAAGGCAATGCACCGGAATTAATTTGCAGTCTGGACTCTATTACTACAATGTTCACATCCGGTTTGTTAAATCTTTAAAAATGTAAACATATTCAGCAGTTCACTGAACTGTTCAACGTCGTGTATTATATCATTGAAATGGACAAGATGAAAATCTGATTCTTACATTTTTTAAAATCAGGTGTTTAAACATTGAATAGGAAAAAAATACCAGGAAATATACAACAGGAAGGTATTGTTTTACAATAATAATCGTGACTCAGTCAGAGTCAGAATCTTCCGGGTGACAAATTCATGTCCATTACAAATCATTACCGTATGATAATGAATCATTTCAAATCTCGTAGATATTTGTGGGTGGTTCAGTGAGACTGTCATATACTCTGTCAAAATATGGTACTTATTATTTTTTATATGCCCACTCATTACCAACATGCAAATGGGATACACACATCAACAACATATTAGATAAAGCAAATAAATCACTAGGCTTCTTGAGGAGAGGTACCGGGTCGTTTCGCCCCTAATCCCGTTCGCCCCCTGAGTCGTTTCGCCCCTATTCCCGTTCGCCCCGGGTGGTTTCGCTCCTATTCCCGTTGGCCCCGGGTCGTTTCGCCCTCATTTGTTAATAATGCTTTAAAAAGGTTTCGCTCCTATTCCCGTTGGCCCTGGGTCGTTTCGCCCTCATTTGTTAATAATGCTTTAAAAAATGAAATATGGTAAATACCATTGCAAATATTCGTATTTTGGATGTTGTAAGGCTTGTTCATGGGTACTTTATTTTTGCCTTCTTCATAATTAACATGCTTTCTTGACGTGTTTAATATTATGTATTGCTTCACTCTTTGCTTGACATCTGATTAAATTTATACTATTTTAGCATTTGATGCGTAATTCATTCAAAAAGAGGTTATTTGCGCACTTGTACACCATCTTAGTCATTTCATGCACTTTTGCGTTGATACAAAAAAAAAAAAAAACCTTTTTACTGTTATTGTGTGGTTTTTTATAAATTTTGCAAGAAAAGTTTTGCTTGAGATCTTTAACAAAAGTAGACCAAAATGAATGAATGAATGAATTATTTTTTTTTTTGCATACAACTAATAAATAAATAATTATCAAAAAATTGTCGAAAAAGACCATCTAATATAATATAATAGCGATTAAGTGGTGCGAATCGACTCACTTTCCGGGGCAAATCAACCCGTGGCGAACAGGTAATCGGGGCGAAGCGACCCGGATTCTGAGGAGAAATATCAGCAAATTCCGCTTAGATTTCTTGTTCTGTGGATGTGTAACAACGATAAATTTGATAATTTCTCATCACCCATTGTAGCTCTAAGACAGTTTTTTATGCTGTGCATCGCATTGAATGAACTCTCGCTAGACGCCGAAGACACTCATTGTTATCAATACTGTAAAAATTGCATAAATCATATTAGGGTACAAGTCTTGGTTTGTGACATTGAGTGTCTCCAGTAATGTTTGTGGTTTTTGCCCATCAACCATATTCCAGCGTGTTTTTCACCTAGCAACTTTATCAAGAAACGTTTGTCTGTCGCCAATATCCGTCCGAAAAGAATCAAAGATTGAATTAGTTGTCTGATCTGTTAATGTGTGGAGCTAAGCTTATCTTTTTAGACATTTCATTCAAAGTTCTAACTTTAAGTTTAGGTTTAGAGCCAGATATTTTTACATTGCAAGCCAATAATAGCCCGACAACAGTTCTTTTGACGGTCAATGACAAACTACAAATGTAGTAAATGTATCAATTCATTTCTAGATTCAGATGTTAAAAAGCATGTGAAAAACAAATTGTGTTTTATTTTATGTCAAGACAAAGCCTTTGAAGATAAAATGAACTGTCAATTTCAAAGAGTTAGTTAAGGTCACAGTACTGAGAGTACTCATTGCAAATGTTTATCTTTCAACTTGTGGAAGCTTGTCGTCAGTACAATATAAACATAAAACAGACATAATTGTTGTTTGTCATTTTTCATCAATAAGACATTTTTGGGAAAAATATTATGTGTCAGCACGTGCCTAAAGTGCCTTACGGTAGCTATGCCCCTGACTAATGTTGAATACACAAGTAGTGCCTGGGATCCATATCAGGAAAATCAAATTAAAAAGATTGAAATGCCAGGTGCAACCCGTTTCATTAAGCACCAGTACAGTAGAGAACCGGGTTCAATTACCAACATACTAAAAGATTTAAAATTACCAACATTGGAAATCAGACGAAAAATTAAAAGGCTATGCTTGTTTCACAAAGCTTTTCATCAGCAGATAGCGATAAACATCCCAGATTATATAAAACAACAAAACAGGACAACCAGGCAATAGCACCCACGGAAATTCAGAAATGTACAGACATCCAGTAACACTTACAAATACAGCTTCTTTCCTAGGACCATCAAGGACTGGAATAATTTACCATCAAATTTGTTGAATATGGATGATGTAGAGGCTTTCAAGACCAGCCTCACATCATATTTGACAGAGTAACATGTAAATATGTTTTTAATGAGCACCATATTGGGTAACAGAACATGAAATACTTGCGTGATGGGTCATAGACCCTTTGCAATTCAAAAATGTAGATGTAGATTTGCTTTAGTTTTGGTTTTTGCAATGAATTTGAAATTAGAATACCAAGTTATTAAGAGCAGGTGCGACCTGAGAAGCGAGCAATATATTATAGCCTAGACATACAAAAAAAAGTTAGCATCGGAAGACTTTCATATGGACTATAATGCAATGTCTATATAACCTAACCCTAATTTATGGGTCATGTGCGTTGATTATTGCAATATCTGACTTCCGGGGTCCGCCAAAGTAGATTCTACAACTGTACCTCAACTTTTCATAATATTGCAACACTTCCATTTTTTTTTTTTTGCAAAATCCCAATGAAACTGAATCATATAATATTATATTAATAAATTAGTCTAGAACAAGCATAAACTTAAAATCTGTGAAATGTATACGATAACTGTAACGACTACAAATGTAAAAGTTATGATCAACAGCAAAGACATGACGTCATATATATAGTAAAGTTACATATTTGCTTCCAGAGAACATTTCTGATTCAAATAGGGAATCTATTTGCCAAAATGTCAAAATACTAAAAAAACACAAGATAATTTATTGCAAATAATTAAGTGCAAACTTTGTTATTTTTATTGCTTTTTAAGAAGGGAAGCAATCTTGATTGTTCTTGTGTATAGCCAAAATGGCAGATAAACTATTTTTAACTTTCGTTTCCAGTTTCAATGAAGATTTTTTTTACATAGTATTCAACTCTTTATTAAAATTTATATTTTACCACATTTCTACCGTAAAGAGCAAGCTATCGCTTTCAAGGTAAATGATCCATGTTATATATTCTCCCTTCGGGCTTGATACATATAATTTGAATGAATGACTTTCTTTTTTTGTTTAACTTTATTTTCAGGTAAATTGAGGAGCGATGAAAATTACAAATTTCAGCATTTCATTTGATTCTACAGGGAGAGTTTTTCATGTTGGAAATAGAATTAGTGGATCAGTGAAAGTTGCTTTTGCAAAGCCTACTAAATTACGAGGTATGTATACATACAGACAAACTTAACATTTAAACATAGCACAAAGTTAATGCTACATGTATATGTACATGTACAATCTGACACCTGAGTTTTCTGACATCCTGTGACATCCGACAAAAATTTATGGTCCCAAAGTATTTCTGTTAACTAAATTAAACCTGAGTATTCTGACATCCTGTACAATCCGACATTTCTCTGGTCCCTTGGTGTGTCAGAATAGACAGTTTTCATTGTACATTGTATTTTCTTTTTCTATCTCTTTTCAAGCTGGTAATCTACATTTAGTTGGTCAGTTTGTGCCTCTCTTTTTTTATTTACTTTTTGCTTTTACACAAAACAATCTACCGGAAAGTCAAATGATTAAAATCACATGTTTCATAGATCTTAATTTTTAATGTGTTTATGGTGTTTTATGCCACTTTCAACAATATTTCAGTTATATCGTGGTGGTCAGTTTTATTGGTGGAGGAATCTGGAGTACCCGGAGAAAACCACTGACCTGCCGCAATTCACTGACAAACTTTATCACATAATGTTCAGGCGCGTAGCTCCCTATACGCCAACACGCAGTTGCGTGCACATCGGCGTGCTGAAAAAAAAATAAAGAGCAAAAAAAATAAAATAAATAAGGAATAATAAAAATTTAAAAAAAAGTGGAAAACAAAGTCTTGTTGTGGCTTTTTGTGAAAATTCAATGACCTGACATATAATTTAGACGAATTCAAGAGGGATGTCGCTCAATGGCGAACACGCTGGAGTATAACACCTCGCAATCAAATGCCAACTTCACTTTGTGAGATACTTCATGCGGTAAACCCGGTGCTATGTCCTTCTATAGATACCATCTTGTGTATATCATGTTGACAATGCCGGTAACAAGTACTACCGCAGAGCGATCATTCAGTGTACTACGTCGGTTGAAGACATATGTACGATCAACAATGAATAACGATAGGTTGTCATCTCTAGCATTAATGCATATCCATCGCGATTTCAGTGTGGATTTAGTCAAAGTTATGGAGAAGTTCGTGTTTGCTAAGACACGAAGAACAGATTTTGGGCAATTCTAAGTAAATTCTGTCTAACAAAATCATGAAATCAATGTGTTGCTTATGTATTCATATTTACCTCAGAACGCACCATTTTGCATCTAGTCCAAAAAAAAAATTGTTTGGTTGCTTGCACTGCAAAAAAGGCTAGCTACGCCCCTGATGTTGTATCGAGTACAGCTCGCCTGAGCTGGATTTGAACTCACAATGTTAGTGGTGATAGGCACTGATTGCAAAGGTAATTGTAAATCCAAATACCATACGATTACGACCACGATGACCTCTAGGTGGTGTGTATATGTCACATGCTGTGATACATTACCAACAATCCTTCAGTAACGAGGCTACAAATTCTTACGGTAGTTCTTTGTATAGTTATTAATAGAATAATGATTTATGAAGGAGTAAAGAGATTTCAAATGTGACCACAAGCGTATCGATAGAGTAATGGTTAACAGGCAAACCAAAGATTATAAAATTGAAGTTTAATGTCTACCACCCACATAGAATATTGCTTTAGTGAACTAGCTTTGTAAAAATCCTGCTAAGTGTGTTGGTCTAGTGAAAACAGACATAATCATCTCATCAAATGTACATTGTAACTAGCTCTTGCCATGATTTAGCTGAAAAATATTCACTCAAATGTGAGTAAAAGGTTACCTGGCATGACATGATACAGGATATTGTTAGAATGACACAAAAAAGTGTTGGGTGTGTTTATTACCTTTTAATTAACGAAAACTAATCAGTTTATGTAAGAAGTAATCACATGTCTGCATATTCTCTTTTTGTTTACGTAAAAATACAATAAACAGTTTGTGAGAACTCCTTTTTTTTTCAAAAAATTAGAATTGGTGATTTTTTTTACCGATCTGTCGCAAGTCACTGACAAACTTTATCACATAATGTTGTATCAAGTATACCTCGCCATGAACGGAGTTCAAACTCACAACTTTAGTGGTGATAGGCACTGATTGCACAGATTGTTAATATACTACCATACGATGACGACCACGGTAGCCCCCACATTTATTTTAGGGTATGATTTATGCTCATAATGATTACTAAAGACCCTACAGTGACTCTAATATGTAGAACAGCAATAAAAGTGTTGTTACTTTACTTTAGTGTGTGTCTAATTAATATAAGTGTAATGTTTGATAGTTTCTCATGTTCATTTACATCCATAGCCTTTATTACTCCTTTTAATTTATAAAAATAACAAACATTTAAACAAAATAACAGTCTTCAGGTAGTGTTTATTTTATTTACAGGTATAAAATTATTTTTGGAAGGAAGTGCAAAATCATACTGGGATGAGAAACATGGAAAAAATAAGACCAAATACAGAGCAAGAGAGACATATATTAATCAAACTATTTTATTATTTGGAGGTACATTGTATGTTTAAATTGTTTTCAAAGAGAAAGTGATTTTCCTTCATATGGTTTAAATTCAGTGCAAAAATAACATTAACATTAAAGTTTTCTTAATTATTCTAAAGATATATGGTTGGTTGATTTATGGTGTTTAAACCCCACTTTTAACAATATTTCAATTATATCGTGGTGGTCAGTTTTATTGGTGGAAGAAATCAGAGTATCCAGAGACATGACATCTCATAAGTCCTTCTGATTTTATACACTTTTTGTGTATAACTTTTTTTCTTTCGTATTTGGCCACTTTCAGCAATATTTCAGCTATATCGTGGCTGTAAGTTTTATTGTTGGAGGAAACCTTAGTACCCAGAGAAAACCACCGTCCTGATGCAAGTCACTGACAAACTTTATCACATTAGTACACCTTGCCATGAGCAGGCTTCGAACTCATGTGGTGATATGCACTGATTGCATATAGGGAGTTGTAATTCCTTTTACCATGCGATCACAGCGGTTCCTTTTTGTACAACTGATTTTTCCTGACCAAAAATATAATTTCTGCATCAGGGAGAAGAACATATCACCTCTTAAAGTCAATTGTTATACCACAAGAAAGGTTCTCAAAGCAGGTTTTACCCAAATATGGTTAGGGTTATGGTATTTAATGCCACTTTCAACAATATTTCAGTTATATCATGATGGTCAGTTTTATTGGTGGAGAATACCGGAATACCTGGAGAAAACAAATGATCTGTCGCAAGTCACTGACAAACTATCACATAATGTTGTATCGAGTACACCTCACCATGAACAACATTAGTGGTGATAGACACTGATTGCATAGGTAGTTGTAAATCCTACGACCACGATGGGCCCTGCACATATTTTTAAAAGGTTCAATCAATATTGGATTCATATGATTTGAAGGTGTATCTAAAATGTAACATAATAAAATTTGATTCTGAATAATTCATCTTCTTAGAACCAGAGCCATCCTTAAGTCAATTGGACCAATAGCTCCCTATTGGGCCCTGCGCTGGAGTTAGCTACTCTCCCTTGTTCACGACCACGATGGCCCCTTTACTCAAATAAAATTTCACATTTTTCAAATGTTTTGGTTGCAGGTACGTCTGAAACAGTGATACATCCAGTGGGGAATTATACATACCCATTTAATTTCCCACTAAATGCAGATATACCATCATCGTATGAAGGGAGACGTGGATATGTGAGATACACTTGTAAAGCAATCCTTGATCGACCGTGGAAGTTTGATGAAAGCATTAAAGAACCGTTTACTGTTGTCCGCCATTTAGATTGTAATCAACTCATCAATGCATTGGTAATTATGATACAATGTAATGTTACGAAAACACATATTCGTCTCCAAAAAAACAAGACAAAGCAGTGCAACCTCTAGATCTACATGTATATACTGTTATCTGAATTCTTTTTTTTCTTTAATATATACAGTTTATTGAGCAATCTCCTCTGTACATTAACCTAAGTAGCCCAGGGTAGCTCTCTTAGGTTCCCTGCTTGTTTACAATCTCCTCTGTACATTAACCTAAGTAGCCCAGGGTAGCTCTCTTAGGTTCCCTGCTTGTTTACAATCTCCTCTGTACATTAACCTAAGTAGCCCAGGGTAGCTCTCTTAGGTTCCATGCTTGTTTACAATCTCCTCTGTACATTAACCTAAGTAGCCCAGGGTAGCTCTCTTAGGTTCCCTGCTTGTTTACAATCTCCTCTGTACATTAACCTAAGTAGCCCAGGGTAGCTCTCTTAGGTTCCCTGCTTGTTTACAATCTCCTCTGTACATTAATCTAAGTAGCTCGGGGTAGCTCTCTTAGGTTCCCTGCTTGTTTACAATCTCCTCTGTACATTAACCTAAGTAGCCCAGGGTAGTTCTCTTAGGTTCCCTGCTTGTTTACAATCTCCTCTGTACATTAACCTAAGTAGCCCAGGATAGCTCTCTTAGGTTCCCTGCTTGTTTACAATCTCCTCTGTACATTAATCTAAGTAGCCCGGGGTAGCTCTCTTAGGTTCCCTGCTTGTTTACAATCTCCTCTGTACATTAACCTAAGTAGCCCAGGGTAGCTCTCTTAGGTTCCCTGCTTGTTTACAATCTCCTCTGTACATTAACCTAAGTAGCCCAGGATAGCTCTCTTAGGTTCCCTGCTTGTTTATAATCTCCTCTGTACATTAACCTAAGTAGCCCAGGGTAGCTCTCTTAGGTTCCCTGCTTGTTTACAATCTCCTCTGTACATTAACCTAAGTAGCCCAGGGTAGCTCTCTTAGGTTCCCTGCTTGTTTACAATCTCCTCTGTACATTAACCTAAGTAGCCCAGGGTAGCTCTCTTAGGTTCCCTGCTTGTTTACAATCTCCTCTGTACATTAATCTAAGTAGCCCAGGGTAGCTCTCTTAGGTTCCCTGCTTGTTTACAATCTCCTCTGTACATTAACCTAAGTAGCCCAGGGTAGCTCTCTTAGGTTCCCTGCTTGTTTACAATCTCCTCTGTACATTAACCTAAGTAGCCCAGGGTAGCTCTCTTAGGTTCCCTGCTTGTTTACAATCTCCTCTGTACATTAACCTAAGTAGCCCAGGGTAGCTCTCTTAGGTTCCATGCTTGTTTACAATCTCCTCTGTACATTAACCTAAGTAGCCCAGGGTAGCTCTCTTAGGTTCCCTGCTTGTTTACAATCTCCTCTGTACATTAACCTAAGTAGCCCAGGGTAGCTCTCTTAGGTTCCCTGCTTGTTTACAATCTCCTCTGTACATTAACCTAAGTAGCCCAGGGTAGCTCTCTTAGGTTCCCTGCTTGTTTACAATCTCCTCTGTACATTAACCTAAGTAGCCCAGGGTAGCTCTCTTAGGTTCCCTGCTTGTTTATAATCTCCTCTGTACATTAACCTAAGTAGCCCAGGGTAGCTCTCTTAGGTTCCCTGCTTGTTTACAATCTCCTCTGTACATTAACCTAAGTAGCCCAGGGTAGCTCTCTTAGGTTCCCTGCTTGTTTACAATCTCCTCTGTACATTAACCTAAGTAGCCCAGGGTAGCTCTCTTAGGTTCCATGCTTGTTTACAATCTCCTCTGTACATTAACCTAAGTAGCCCAGGGTAGCTCTCTTAGGTTCCCTGCTTGTTTACAATCTCCTCTGTACATTAACCCAAGTAGCCCAGGGTAGCTCTCTTAGGTTCCCTGCTTGTTTACAATCTCCTCTGTACATTAACCTAAGTAGCCCAGGGTAGCTCTCTTAGGTTCCCTGCTTGTTTACAATCTCCTCTGTACATTAACCTAAGTAGCCCAGGGTAGCTCTCTTAGGTTCCCTGCTTGTTTACAATCTCCTCTGTACATTAACCTAAGTAGCCCAGGGTAGCTCTCTTAGGTTCCCTGCTTGTTTACAATCTCCTCTGTACATTAACCTAAGTAGCCCAGGGTAGCTCTCTTAGGTTCCCTGCTTGTTTACAATCTCCTCTGTACATTAACCTAAGTAGCCCAGGGTAGCTCTCTTAGGTTCACTGCTTGTTTACAATCTCATTTGTACAGGGAAAAGCAACAAATGAGCACATTATAAAAAAAGACTAGTTTTTGCAACATACACACATGTTTTGAAAACTATTTACTAATGAATAATATAATTACATAATATATTTGCATTTTGATTAAAAATGAAATATATATTTTTTATTTTGTAGAATCCAATATATGAACATCAGAGACAGGTCATTGAGGGCTGTTGTTGTGAGGAGGGATCCATAGATGTTGAATTCAATATAAACAAGACTGCATTTGTCCCAGGAGAGCCTCTTGTGTATGATATAACCGTCAAAAATAATAGTGATAATGCAGTAACAGAGTTATATCTCATGTTACGTCAGGTAATTTGTGTTTCTGCACAACTGTTATTTAAAAAAAGTTTATTCACACAAATTTTCGCTTATTATAGCCAAAATCTACAGTTGGTTTAGTATTTTCCACATCTGAATCACGTAGCTTACGTATACGGTGAATCAAGCCTCTTAGCATACGCCGTTCATGCTACAATTGGTTGTCAGGTTATAGTATTGAAAACTAGACTGTAGACCATAATGGGTAGCATGTTTTGAGAGTGTTATACGCCCTGCTCATTAAAGACCTATTTTGTACATTTAAAAAACAGAATATGTAGCCCTTACAAAAGACTCAATTGTTCATCCCTACTCAAGTTGATATGGCATGTTTTTATTTTAGTCGATTTAAGTGTATAAACGTTAAAACTGAAGGGAAATCAAGAATGAACAATTCAGAGACACATGTAGCATTAGGCATAAAACACAGAATAAATACAAGCAAAACTAAAAACACAATTTAAAAACTAGAAAATTAAAAAGATGAGCACTACAAAGAACCCACAAAAAAAAATCGGAAAATGAACCCACATGCTGACAAAGGGTAAACATTTCCTATTTCTTATAAGACATTTGATGTGTTATTCATATATAGTCAGGTCCAGTAAAAGTCTTGAAAAAATTAAAACTGATGGTTGAAACATTATATCAAGTAAGAGCGATAATGGTGAACATTTAATATGTTATTTAAGCGTATCAGTGGTGTAATGGTTAGTGTGATCGCCTCAAGTCTAGTAGATTGTGGATTCAAGCCCTGATTGGGTCAAACCAAAGACTATAAAACTGGTATTTGTTGCTTCTTTGCTAAGCAAGCAACATTAAGGAGAAAGAGCAAAGACTTGGTGGCTCAGAATCAGGATAATGTGTCCGAGTGGAGTGACATGTCTATCCGGGGACTGTTGTGTCAGTGAGCTAGCACTATAAAAATCCAACTAGGCGTGTTGGTCTAGTACAAAGCGGACCTCACAATCATCTCAATAAAAATTAACTTGTTCTTGCCATGATATAGCTGAAAAATTGCTGAGTTTGTGTTAAACAACAACTCACTCACTGCTAATATGGCATTTTCCCCATTTGGAAGAAAGAATTTAGCTAGTAATTGTATATGTGTTCTGAAATTTCTCTTTTCAGGAGTCAACATTCACAGGCTATTCAGACAGTTTATTTTCATCAGGAAAACCACATTTACATACCAAAGTAGAATCGTTTAGCTTGTTCAACCAACCTGTTAACGTACGAAAAAATGCAAACAAAAAATTCAGTGGTGCGTCTACAATACCAGCTCTGGTGCCATCTTTGTTAGAAGGATGTAGCATCATCAATATTCAATACTTTGTCTCAGTAAGTGCATCAATGGTATAATGGTTAGCGTGCCCGCCTCGAGTGGGATAGATCGTTGGTTCAAGCCCTAATTGCTTCAAACTAAAGACTATAAAATTGGTATTTGCTGCTTCTCCGCCAAGCATTCAGGAGTAAGAGCAAAGACTGGTTGGCTCGGAATCGGGATAATGTGTCCTGAGTGAAGCGATAAGTATACCCACAGATAGTTGTTTGAGTGAGCTAGCTCTGTAAGCATTCAGCTAATATTGTGTTGGTCTAGGACAAAGCAATATATTGTCTCCATGATATAACTGAAACTTGCTCACTTAAAGAGTTGAGCAACAATTACATACTTATAATTTATACAATAATGTTGTCTCGGCCAGTTAGTATGCCCAGCAGATAAGAGAAATACAAAAGAACATAATTAATGATTTGTACAAATATCAAATCAAATAAGTTTTATTTAAAGTCGAAATATCTATAACACATACGTCAGTGGTTTTCTTCGGTTTCTTCCACCAATAAAACTGACTGCCACAATATAACTGAAATATTGCTGAAAGTGGCATTAAACACCACAACCCACCATCCTTAAATTTACAAAAAAATATTTCCAAAGTAATTTTTTTAACAGTTAAAGGTACCTTGTGGATGGTCATCTGTAAAGGCAACTAGAGAAATCATAATAGGTACTATACCAGCTAGAGAGTTCCACCCAAGTGCACCAAGGAATGCTACTGTAAATCAAGTCTCACCGTCACAGATAGAACTATCTGTACGACCACCCCCACCAGAAATGCTCCAACCGACAGCACCACCAGCATATGAAGACTGTAAGTACACATTATATGGGAACACATTTTCTATCATATAAACCATTCAGAACCACATCAGTAGTTTAATGGTGTTTGCCTAGAGTGCGGTAGATCGTGGGTTTGAGCCCCGATCGGGCCACCAAAGAATATAAAATTGGTATTTGTTGCTTCTCCGCTAAGCACACAGCATAAAAGAGAAAGAGCAACGACTGGTTGGCTCGAAATCAGGAAAATATGTCAGAGTGGGGCGACATGTCTATCCGCAGACTGTTGTTTCAGTGTACTAAGCGTTGGTCTAGTACAAGGCGGATCTCATCATCTCCCTGAAAATTAACTTGTTCTCGTCATGATATAGCTGAAAAATTGCTGAGTTGGCATTGAACCACAATCGCTCACTATAAACCATTCATTACTTGATCAAATTAGTTGTATACAAATAGGTCTAATTGAGCAGTCAAATTGCATTGACTGTATAGATATTTGTTATATATAGTCGTCAATAGACCCGTAGACCCAAAACAAATTGCAATAGAAATTATAAATACGCCAGCATTTTCACTTGAACCTATAGAGTAACCAATAAAAATCGCCATTAAAATTTTATGTATTAAAGACAGAAATTAAGATAAAAAATGAGTACTTTTGACTTCTATCGTTTTGTCACTACGGATCCTCCATAACCGAATCAGAGATTTTCCGGAAAATACAACTCAGACGGAAAGCAATGAAAATAGGAATTATCATCCATATCTAGATAAGCGTAATAATAATATAATATATGTCTATGAAGTTGCTACAACAAATATGTTCAATTTTACAAAAACACCCATGAAAAGTGAACAAACAGGTCAATATCTATGACATTCAAATTGAGCAGACGTAATTCCCATAATGCACCATTCTCAACCCAAAAAGAACTTTGTAAAGCCTTTTTAAATTACTTTCTGCTAAATTTTGTGTAAAAATGTGTTATTATATATTAGACAGAGATATGTATTCAAATGTTTGATCGAATTAGCACTTAAATTCGCAGATTTCCATAATAGGTAGATGCGGACGAAAAAAAAATCTATGGAACGCCAGTTTACCTTACCTTACCTCTGTATCTTTACCCCCTTCAAAGGAGAACCATACTGTGTCGTATGTTAAACGTGTGTTGGGTGGCGGTGCGCTGTACAGTGCTGTGTGAGTGAAAATCTCATCACCTCCGTATCCATGAATAAAATTTATGTACACTAAAAATCAGGCTTATTCACACGGGATATAAAAGTTTATCAAATCAAGTTAAAACAATCCACAACGATTGTCCCGACATTACGTATAGAATATGCATGTTGCATGTATTGGAAAAATTTAAGAAGACGCATCATTGTTTAAAATCTAAGTCTCTGTTCGTATGGTTAAAATCTAAAATCTATTTGTTACGGTTTGGTTCGAGGTTTAAAAAGTAATTGTCACATCCTAAAATCTAAAACGAATCGTATCTACAGTTTAAGATCTAAAACGTCATCTTTCAAAGTCTAAAATCTAAAACAATTATCACAGTTTATTGTAATGGATTCTTGGGCAATCCCCGGACGGCTCTCCCCTCCCCCTTTTTGCAATGTTAGTTTTGTTTCTTCATTGTTGTCTGTATTTTGTCTCTATCACTCTGCAGAAGCTTCGTTCTCTTAATATGCAATTTGAACATTAATCTCCTTGATAGACCTTCGAGTCTGGCTACGCTGGCTGAGTTTTTCTTGGTAGGTTTCACCTTGATTGTATTGTCCATTAGCAGTTGTAGTTGGTCAACTTCGCTCAAGTCCATAAAATTTTCATTATTTTGGAACTCATTTTGCCATATAGCGTTGATCTCGGACAGTAAAGCTACTCTCTCCGACTGTAGTTTTTCACATTGGAGAATGAAGTGTAGTACATTCTCTTCAGCTACTCCGCATAGCAGGCATGTTGGGTCAGTTTCATTTCTGTAGTACTTAATGCGTTTTGTTTGCAGCACGTATGTCCCGGTGACGAGTCTTAATTTTACTGGAATTATACTGATGTCTAATGATGAGTAGCATCTGTGCTTCAAAATAGGATGTATTTTTCACTTGCTCAGGTTGTGGTTACTAAGATATTGCAGCCCTTTGTAGAGTTGTGCTAGAGTTGTTAGCTGGGTACACCAGTGGTCATTCACTCTTGATTTCACCAACGAGATCCATCGTGATTTTTTGATAGGATTGTCCAAATAGTTGTACGCCTCTTTCAGGTCATATTTTCGTAGTATTTTGTTGACACATATAAACCAGCTGTTACTAGATTCCTCCTTCACGGTTAGTTGTCTTCTTGCAAGCTTTTTCTCGGTGTTTTTTTCGCCCTGATGACAGACGTTATTGAAGAATGTGAGGGCTTTTATATGAATTTGTGCTTCTATTGGTAGAATTCCAGTTAGTATATAAACGGCCGAGTCCGGACAGCTCATCGGTAATGATTTGTTTTAGTATCCTTTTCTGGAAGAGTTCTAGTTGTTCAAGAGGTTTTGAGGAAGGTAATAATAGCTCCATACCGTAAAGCAATACTGGTGTTATGTAGGTTTTGTAGATGTGTAGTAGGGACTTGGGATCCAGGCTGTTGTGTCCATGAAATCCACATGCGAATAGACTGTATGCACTACGTCTTGCTTTAGTTATATTTTCATCAACATTGGTTTGGATATTGTGTTTCATCGTTGTTGTTCTGATGATACCTAAATGAGTAGCTTGCTCCACCTCGGGCATGGTGATATTTCCCATATTAAGTTTCTCGTTGGTTGTTTCGCACTGTTTGTTGTTTCCTCTAATGTGGATTGCTACACTTTTCTTTGGTTGTAATTCATATCCCTCGAGGTTCACAAAGTCAAGAGCCATGTTGACCATGATCTGTGCATCACTGAGCTGAGTACTGCGATGTCGTCTGCACATCCTGTGTTGTTAACGTTGATGTTTCCTATTTTCAGTCCTATACCTACATTTTGCAAACGGTCTAAGAGTGGGTTGATATATAGTTTATAGAGATCAGTGCTAAGGATACCTCCTTGCCGGACTCCCATACCGACCTTAAAACAATCGGAAGTGCTTCCTGTCCATTTTATGCAGCTTTCCGCATTGTGGTGCAAGCTTTTAATAATAGTCCACGTTTTGTCCTGAATTCCCGCATGGTACATACGCCGGAACAGATGTGATTGTATAACTTTGTCGAATGCAGCTTTTGCATCGAGAAGTACAAGATGTCCATTTTGCTTTTCGTCGGTTAATATTCTGTATGCTTCTTCGACAGGTAGAGCAACATTCATGGGCGACGATCCTTTCGTAAACCCTCTTTGCGTTGGATTTTGCATATTATGGATCAATGGTTGTATTCTATCTCCGATCACTGCTTCGACGATCTTACTAATTACAGGCAGAACTGTTATTCCTCGATAGTTGATGACATCGTTTTTGCTTCCGACGTCAAACGCTGCACACTTTCATATTTTGCGAGTGTTTCATCAAGTGAAACAATGGATCGATGAGGCTGACAATATGGAAGCAAAAGATTGGGGATGGTCTATTGAACACAACATGTGCGTGCCAATCAGATCAAGTTTGCCACCCGCTCCAGATGAACTTCTAAAAACGATATATTGTAGATGCAAGACAAACTGCGATTCAAAACGCTGTAACTGTAGAAAGCATGGTCTGTCGCTTGCACTGAATGCCGAGGGAATACATATAGCAACATGTCTGCATGTGAAGATCCGGACTCTGATTCAGACGAATAGTTGATGCCTAATGTTAATATTTGAAAGATACATGTATTGCTAACTTATGCGATATCAGAACTTTCATTTAATTTTTTTGGTGGGGATATTTGGTGAATTTTGAAATTTTCCATTTTCGTTCATCTATGTATGTTTATGGTGTTTAGCCCCACTTTCAACAATATTTCAGTTATATAGTTGCTGTCAGTTTTATTGATGGAGGAAACCGGAGAAAACCACCGACCCGTCACTGACAAACTTTATCACATAATGTCGTTAATCTAAGGAAGGAAAATAAGATGTTTCTATTTTTTTTCATTAAACAAACACCAACTGATTGTTAACAATTGACATTTAATTATATTTCAAAACATTCTTTATTAATCTGTACCGAAACAGTCATGATTTAATTTATTCTGCCACGGAAATTTTTTTTTTCTTCAAAATTTCAGTTTTCAGCATTTTCTTTTCTTTTACTGAAATTTTACCAAAAAAATAGCCACCTGGGGAGAATATGGATAGATTTTTTTTATTTTGTTTGAAAGAATATTCAATAATAAAAAGATATTTTTAGAGAAATTGGTAATATTCTGCAAAGTAGAGTGAACATGTGAAATTTCCAGTTTTCAGCGATTTTTCTTCAAAATCCCTTGTTTTTACCCCAAAAATTGCAAGAAGGCAACTTGGGATTTTCGGCGACTTTTAATATGTTAATGAAGACACTCCCAGCTTCAAGATGAGCCCAAGAAACCTTCTGTTGCAATTTGTTCTAGGTCACGACTTTTCTGGCGTATATAGACTGGACTAATACTGTCACTGACTGAAATATAGTTTTTCTGGTACCCTTTGCATGTTTGATTTAATTATATGTCTGCGACCAGGGGCTGTCGTGATCGTATGGTAGTTGGGCTTGCAACTACCTATCCTAGGCCATCAGTGACTATCACCACTAAAGTTGCGAGTTTGAATCCCACTCATGGCAAGGTGTACTGGATACAACCTTATGTGATAAAGTTTGTCAGTGACTTGCGGCAGGTCAATGGTTTTCTCCAGGTACTCTGCTTTCCTCCACCAATAAAACTGACCGCAACAATATAACTGAAATATTGTTGAAAGTGGTGTTTAACACCATAAACCTAACCCTAAACTGAAAAAATAGATTTCTGGTACCCCTGTCTCTTGTCATCTTTTGAGCTTTGGGAAATTAGTTGTAAATCCAGTTCACTCTCTGTTGACGGAGAGTATCAAAAGCAGCAATCAAAGGATATAATTTTAATATTTAATTTAAAAAATAAACATGTATGGATTAATGTGATTTTTTTTTGCTGGATAAACACAATTTAAATGTCTTAGAATATATAGTTTATGTGTATTCAACGCAATACTGAGGAGAAATTCTTGTCTTTTTCCCAGATTTTAAGCATCATGCATATAAACTTTGTATTTTAAGATACTAATATTGTCTATTAATCAACAGCTAAAGTTGGCATTAAACACCAAGCAATCAATCTATTAAGCAAAAAATTTGTAACATAAAAGTGACAGACATTTTACCCGTTTTCAAATTTCATATTTTGTAGTACCCCCATCCTATGCAGAATGTATCTTTGGTGGAGTTGATATACGTGATGAAAATGATGACGAACATACAACGTTGCAAAGGAACTGGGCCCCTGCTTACACTTACTACAACTGGAACCAGCAGAACTATGCCGGACCACAACCTGAAGCTGTTAGACCAGCTCCTCCATCATATAATGCACTCTAAAATATATGGAAGTTCTAACATGCAGTGCCGAATTTAGGACAAATGAGGCCCCTTACTTGGGTGCTGACTGCCTGCTTTGTGGGACATTCACATAGACTATCAACTCTATCATTATGTCTGGAGTCGCTCCGAAACAGAACACCTTTAAATTTAAAATTGCACCACAAAAGCAAAAATCCATCGTAGAAACAAAATTTGGCAGGAAGATACCCCACTCCCTCCCTCCGCTTGCCAACAGAGCCCTGTGCTTAAGCACACTTGTAAATCCGGCACTGCTAACATGCAAGAAATAATGAATGCCATAAAATATGGTGGACTAGATTGCTAGTTTTTAATGTAATCTATTGGGAACAATTTACATATATTTATTAGATAGAGGCCATCGTGGTCGTGATCGTATGGTAGTTGGATTTTCAACTATCTGTGCAATCAATGCCTATCACCACTAACATTGTGAGTTCGAACCCAGTTCATGGTGAGGTGTACTCGATACAACATTAGTTGTTTAGCACCACTTTGAACAATATTTCAGTTATATTGTGGCAGTCAGTTTTATTGGTGGAGGAAACCACAGACCCGCTGCAAGTCACTGACAAACTTGATCACATAATGTTATATCGAGTACACCTCGCACTTTGCAGGATTCAAACTGACAAGTTGAGTGGTGATAGGCACTGATTGTGTAGGTAGTTGTAATTCTAACTACCATACGACCACAACCCCTAGAATTAGAAACCAAAATGCTATTAAATTTGAAAGTTTTAAATCCTAATAAACACTATACCAAAATCTTTGTCTATTGTAAAGGAAATAGGGAGACATATTGTTTTATTCTGTTAGTCTTGTTATTATATTTATTTTAGTAGGTGTGTTGTATATGTTCTTCTGTAAAGGCAGAAATCATTTTGGTGCATACTACATACATGTATTTGTATATATGCCATACTGATTTTTTTCATGTTCATGTATTTCCATTTTCATGACAATGTTGTTTCGGGTTCCATGTTGTTCACCTCTTGATTTGATAAATTTGACATTTGTAATTATATATCTGTGGGATCATCTGTATTTTAGACCATTTGTAATCAAGAGTTGATTTTTTTTATGCACCTTACAACCTAATAACTTAAAGGAGAGAGCTTGTATAGGCATAGCCTGCACTCAATCCTATTCATTTAGTTGTGAATAAAATATGTTTAAAACAAACCCAATAACTATTAGTATTTTTTTTTTATTTACAATTTTAGACTTATTTTATATATAAGATTTTGCTGCAGCAGTATAGAACTAAATAAAAAAAAAAGTATTTTTGTTATTGCTATACAAAATAAAGATGACTGATATAGAAACATGGAAGCAGTGAGAGATCTGATTTTGATCAGATTGAAATGTAACATCACTGAGTGTTGTATTGCATATTATATATACTTTAGCTTACATTTAATTATTTATTGGTTATAGTGCTAAACAATGCTGATTCTTATCAATTATTTACAGTTTATAGATATGATTTTATAGGTTTTTTTTGGGGTGCTAAAATAGATTGGTTTTTAATATTGTTACTGCATGAATTTTAATTGTCTTTCATTGCAGAGAATGCAAAAAGTTGTTTTATTTTTAAGCTTGACCACATATAGAGCTTAGGTTTATTTCTTATTTATTAATGAATATTTGTAAAACTGCTTATGAAATTTTTTTTATGGTCAAAATATTTTGAAATTTGATTATTATTTTTTCTTGTTTCATGGGACTATTTTTATACAAATGTATATGTGCTTGATAGATAACTTCCTATAAATTTTCATAAATCTTTTTTTTTATTTTTTATTTTTCAAATTCCAACAAGTTACAAATCAATAGATATATCATATAAAAGTTGAATTACTAGAAATATATAATACTACATAAATATATACATAATGCAATATTGGTTCTCAAAAAATTATATTCACAAAAGTATCATGTAAATTCATATTGCGAGTTTGTTCGATTTTGTTTTTGAAAGAATGGCAAGAGGGGATGTGTAAAAATTACTTGGGGAGTCAGAGAAACTAAATTTTCAGCTGTGTTAATATTAGTGAGTTGTTTTGTTGAAATACATGATCAACTGTCCCATTGATGTTTTATTCAAATGTAACAAAGTAATCAAAATACAAAATAAGATCAATATAGTACGCCTTCATAATAGTTCCATGTTTGACTGAACTGGGCAAGACATTTGTTTCTAACAGCTAGCATTTTTTCTATATTATACACATCTTTCAATTTTTTTTGTAATGCTTGGAAAATTTTCATAAATCTTGAAGAGCTACTTTTATGTTTTGCCTGCATAATTTTTTTTTATAGGGGCTTTTTTTTAAGGAACATATATCACATCATCACAGAGTTTACATACATAGCTTAACATTTCTTTATGTGGATTGGAATTATGATTGCAGTGAAACCTGTCTAAACCAAACCCTGAATAAACTGGAATCCTGTATAAATGAACTTTAAATAAAGTCCCAATGTAGGAATTATTTGTTAATATTACCTGTATTAACCAGACACCTGTCTATTCCAAACACAAACGTTCACCCCAAGTAGGTTCGGATTAGACAGGTTTCTCTGTATAAGATTTATGTCTTTGATATCATTATCTCATATTTAAACATTTCACCACGTAATTTGAATAATTTTACAAATGTGTATCCTATTATTAACACTGTATATTAACAGGGTATAATCAACATAAAATGATCATTATGTCTTAATTGGACGATTTTTTAATTTGTTTTAGGTTGTAGAAAGAAAGTGATATTGCGTCGGTCAGTTTTCTTGGTATAGAAAACCGGAGTACTTGGAAAAAACCAGACCTGCAGCAAGTCACTGGCAAACTTCATCACATAATGTTGTATCACCTCGCCATGAACAGGATTTCAACTTACAATTTTAGTGAAGATAGGCACTGATTGCATAGGTAGTTGTAAATCCAACTACCATACGATCATGACGGTCCCCTGCATTGATAAGGCTGTGTTTTAAGATATAATTTGTTTCACAAGACATATTATTTATATCATTACTTCCAGATTATAATGTAATTTCATTGGCGATTACTCTTATATAGAATTCTAAATTACTAAAAGTACCATTAAAACATGTTTATAATGAACGTTTCAGCTTTTCTTCACAATATATTTGTTATAAATAATGTTTGATACAAGCATTTCAATAAAAAGTGGCAGGGTTAAACTAGTTTTATATGGAACAAGTATTACTGTATCATTTGTTTTACTTCTGTTAACATTTCATACACAATAATCTTTTGTCTCGTTGTTATCAATAAAAAATGTTTGGGCATCGAGGATAGAACACTATTGTCCGTTTGTATTGAACTATTTATAACTTAGTTGTACATTTGTGTTTGTTTTTTGGGTAAAGCTATGGTATTTAGCTCCACTTTCAACAATATTTCAGTTACCGTAATTACTAATGTATAATGCACTACATTTTACATAGATTATTTATTTTGCAAGAGGAATGCGTATTATAAACAAGAACAATGTGTTTCGCTCTTACGATTTGTTTTTTGGGAATTATATTTGTACATATTATATATATATATATAACAAGTAGATGTACCCATTATTTTGTTTTAATAAAAAAAAGGCTAAAAGAATAAAGATAATAATTTATCAGTTGTTGTTCAATTCTTAGTTAAAATATTATACTACATGAATGGGCAGTGAATAAGATAATTAAACATTCTTAAATAATTGATTTTCTGATAATGCATTGCCTTTAAATTACCTCTCTTGATTGAACATGAGTAACACAACAGGAACATTACCCTTCGAGTACATGTTTAACCCTATGATGAGTTTCTCTGGATTGTCCATTTTTGATTGTCCCTTAGATATTCTCTAACGTTTATTCATATATAGGAATGTACAAATAATACAGACACAAAAGGAGCAGAGCTGTTCGACTATGAGAATGTTACCATTACCAAACGAATATGTCCCGGACATGAAAGAGCCATTCTTATTGAAAATCTTTGGGTTTTTTTTTGTCTTGTGTACCCTATGCTGCCAGTTTCTCTGGATTATCTATTTTTGATTGCCCCTTTGGTTTTCAATAACGTTTATTATCTAACACCATCTGTGGTATAATGTTAGTGTGTTTCGAGTGTGATAGATGGTAGATTGAAGCCCTGGTCAGATCAAACTAAGACTACAAAATTGGTATTTGCTGCTTCCCAGTAAAAATGAGTAAGAACAACTGGTTGTCTGGGATAATAGATAATGTGTGTGAGGGGAGCGACATGTCTCACCGAGGACTGATGATGATGTCTGCTTTGTACTAGACCAACATGCTTAGTTTGATTTTTATAGTAATATCTCATCAAAATGTAGCTTGTTCTCATCATGATATAGTTGAGAATTGCCCACTTACTCACTCACTCGAAATTTACTCAGTGGTTTGACAAATGCACATTTTTTTTCCCCAATATCTGCATGTAGCTGCAGTTTAATTTCTGTTCATTCTGAAATAAAATATAGAATTATAAGAAGAAAAGTTAAATAGTGATGGTCAACAATTCCACTAACTTATACCCCAAAAAATACCGAACAACTACTTCTCACCTGAAATCATTGAACCAAATGCCATTACATAATATATGGGGTTGAAAATCCAGGTCCTGTTGAAAGACAGGCACAACCATGTGGTTGGGTTAAACCAGACAACAGAAGTTTTGACCATATGAAGGCAAACACAAAATGGGTACTATAATAACAACAGCTCAGACAACACACTCACAAAACACACGAGACAATGTGATTTCGAAAGATACAGGAATTCATATCATGTGTTGGAAGTATTCCCGATATCAGGCGAGCCAAGGAAAATCTGTGTAGATGAACTAGTTGGTAATATACATGTGTATACCTTAACATTGCTGTAAGGATAAAGATCAAAGACGGGTTGGCTCCGAATCAGGATAATGTGTCTAAGTAGAGCGACATGTCTTCCCACAGTCTGTTGTTTCAGTAAGCTAGCGCTATAAAGTTCCAATTAAACGTGTTGGTCTAGTAGAAAGCGGACATCACCATCATCTCGTCGAATGTAACTACTTGTCACCATGATATAGCTGAAATATCGCTCATATGCTAAAGAACAATCACTCAATTAACATTTCTTGTGAGCTTCCTTGGAGTTGATCATATATCTAAGGAAAGAAGAAATCAATTGTAGTAATGCAAAGAACATTATGTTCAGTTGTGTAAAACTTAATGGCAAAAACCCCTATTTGTACACCAGATGAACGATAGAGGCTCCGTGAACCTCTGGTGATGTTTAAATTACAATGGCGTTAAACTGATTGCGATTTTTACTAATTATCTGCTTCCGTTTGGTCTAAAGACGATTCCTATGCAGCTTTATGAAATTCTGTTCAGCGTTACCAAGCTAGGATCGTTTTTGCATTCGACTGGATACCATGGCAATGATGGCCATTTTGAAAACTTCAAGCCTCGAGTGTTAATTTGTCTTGGTTATCTAACACGAGTCAAAAGCGATCTGACATAAGAGTTGCTGATAAATGCTTCGAACAAGATACAACTCACAAGATAGTTTCTCTGGGAGACCCCACAAAATAATCCCATGCAAAAATATAAATTTAAGTGCACAAATTGGAGAAATGGTTCTTACAAATGCTAAAAGTTCAAAGTTCAAATTTAGATTGCACGCAGTGTTTCTGGAGCAAAAACTCGTTTGAGACTTAAAACGTGTGTTGGGCCACAGACAAATTATCCAATAGCAACTCGCTCTCTCAATGATATACATTTTACGTTGCCGACAGATTGCTCACTCAACGCTAAAATAAACATTCGCTTGTTCATTGACACCCTCCATTTGAACTAGGAACTAGTTTCTCCATGTGGTGTACAACCCCTCGACATCTTGGTACTTTGTATGTTATAGACTATTATATTAAACATTGTATTTAGGATGTATTATTCTAAATCAAAGAACCGGTACTGAGTAGCTAGACCATTATAAAAACATGTACCACAAAAGATTACAATACTGAAATAAATATGCAGTCATGTGAATTTAAATTCAAAGAAAATTCAACAATAAAAAAAAGTCACATGAATGTATCTGTTGCTACACAAGATCAACTAAAAACTATAGAAGTATCAGCATTAATATCTTGTATAGCCTCTATTTATCACGTCTATGTGAAATTTCCACTCAAAATTAAAGATTCGACCTGTTTTTCTCCTAGTTTTGGAAAAATATAGAATTTTGGGATGTAATATAGGAAATTTTATGCAAATATAGGAAATATAGCAAAATCTTCAAAATATAGGAATATAGTATCACTTGACATCATGCAGTTGCACGTGTATGTATAATGATGCTATGCTAAAACGCAATAGACTAATTGGATCAGCTCTAACTGATAAACAGTTTGTTAAGAGTGATTGTTGGTGGTCCTCCGTGGTCACGAGTATCTGAGGATAATCTGAATTATTCAAAGCTCAAACTTTAACATTAAGAAAAACTCAGTTGTTCCTCTTTGTATACAAAATTACGAGAACAGAAATAAAGCTGTTGTGATCATAACAAATGAAAAATAAACACCAAACTCCAAAATAAATAATTTAATTTCTACATTTTTTCATTGTGACAAAATACAAAATCAAAAATGACCGATTTCTTTAAATTCTAAGAAACCATGTATAATTATTTACATTGTCAGAATATCTTTATCTCATATTAATTAATTCCCTTGTTGCAAGTTTTATCAGTATGTTGAAATCGACATTGATGTTGCTTCTCCAAAATTTCCTTACACGCCCCCAAATATTGGCCGGGAAACAGGGACTACCAATTCCATGGAATATCCTGGCAATTGCCCTTCCATTCAGTTTGTGTTCTTGACTATAGAGATTGATAAATTGTCTCATGTCGGACCTAACCTGACTCAATTCGTATGATGAAATCTGAAATAATATATGTATATATACATGAAACTAAAATATATATTAGTGCAAATCTTATTTCTAAAGTGGTATATAATACTCGAAACATCTTACAAATTGTTTGGCCACCGTATATTACATATGTAGTTGGATTTACATACCTGTGCAACCAATGCATATCATCACTAAAAACTAAATGTACCACTCCCACCAACGACGAGGTATACTCGATACAACATTATTCAGCTAAGATCTTACCCAGAGAAAACACATCAACCTGACATAAATGACAAAATCTGATCACATAAATTTGTATGGATACACCTCATATGCGGGAATGGGCATCACAAACTTTAATGATGATAAATGTAGGCATTTATTGCACAGGTTGATGTAAAAGCAATTACATACTATAGGATCACTGTCAGTGAAGTCAATGAAGTTAACATAATCACACAAAAAAACGTAATAGAGCCAATATTCAGTCAATGGAATTTTAGAAATGGAATATCAGATGGCTACTGTCTTTTGGACATTCACGCTGCAGGACCAATTGGTATTGTTGACAAACAGGTAGATCAAATATGGTTGACCTATCACCTGGGTTCACCATCAGTGTTTTGATGGGATCCGTATTACTTATCTGCTTAGTTTTCTGTGTTGTGTTTTTTGCTTTGTTTGTCTTCGTTCTGTGCCTTGTGCCTAATGCTGCCCGTGTGTCTGTTATGTTCAATCGTGATTGCCCCATCAGGTTTCTTTAACGTTTATGTGCAGTTACTGAGTAACAGAACCAACCACAAAAACAACAAGATATGATTATAATCTAACGATTATGAAGTCTCAAGTCTCCCAAACCGGCCACTGACAACAGGTTTGAAAAAATAAATCAAAAGCTACCTTTGAAATGGAACAATGTTGAATTTTTGCGGTATTGTAACAGCCATTTTGAAAATGGAGACGGTAGAAATTATCGATGTCGGGAATCAATTCAGGTCATCATAATCTACCTACATATGAAATTTCGTTGAAATCGAACAATGTTGAATTTGTGCGGTATTTTGGCGGCCATTTTGAAAATGGCAACCGGTAGCAATTTTTCGATGTCAGGTATCAATTCGGGACATCATAATCTACCTACATATGAAATGTCGTTGAAATCGGACAATGTTGAATTTTTGCGGCCATTTTAAAAATGGCGACCGCTAGAAATTTTTCAATGTCGGGAATAAATTCGGGACATCACAATCTACCCACATATGAAATGTTGAAATCGGACAATGTTGAATTTGTGCGGTATTGTGGCGGCCATTTTGAAAATGGCAATCGGTAGAAATTTTTCAATGTCGGGAATCAATTCGGGACATCATTATCTACCCACATATCAAATTTTGATGATATCGGAAAATGTTGAATTTTTACCGCCCATATTTTATGCCGTGTTTTGGCAGCCATTTTGAAAATGGCAGAAAACGCAGAAGTGCTCCTCTAATGGTGACCTATTACTATGTCAAATTTTATGTCTCTATCATTATCCATTTAGAAGTTATCAACATTAATGTACGAAATTTCAACTTTCCCATAGGATTCTATAGTAACTCCCACCCCCTTTGAACCCCTCAAAATATGACTTTGACCTCCTTTACCACAAAGTTGAAAACTTTAGGACCAACTAGAATCATATATCTATAACTCCACCAAGTTTCATGAAATTCTGTCCAGTAGTTCCTGAGATCTGCCGTGGACAAGTTCATGTGCCAAAGAAAGAAAGGAGAAAGAGAAGAAAGAGAATAATAATAATAAGAAACGGAGCAAAAACAATAAGTCTCCCAAACAACGTTTGGGAGACTTAATTAATTACTTAGCATCGGCAATAACTACGGCACCGTAAAATAAAACCCTTTTGTATAGAAGAAATGACCCAACTTCTCAACAATGGGCTTTCACAAATTGTAAGGGGTGAATTAAAAAAAAATTAAAATTACGACGGGAAGTAAATGAGTGTATTGCATTGTTTTTTGAGAATGTCTTGCTCCTTGCAGGTAAATACAACTTGAAGCAGTTTCTAACGATCAATGGTTTGTTTGGAGTGGTTGTTGATGGCCTTTGCAAAGTAAAATCTTCTGAACCTGTCTATTAAATCCTCTTTTTCTTCTGATAATCTCTACTTGCACCCAAAGACCCATTCCAGTGTTATCCTTTAAGCAACATGATTTATCTTTCGTGAACTTGTTATCAGCATGGTCATGATGGATATAGCTGCTCATATCACGTTAACAATTATGATTAAATGAATCAGTTATCTCAGTGAAGTGTAACGGGAATGCTGGCTTATCTAGGGTTCTAGGAACTTTATTAGGTTCATAAACACATCTGCTAACTGAGTTAGTGAAGATCTCCTTTAGCACAGTTGGTAGAGCAGTGTTTTACAATGCAAGAGGTCCCGGGATCGAATCACATCGAGGACATTGTATTTTTTTTGAGAAAAAACATGCTCTATCTACTGTTACAGAAGCATGAAATGCTGGTAAAAGTCACATGACATATATTAAAGTGAGATATAGCCCTAAAATACGACATATATTAAAGTGAGATACAGCCCTAAAATACGACATATAGTAAAGTGAGATACAGCCCTAAAATACGACATATATTAAAGTGAGATACAGCCCTAAAATACGACATATATTAAAGTGAGATACAGCCCTAAAATACGACATATATTAAAGTGAGATACAGCCCTAAAATACGACATATAGTAAAGTGAGATACAGCCCTAAAATACGACATATATTAAAGTGAGATACAGCCCTAAAATACGACATATAGTAAAGTGAGATACAGCCCTAAAATACGACATATATTAAAGTGAGATACAGCCCTAAAATACGACATATAGTAAAGTGAGATACAGCCCTAAAATACGACATATATTAAAGTGAGATACAGCCCTAAAATACGACATATAGTAAAGTGAGATACAGCCCTAAAATACGACATATATTAAAGTGAGATACAGCCCTAAAATACGACATATAGTAAAGTGAGATACAGCCCTAAAATACGACATATATTAAAGTGAGATACAGCCCTAAAATACGACATATATTAAAGTGAGATACAGCCCTAAAATACGACATATAGTAAAGTGAGATACAGCCCTAAAATACGACATATATTAAAGTGAGATACAGCCCTAAAATACGACATATAGTAAAGTGAGATACAGCCCTAAAATACGACATATATTAAAGTGAGATACAGCCCTAAAATACGACATATAGTAAAGTGAGATACAGCCCTAAAATACGACATATATTAAAGTGAGATACAGCCCTAAAATACGACATATAGTAAAGTGAGATACAGCCCTAAAATACGACATATAGTAAAGTGAGATACAGCCCTAAAATACGACATATATTAAAGTGAGATACAGCCCTAAAATACGACTTATAGTAAAGTGAGATACAGCCCTAAAATACGACATATATTAAAGTGAGATACAGCCCTAAAATACGACATATATTAAAGTGAGATACAGCCCTAAAATACGACATATATTAAAGTGAGATACAGCCCTAAAATACGACATATATTAAAGTGAGATACAGCCCTAAAATACGACATATATTAATGTGAGATATAGCCCTAAAATACGACATATAGTAAAGTGAGATACAGCCCTAAAATACGACATATATTAAAGTGAGATACAGCCCTAAAATACAACTACTATGATATAGCTGGACAATTGCTCACTTCGCGTTAAACTACAATCAGTTGATATACTTAGGACAAAGAGCAGCGTAGATATTGTACTGATCACCAAAAACCTTAGAATATGTGATATTTACAAATCAGTAAAAGCCACATGATTTTGATTGAAATGTTGATGCATAAATACACGAAACACTTAATATGGTGAACCAAGGACAAAAAGTTGTTTAAAAATGAGAAAAAAACAAGCACATATGGGCGTTGTTGCTGTCTACCCGGAACAAATTATATCCATTTCTCGCAACGAAAGTCCAAAGCAGAAACAAAACTGACATTGTTGATAACGACGCCATCGTCGTGAAAACAACAATTCATTGGCTGACTGGCAGCAAAAGACACATTATTCTTGGATAAAGTAATTGTGATAAATACCACAGAAGACATGTAATTAGTATTTGTACTAACCTCTTCCACTGTGTTCTCTACAACTGCCTTAAAGTCTGTTTGATCATGGAAATAGTCCTCTAAAATGACCTTCAGCTTAGCATTTTTCTTCTCATCAAGGTCATCAGCACACATCCAATAATTCTTGTGTGACACACTAAGAGAAAAAATAGAACATCGCTTGACATACCAAAACAGGTATAGTGTATAAAAACCCATAAAACCAGATTATATTCGATGGCCAAGTTAAATTTCCAAATGGGAGGAAGGGAGGATTGGTACTTTTTTAATGACCATGTTTGTTACTAGTATTTTCAATCTGATTTTGATTTCGGGTATGCAGGTGACGATACGTTTATTATATCTCGCTCACACCTTCTCATCTGGAATAAAATTAAACTTCAACACATCAGCTGGGTACTGGTGAAGGTTCCCAGGGCTACAACCCGCAGAGCTGCTCGGGGTGTGCCTGGGTGGCGGATAGGGGATCTCTCTCGTTGGAAGGGTTGTCAAGTTACAATACCGATACCTTGACTGTGGACAATAGTGGGTAACATGTTTAGAGAGTGGAACGATCCCTGCACGATGAAGTCCTCTATTGTAGATTTCGAAAAGAAGTAGGTACGTGATAGCCGCTACAAACGATATTTGTCCTCCCCAACTCTCCATACTTTTTTCCAGTGGCAGTCAAAAGTTGTTGACTCGGTGGGCGATGTCGAACAATCCCCTCCGTCATTTCTACATGATTTTCATATGTTATTGAACTTGTTCTCCTCATGTATGTAGCTGAAATACTGTTCGCTGAACGTTAAGCAATAATCAGTAGCTGAAATACTGTTCGCTGAACATTAAGCAATAATCAATCAATCTATACACCAGCTGAATCAAAATAACGGAAATACCAATATGTAGAAATAAAGAATATCTCTCAACCAGAGGGGGCCGTTGTGGTCGTGATCGTATGGTAGTTGGATTTACAACTACATATGCAATCAGTGCCTATCACCACTAACGGTGTGAGTTTGAACCCCGTTCATGCGGTGTACTCGATACAACATTATGTGATAAAGTTTGTCAGTGACTTGTGGCAGGTCGTTGGTTTTCTCCAGGCACTCCTGTTTCCTGCACCAATAAAACTGACCGCCACAATATAACTGAAATATTGTTGAAGGTGGTGTTAAACACCATAATCCCTAACCCTCAACCAGGGGATAAATACCGTTTCATTCAATATCAAGGTATCTACGAGTTATACGAATCAGTGAGGATTTAAGAACAACATTGAAAGTACTGTCCATTTACTTTTCATTTTATTTCCAAAAACTATGCTTGCTAGTTACTTTGTTTGATGGCAGACAAAGACTGCATACGTCTGCCCAAATTCCTTCAAAATAAGCTGAGTGAAATTTCGCTTCAACTCGGTTAAAAACGAAAATGTCTAAAATAAGGGTAATAACAAAATTACCGAACTCCGAACAATCTTACAAAGGGAAAATCAAAACTCATAATTATATAAACAGACAAAATCAGTCAACAACCGGAAAACTGTGAAAACCGTAATGACCCTGACAACCATTGATCATACTACTGTGTAATTTGGAAAAACAGAGCACAGTAAATGGAAGACGTTTGCCTATGTCATGTGACATAATAAAAACATAGATATCAAATTTAGTGCGCACGACGCGTGATAACATATTTAAAGGTGTCACATTAAAAGAATAGTTCAAATTTCTTTGATATTTCAAGCATAATTAAGAAATAATAAGAAATACCATAAACTCAAAGCCAATATGTGACATGTTCTTCTGGAAATAAACAAATCTAGTACTTATTAAGGATTGTACTATGCCCTCTAAAGGTACAGTTGCAGAAACACACTGACGTCATATCTGTTGTGACGTTTGCAAATCTTATTTTCTAATTCATTTCAACAAGCAGTGGTGAGCAAGTGCATTGCAATTTATGGACGGAAGTTGAAATTTTTAATTGGTTTATTATTAATTTATTTTTACCTTGACCTTTGCATGTTATAGTTCTTAATCAACACAAGATCAAATTTAATTCTACACTAAGTCAAACTCATACCAGGAGGCACATTTTTATTTTAATTAAATTTCTATCGCCTTACAATTATTTCATTATACCAGTATTCAATGTTGCTAGATTTTGTTATTTCGTACATGCATTGCAATACTATTTAATTAAATATAAGATCTATAAGTTTTCGAAGGCTTGTCTTCAAAATTGATATTCCCCCAGGCAGTCCTCCATGTTTTATACATAAAAATATGAGTTTTATATTAATATGAAACACAAATAAAAATATAAATTCATTAAAACTGCGCATATTAGAAAATGTAAGAAATGAAGCAAAACATTTCCAAAATAATTTTTTTTTGATGAAATAAATTTACAAAAGCTGCATAAACCTTATCAAGGATATCACTTATTGAATTTACCACAAGCCAATAATGTTATGTAATGAAAACTATGAAAATACCTGGCTTTGATATTTCATCCCTACAAATTTATTACTTCAATATAAATAAACGTTAGAGAATACCGAAGGTGGAATAAAAATGGACAATCCAGAGAAACTGGCAACAGAGGGTATACAAGACCAAGAAAAACACAACTCAATACGTGTTAGATACCACTATACGTAAACAAACAAATAAAAATAATGTAAATAAGACATACACCCTCCCACAAACAACTGGAGGTAAAGACGAACCGAAACATTTTTTTCTCATACCTCTGTAACGTGTTGGACAGGTATTTGAGATTGGAGAGTTCTGATTTCTCCTGTGCTTGTATACGGCTATGTAGAGCCATGATGACGTCATCGATCTCCTCCTCTGTCAGATCACCAGGTGCTCTGAAGTGGAAGGCTAGATCAGTGAATTCTACAATAACAGAACTTCTCCGAGGACCATCACCTCCTATTTAAAAAAAAAAATCATCACACATGTATAATATATACAATCAAACCTGCCCATGCGGTCACCTCTATTAACCAATCACCTTTATTAATATGTCACATTCTTTTTTGTCCTGTCATAGAAAAACTCATATGAATTGAACCTCTGTTAAAAGGTCACCTGTATTATAAGGCCACTTTTATTTTGTCACAAAGGTGACCTCTTAATACAGGTTTGACTGTATCTTAATCTGAAACTAATTTGTTTTACTTCGTCATGTTATGATTCGTATTTGTATTTTTTTTTATCATTAAATATTGCTCTTGCATTTTGATAGATGATTGCAGGCATAATTTTGGTAGATGATTGCAGATATAATTTGAATTAACTAACACTGAGTTCTAGTTTGACTCCACACTGTCCTCGAATGTTAAAATGCTTTACTAAAAGTTTCCTATTAATATGTACAACATATTTATTTTAGAATAGGGTTATATGTTATGGGTGTTTAACGCCATTTGCAACAATATTGCAATTATATCGTGGCGTCATTGCTACTGGTGGAGGAAATTGGAGTACTCGGAGAAAAATATAAATCGACCTGCCAAAGGTCATTGACAGACGTTGTCATATAAGTGGTGATAGACAGTGTATACATAATATAGGTAGATGTAAACCCAACTACCATGATGTTACCATACGATTACTGACACGATGGTCCATACTTTACAGACAACAGTAATGTATCTATAAAACAGAACTCGTCAGATGCTAAATAGTATGACAATTTAATTACCATTCAAGTTCCACATGAGCATTTTAAGTTCCCGTTTGACAGGACCTGAGTCCCATCCCATACAATCACTGATGTCGACCACTGGAAATTCAACACTTGATTTGTTTGCAAAACCTTTCCCATCTTTCTTTGCTTTGGCAATGGCCACTGCTACAGGAGGGCACTGAAAGATAAAGTGGCATGCATAATTGTATTCAAAGATATTTAACAATATTACCGGCTTAACCCCGCCACATTTTTGTGCATGTCTCAAACCAGGACCTGGATTTCTAACGACATATGACATGGTCTGATTTTTATGTTCAGTGATTTCTGAAATCTTATTCTCATCATATTGATTGCCTGTTTATATTGGTTCCATTAAATAATTCTATTTGGTTTTGTTTCCTCAATATTGTAAAATTTATAGCCCCTTCAAGGTAATTAAAGTGTAGCTGTAATACAAAAATTACCATGGGAACCTCTAAATATAACAAATCACTGTTTGTAAAGGTCAGTCTCATTTTCCCCATTAATGAATAGTGCATATGAACTTGTATATAAAGGCCACATCTTCAGGTCCTCTCGAGTGGCCTTTATATACAGGTTTGATTGTATTTCTAATAAAAAAAAATACCACACCGTCAGAACAGTTCTTTCTCCAATAAAAAAAACCCCCGCATAAACACAGGCAAAATCGATAGCCCGAACACACATATAATTATCATCGATAGCCCGAACACACATATAATTATCATCGATAGTCCGAACACACATATAATTATCATCGATAGTCCGAACACACATATAATTATCATCGATAGCCCGAACACACATATAATTATCATCGATAGCCCGAACACACATATAATTATCATCGATAGCCCCAACACACATATAATTATCATCGATAGCCCGAACACACATATAATTATCATCGATAGCCCGAACACACATATAATTATCATCGATAGCCCGAACACACATATAATTATCATCGATAGCCCCAATACACATATAATTATCATCGATAGCCCCAACACACATATAATTATCACATTACAATAACAAAATACATGACACGTGTAAAGGTTGTCCATAGTGGCTATAATATAGTCATATGAACAAAAAATACCATGATTGTTGTTGGTTTTTTTTAACCTAGATTTCCGACATTATGTCCATTAAGCTATTACAAACTATGCAGGAAGAAAGTTCCATAGGTTTGTTTTCTGTCATCTCCTTACAGACAATATTAAATAACGTCACGATCATATGTTAACTGACGGTAATTCCAATACATTAGGCGTAGTGTACAAATCTAATCATCCCTATAATACTCAGCATCATCTCCCACTTAATTAAATATTTTATCTTGAAGAATAAAAACCTAGACATTAATTCTTGAAACGGAAAACATTTGTCAAGGAAACAACCATTAATTATACCTATACCTAGTCGTGGTTATGGAAAGTTAAGTATGAAAGAAACGCTAGAGAAAATCGAAGGGACATGACAATCAAGGATGGAAAAACCAGACACACTGGCAACATAGGGCACACAAGACACAGAACGAAGACACACAAACAAACAAAAAACCAAAACAAACAATCAAACAAAAAACAAAACCATCAAACAAAACTAGACAACACATGTATCGCTTCCGGTTCAAGAAGCATGGCTGAAATTTGTTCACTGTGAATCAAATGTTTAATCTATCGAAATACGAAAGGGAATATATGCATCGAGTATCGTTGTGACTTTAATCTGAACTATTGAGGTTTTATCCATAAAATTAGTGATTTATTTTCTACAAAAAAGACGATAAACAATGGATTAGCTGAAGAGTTAGATTTGTACTAGCGATCGTTATCGCAAGAGTTTTGTACCAAGTATATTTTGTTGACACTTTGTGACATAATTATGACGATTTTTGTGAACTAGGATACTTAAGACACTAAAAACATCTTGATTTCTACTCCAAAACATTAATGTCAGTGCGAAAAGTTATCAAAGAACGTCGAAAGTTTTACCGAGAAATCCGGCAAGTGTCTCTAGCTAGAGAAGCATTCCTATGTACAGACAGTAAATTAAAGGGTCCGATATAAAGGACATATTACCGACATCGGTGGAAAATAAATTCCATGTGATCTACAAAAGTGGGGCAACGGTGTATGATAAAAAAACATATTAGTACACTCATCAGAAGAGTACGAGAAGTCCAAGAGCCAGTGGTACTGATTTGGCTGGGGACCTGTGAGATAACCCAAAAGAAAGGGAAGTACATTAAAAGTTTAGATTACCCCTATCAAAATAATAGAGTTCATTCTTACTGAATATAGAAAACTGAAACTCCACATTAACCGTGCTAACCCTTAGGCTGTCATTCTTTTCATTAGGTGTCCCTACTATTACATATCTAGGGCAAATAAACATCATTCTATAGACAATAACAATAACGGAAAGAGATCACTGGTCATAAACAAGGTCAAAGATAGCAGGAAAGCTCAGTGGGCTACCCAAATTGACAAACATGTAACTCAACAAGTGAATTAGTTTAACAACCACTTGAAACTGCTTAACAAGACCATTACCTGTCCCAGAATATCACAAGATCTGATAAGAACAAATAAAAAGACAAGTACCCATGCCCACCATACAAAGTTAACTACAACCTACTTACTGATGGTGTACATCCAGGGAAAATAATTATCAAACTGTGGATATATAAACTTATACTACTGGTGATGGAGGTGACAGACTGGTGTTAAGAAAGATCAATAGTCAAGTAAGTAATAGGGAAGCCCTGTTACTTTATATATAAGGTAAATTTTCAAATATTGAACAAAGAGAAGCTTTATGTATGTTTTGTTTTAATTTAATTTACCAAAAGGTGTAAGGAAGCCTTACACATACATGTATATATTTAAAAAATAGGGAAGCCCTTAAAATAAAAACAACTTAGCAATAGCTACGGTATAATAGAGAAGCTCTTAAATCTATAGGAGGAATCTACTAAATACAAAATTATAGGAACAGGGAAGCCCTGTCTAGTTGTTTGTATACAGTCAAACTGATAGGGAAGCCCTATACGTTAAATGCCAAATACACACAGAATTATATACAAAAGAAATATGGAAGCCCTATTTAAGTAATCTGCGAGAGTTTACAACTAACACACATACTAATAGGGAAGTCCTATTCACCAGTTGTTTGTATACAGTTAAACTGATAGGGAAGCCCTATCTGTTAAAAACTAAATGCACACAGAATATACACAAGATAAATAGGGAACTGACACATACCAATATGGAAGCCCTATTCACACTGACAAATATTAATGAACCATAACCAGCACGCAATGGCAATGCAACATCTTACTTCAACCCCAGTAAATAGACACAAACGGCAACAAATGGGTAGCAATGCTTGTCCAAAGTGTGAACAAATTATATACGAAGATGTCGAACATTTATCATGCTGTATATGTGAACTGAAGTTCTGTTCAGAATGCACAAACATTTCTCTGGTACTCAGACAAGCCCTTACAGAAGACACATCCCAAAACTTTAAATGGACATGTAATGGGTGCAAACACAATTTTCCTTGTATGACTGGCCTATCACTACAACTGAAGTCAATAGAGGAAAAAACACACAATAGAATCTCAATACTTGAACAAAAAATGGACGACATACATGTAGACATGGGGGAAAAAGTCAAGGAGGGGGTCTCAACGCTAAAAACTGGGCTAGTTAATGATGTGAAGGCAGAAATAAAATCATCTTTACAAAACAATATAAGAACAGAACTAAAAGAAATTGAAGACCAAAAATAACGAGCTTTAAACTTAATAATTTTTAATGTACCTGAAAGTAAAAGTGAAAATAGCCTGGAAAGAAAGAAATTTGATAATGACATATTCACTGAATTATGCAATGCAATAGAGGTTGTGGAAGCAGACGTCAAAGTAGCATTCAGATTAGGTAATCCAAAAAAGGAAACAAACCGTTCATTAAAATTAGTAATGAACAACAAAAAACACAGAAAAGACATAATAGAAAATGCACTTAAGTTAAAATTACTACCTCAAACCAGCAGGTTAGCAAAATGTATTATTGCAAAGGACTTAACTATAAGACAAAGGGAGGAAAATAAAAAGAGAAGGGAAGAGAAAAAGCAAAATGGAAAAAAGAAACCCACTAGAGATGATCAGGCATATAATGATGAAACTGTATATCATATCAGGAAAAGCACAAACAAAATAACAACTGCAATAGCTACTGTGGAAAATGTTCAAGATAATATGGAGTTTTCCCTAGCAAATTATCAATCGCAACCATTACTAACAAATATTGTAAAGTACCAAAGGCATGCTAACAAATACTGATGATTTGGGGGAAGAGACAATTATAGGAGGCTTAAGTTTAGAGCAAGAGGCTGATAAACTGGATATAATAAATGAAGAGGCATAACAAAATAGTTTTAATATTTTAAACGACACTGTATATAATGTCACTGTAAATAATGCACAACTTTCGGTGATATATACCAACGCAGACATTCTTTTTTAATAAAATTGGCGAGCTACAGGCTCTAATCACTGGCGAAAAAAATTATATTATAGCTGTTACCGAGGTATTTCCAAAAAGTCAACAATTAGACTACAATGGCCCCGAATTACAGTTAGACGGGTATACCATTTTTCATCCAACCAAGAAGGTATTTACAGACAGAGGGTGTATAATATATATTAAAGGAACATTAAAACCATACCAGATTGAGAGTCAACAAACGGAATTCATTGAGTTTATACAAGCAGGTATTAAAACTCAAAGTGGGTCCAATAAACTGATTTCATGTATTTATAGAAGCCCAAGTGAAAATAATGATGACTGTGCGAGAGAATTGTCAGACATAACATCAATTAAAAAGTTTTGCAATACCAAATTCGACTGCATACTGCGTATGGGCGATTTCAATTTTAAAGAGATCAACTGGGTTGACCAAAATACATCAGTTGGGACCGTACATATATCTTCTAAGTTCCTAGAGGTAGTCAGAGACTCATTTCTCTTCCAACATGTGAAACAACCAACTAGGTACAGAAATGAAAACACTCCAAGTTTACTAGATCTGGTTTTCACTAACGAGAAAGGAATGATAGAAACTATTGATCACTGCTCACCCCTCTCAGAAACAGCGACCATGCAATTTTAGAGCTTAGATTTGTACATACAAATGTTGCAAAGCCAACTAGTGATGAGAAAATGAGATACTTTAATGGTGATTACGCATCAGTCAATGAAATACTTAAAAAAGTAGACTGGGACACTCTGCTGAGAACAGGAAGTATCGATAACGTATGGGATAGATTTGTCGATAAATTATCAACTGCTTGTAAAGATAACGTAGCAGTGTACAAACCTAAACCAAAGCATTACGATACCCCCTGGATGGACAAAGAGACCCTAGTCACAGTGCAGAACAAAAGAAAGAAATGGAAAAAGTATATATACTGCAAGAGCCCGCAAAATAAAGAATTATACGACGAAGCCAAAGAAGACTCGAGCAAAAAAGTGAGACAAGCGCAGATGCGTTATGAGAAGGAAATATGCCAAAAAGCCAAAAACCAAAATTAAAGAAAACATTCATTGCATCATAGATGACAATGGAGAGATACATACTGAAAACAAATGTAAGGCCGAACTTCTGAATGCGTTTTTCCAGTGTTTTTACAAATGAACCTGAAAAGGATACCATACCAACTTTCAACTCTAGAACGGACCTGAAACTAGATAATATTAAATTTGAAGTTGACACAGTAAAGAAACATCTGCAAAAAATAAATGAGACAAAATCACAAGGGTCTGACTCTATACATCCAAAATTACTTAAGGAAACTATCGAGAGCATTACAACACCAGTAGCAAAGATATTTAATAAATCAATGGAAGATAGTAAACTACCACATATATGGAAATCTGCAAATATAACTCCCATCCACAAAAAAAGTCCAAAACATACAGTATCAAATTACAGACCAATCAGTCTAACATCAATGCTATGTAAAGTAATGGAAAAAATTATAAGAGACGTCTTAATTTACTATATGGAAGAAAATGGTTTCTTTACAAAACACCAACATGGTTTTAGAAAAGGGCGCTCATGTGCAACACAATTGATAGAAGTAATGGAACAATGGACTGAAGATCTGGACAAGAAAAACTCCATAGATGTAATATACCTTGATTTTCAAAAGGCATTTGATACTGTGCCACACAAGCGTTTAATTCATAAGTTCAAGGGTTATGGTATAAGTGGAAATCTACTACTCTGGATAGAGGACTTTTTACATGAAAGAAAAACAAAGAGTGGTATTAAACGGCCAAAGCTCGTCATGGACTGAAGTCACCAGCGGTATCCCGCAGGAAGTGTGTCAGGTCCCATACTATTCACCATATACATAAATGATCTCCCAGACGAATTAGAAAACATGATCAAACTTTTCGCAGATGATACCAAAGTGTTTGCATCAGTAAACAATGAAGAAGATAAAAACAGTCTCCAGGGTGACATTGATAAACTAATGAACTGGTCAGATACATGGTTACTGAAGTTCAATACATCAAAATGTAAACATATGCATTTGGATCAGAAACAGGCTACAATTACATGATGGAGGAAACTATGATAGCCAATACTATGGAAGAGAAAGACCTTGGCATTATTATAGATAATAAACTAAATTTCTAAAATCATATCAATAAACAGGTCAATAAAGCAAACCAAAAGCTTGGACTGATTAATAGATCATTTAAATACATGGACAAGGACATGCTCCTACAACGGTTCAAGAGTCTGGTTAGGCCACACTTAGAATATGGGAGTACAAACTGGTCAGTTGCAAACAAAAAAGAGGTAATAATAATAGAACATGTCCAGAGAAGGGCTACACGGCGTATCAAGGAGATACATCTTAGCTATGGCAATAGATAAAAACACTTAGCGCTACCAACACTGCAGTATAGGATAATTAGAGCAGATGTAGTAGAAACTTTTAAGATCATAAAGGGTATGGACAAAGTCGAAATCAACACCATATTCCCCAACAATAATACTGCAACTACAAGAGGACATAAATACAAAATATACAAGAAGCATTGTCGTACAAATAGAAGAAAATACAGTTTTTCCCAAAGAGTAGTAGCCCATTGGAATGCACTGCCTGAAAGCGTAATAGATGTAACAAGTGTAAATAGTTTTAAAAAGAGACTAAACAATCATTGGAAAAATATTGAAATTAAATTTGTTCCCGACTTTTACGGACCGGAAGCGCGTATTAGTAGAAATGATAATGTGATGGATCTAAGAGGCCAGTCCTAAGAATGATCTCAACTAACAAGTAAGTTCCAAGTAAGTATAAAGTAACAAAAAAGAAATATTTTTTAAAATACAAAAACACAAAACTAAAGAGGAATTTGAAGATAGCAAAGTGGTAATCGGAATCTGTAAATCGAAGGACAGATAACACAATGGCTAAAAGAAAAAGGACAAAAGGACGGGCAAATCAAATCAATGACCAAAGATAGGTGTAGCATGGGACGGAGTGTACAAAGATGCTCCAACTGCCTGGTGGCAACGCACGATTTATAATATTTGGGTATACACATGTCATACATGACAGGTGACCCGGGAGAAAATGAAATTACACTACCATAATTGTATAAGTGACATTTAAAATGGTTATTAGATATACGTACATGTAATAAGCATTTGAATTCTCAAGAGGCACAGCCCGAAAGAATTTGTTTTTAAATCAGGACCTGACATATTTACAGACATCTCACTGGGCTTAACAAAATAAATCTAGTGCCTGGTAAAAAAAAATGTATAACACGATTTCACATTCATTCTCCATAATACACGAAGTGCTTGTTCTCCAACTTCCTCCATGGTACAAGATAAGTGTGTCCCCTCAAGTGCACCAGAAAGGGGTTCTATTCCCAGTTTGGTAAAATTATAAGTTAAACACAAGGCTAATGCACCGGGTGGAGTATAGAGTAGATATAACCGCATCGGTGGTGTAATGCTTAATGTGCTCGCTGGTAGATCGTAGTTTGGAGCCCCGATCGGGTCAAACCAAAGACTAGACAATTGGTATTTGTTACTTCTCCGCTATGCACGCAGCATTAAGGAGAAAAAGCAAAGATTGGTTGGCTCAGAATCCGGATATTGAATCCGAGTAGGGTGACATGTCTATCCCGGGACTGTTGCTTCATGTTTCAGTGTGCTAGCACTATAACAATCCAACTAAGCGTGTTGGTCTAGTACAAAGCGGACCTAGTCATCTCATTGAAAACAAGATATGATTATAATCTAACGATTATGAAGTCTGCCAAACCGTTACCGGCCACTGAAAACAGGTTTAAATGAACAATTTGCATTGTGACAAATTCTGACCTTGATTTTTTGCGGTATTGTGGCGGCTATTTTGAAAATGGAGACCGGTAGAAATTTTTCAATGTCGGGAATCAATTCAGGACATCATAATCTACCTACATATGAAATTTTGTTGAAATCGAACAATGTTGAATTTGTGCGGTATTGTGGTGACCATTTTGAAAATGGCGACCGGTAGAAATTTTTCAATGTCGGGAATCAATTTGGGACATCATTATCTACCCACATATCAAATGTTGATGATATCGGACAATGTTGAATTTTTGCGATATTGTGGCGGCCATTTTGAAAATGGCGACCGGTAGAAATTTTTCAATGTCGGGAATCAATTCGGGACATCATTATCTACCCACATATACAATTTTGAAGATATCGGACAATGTTGAATTTTTACCGCCGATTTTTTTATGCCTTGTTTTGGCAGCCATTTTGAAAATGGCAGACATCTTGAAAATTTTGAAGACGCAGAATTGCTCCTCTAATGGTGACTTATCACTATGTCAAATTTTATGTCTCTATCATTATCCATTTAGAAGTTATCAACATTAATGTACGAAATTTTCAAGTTTCCCATAAGATTCTATAGTACCCCCCACCCCTTTTGAACCCCTCAAATATGGCTTTGGCCTCCTTTACCACAAATCTGAAAAGATTAGGATCAACTAGAAACATATATCTATAACTCCACCAAGTTTCATGAAATTCTGTCCAGTACTTTCTGAGATCTGCCGCGGACACGTTCATGTCGCGCGGAAAGAAAGAAGAAGAAGAATAATAATAAAAAAAAAAAAAAAAAAAAAAAATAATAATGATAATAAGAAACGGAGCAAAAACAATAAGTCTCCAAACGTTGTTTGGGAGACTTAATTAACTTGTTCTCGCCATGATATACCTGAAAAATGGCTGAGTTGGCGCTAAACAACAATCAATCTCTTATCTAACAGCGTTAAGTAAATAAATCTAGTGCCTTGTAAAGACATTTATAATACGATTTCAAATTCATTCTCCATAAAAAAAAACACAGTTATTACTGTTTGCTGCTCGGTATTTTATTTCATTAGACCCATGTATTAAAACATAAATATGCATAGAACAACATGGTATCAGTAAAGAATATTCCGTCACTCCTTCTTGATATAATTCTAAGCTACCAATTATTTGTCTTTATGACATTAGTCATTAGCCAGATCAATGTTGAAGGTTGTCATACAAAGGACAATCATGATGCAATACAGCATCGGGATTGAAGGAGTAATACAAAGGACATTCCATATTCATTACATCGGGATTCCACATTAAAGATATCAATTTCTTCTCGACTCTCCACTACTTAAGGAGAACTCTCGAAAAACAAAAAGAAATTAAAGAATTTCAAAAACAAAGATTTGAATTAAACTCCACAATTCAACAACAAAAACAACATACGGAAGTGACATGAAAAAACATCCTGTTTTATTGATTATAAAGAGTCAACTGACACGTGAAAATGAAAATCAATCGATGTTCAAAAATAATAAAACGTGTAGCAGATGAATGCCCGTCTCGTTAACAATCCGTTGACAGAGACAGGAAAAAGGTACATGTGAATTGAAAATAACCTTCTCCTCCTCTCATTGATTCTTATATCAAAGATGCATAAACAAACTGACTTGTAAATTTTCATTTTATATTAATTAGTGGGATTTACACCTACCTATGCAATTAGTGCCTATCCTCACTAAAGTTGTGAGTTCGAATCCCGCTCATGGCGATGTGTACTCGATACAACATTATGTGATAGAGTTTGTCAGTTACTTGCGGCAGGTCGGTGGTTTTCTCTGGTTACTCCGGTTTCCTCCACCAAAACGGAACCGCTACAATATAACTGAAATATTGTTGAAAGTGGCGCTAAACACCATAAACCCCCGTCCCATATTAATATTAATATACATGAATAATACTAGATATATCAGGTATATCGAATGATGTCTTATCAGATTATAAAATAATAAGTGATAAAAAGTAACAGATTTATACTTCTGTTTTAAAGATTAACTGGATGACGCTATGTTCGCCTGTGCTATTCCGATGTATCTGTGTTTAAAAGACGAGTGCCTTTCCAATAGAGGATGCTGAACGATGATATCTTTGTTTCCATAGTGTAATATGCATAGCCATAGGCCGCGGTTGTGAATTTCTGACCAACACAGAAACAATAACAATAACTTGAAAAAAAAACAATCTAGGAAATATGATAGTCAAGTTTGGAGCACCTGAGTTCACGACCGGTTTTTAGTAGGTTCATGTTACGCCAGCTTTAGTTTTATGTGTAGTAAAACACTACATCATTGTTTGTCATTTTGTCCTTTTCATTTGGCCATTTTATTGTCTGTACTTCTTCGCTTTACAGTTTCTGATTACCCCTTTGATATCTTCAAACTTGTCTTGATACAGGAATAAAGACTTTATAAGACATGGTTTAGTGGGGTTCGTGTTGTTCAATGCTTAGATTTCTGTGTACAATGTTTTGTATTTTTTAACCTTTTTCTTGTGGCCACTATAGTATCTGTGCTTCGATTTACAGCTTTTGATTACAACTGGTATCTTCAAATAAAAACGCAGATATCAAATGTAGCGCACACGAAGCTCCCCTGGAATAACCTTCATCATGCACGCTCAAAGTCAAAATATTTGAAAGAAAATAATTTAAAAGTCGTTGGGAGTAAGAAAAGCAAATGATGGCCAAAATCGGACAAGGTCATACTTTACTTTCATAGTATCAATTGGAAAGCTATTACATATAGCATCGTGGATGGTATATATAATTGTGAAGGACATCCAGTCATTATATACGCACAGTTTGTGCTCCATCAGTTTTATATTTTAAACTACGGTATCCATCTTCGATACAGTATATAACACCTATGGAATATATTCGTCAAATTTTGCGTTCAGATGGTTCGGTGGTTTCAGTCTCGCATGTAGATATTTGAATACAGAGGTTCGACGCCTCAGACAGTTCATTACTCGTATAGAGTATATTCCAAATAACAATATGACAGCCAGACAGACAAGTATCCCTATAAGGAGATACAAAAATAGTAAAACCTTCACTTCAATGTCATAGGCATCATTGCACTTGGCAGTTGTTATACAATTAAAATGGAGTTTACCCCATGTATCTCAAGGAAGTAATGGTTTAGTTACAGGTTTATTGAACTTGAATGCAAAATGTCAGATGTTATCATACCTCACATATTATAAATTATTACGATTGGTTGAAATAGCACCACGTGATATTCTTATATTCAGTTTTTTTTCTTCAAATTCTCGAAGGCAGTGGGATAATCCTTAATTACCCGGGAAATAACGCAGGTTTTTATTTTTCAAATTCTCGACTGTCGTGGACCCCCGGATAACCCATTATTACCCAGAAAATAACCCCGGTATTTTTTTTTTTTTTTCAAATTCTCGACTGTCGTGTTTTAACCCGTTATTATCCGGGAAATAACCCTATCCGTTCTGGCTTGAATCATATGAAATTGGTATAATTTCAGGCTTGGTTCATGTGGAGTTTCAAATGTTTGTTTCTGTATTATAAAACATTTACGACTTAGTTAGAAGGCGGATATCCACATCTTAACTTTTCCACCTCCTAACAAGATCGTAAGTGTATATAAGGGTAATAACAAAATTAACGAACTCCGAACCACCTTACAAAGGGAAAGTCAAAACTCATAATTAAATAAACAGACAAAATCAGTCAACAACCGGAAAATTGTGAAAACCATAATGACCCTGACTTGGTACAGACATTTCTAAAGAAATGGTGGGTTGAATCAGATTTTAAAGCACCAAATCTCCCGCTTTTATTACGGCTTAAAGGTTCCGGCTGTCACTATAACAATATTTATAACAATACTGGAACAAAATAGGTAAAATAGTTGTCAAAGCAGTACCAAATTCAGTGAAATATACTATTGAAATAAATTAAAATTGATACCGTAATGTCCTATTATTCTTCAACCTGGCTTGACATTGTTGCTGTAGCCATTGAATTGAAAGTGGGGTCAAACACCACATCCCTTACCCCTGTAGCCATTGGTGCAACATTAACACGAATATGCTTTCAACTCAAATTTCCTTTAATTGTCTATATAGAACAATTTTTATATTGTTATAACAATGTTCTTCGCTTTCCTTTGGATAAAAACACACAAAGTCTGACTGAATAAAAACAACACAATATTTCTCGCCATCTGTCCATTCCGATTAATTACTTTCTTGGAAGGTTGATATTTTCTAATTTACAAACACAAGGTGATTTCTACAAATTAAATGAAACCCCTGGTTCCGTGTATAATGCTGTTTACTAGGCTTTATTGGCGATGTGGAAAAAAAAACTTAACTTTATTGTGATTTGAAAAATTAGCTCGACAACAGTTTTGTAGATATAACTGTGATTACAATATTCTAAATTGCTCGGCCATGACAAAGTTATTGTTGACATAAATACACCCTTGAAGTAATTTTATAACAGCCTTGCGTTAAAATATATATTGATATAATTACATTACTTCCGTTTTTCATTGAAATGTTACAATATGATTGTCTATGAAGTGGTCACATGATTATAAAAGAGATGTTTTACATCCCAATAAAACTCATGCCGACGTCAGATGTAAACAATCAATGGCGTAGTAATTTCCAACAGCAAATAATCTAACACAAATAAAATTCACAACGAAAAATTCAACTATATTAAATTTTGGTGTGATTTAAATGTCATTATAAGAATTGAATGCATTTTTTTTTGTAGTTTTATAGGCGCGTACGTGCCAATAAAACTACAAACAAATGCATTCAATTCATAAACAATACATTTCTCTGACGTCAACACTATTGTTCAAACTGGATTATTTTTAAGAATCTACAGTTTATTCTTTTGTTCTTGAATATATGAACTTTAACCTTTTACTGTTTTAGGCTTAAACACGCGATAGACATATTTTGAGACTTTCGGGTATCGAACCACTGCTGGGCTTTTTTGACTTTCAAAACTTCCATCTAACCACTCGGCTACGTTGACCACACTATTATATGACTCTTGATAGTAAGCTTTGCTAAAAACAAATACCAACAATTTGTTTAAAAAAAGCAACTGATCAATATATACAAGACACGATACAAGTATTTCAGGTCTGGCATAATTTATGCTCAGAATTGACGAGTATGTGAACTGCTTAAAATGTATTCTCGCAATACAAAAACAATTACCGAACCGACTGCAAGTAATAACAAATCAGACAGACCACAGGTGAACATTTGGGACAATTGAAAGACCTTGAAATATCTAAATATAAACGACTCTTTTCACTTGAAAGACCTTGAAATATCTAAATATAAACGAGAATCGAAAGCACGAATGCCGATAAAATTTTGTTGTTTTAATTTTGTTAATTGTTGTCTTATTTGGCTTTTTAAACATTAAAAGTGTAAAAATATAAAATAAAAACACTTTTGCAGATGGAAATGTATTATGTAAGAGAATACACTCCAACTTGTAGATTCTTAAAAATAATTAACTCGACCCTTACGGGTCTCGTACTCTGGGGTTATTTTTTTTTTTTTTTATATTAAATTGAATTTTCAGTTTTAATTTAGACATGCACAAACCAAATGAAGTTATTGTTTTTCGGTTCTAAAACCAAATTTTATCAAAATTGTTAAGATCCTCGTAAATTTTTACTTTAAATGTACGTCGTGAACATTTCTATAAAAAAAAAATAAAAAAAAATAAGAGCACAACAGATATATCATATGGTATACAAATAATACTCATTCTTTCGAAAAATAATTTGTCAGTTTTAAGACAATCACGTGATGTTTTCATATTATTTTTTGGTATTTTTGTTATACCTTTGAGTAAAGTGGTAGCCAGACTCTGGACGTATGTTAAAAGTTATATGTAGACAACTTGTCTATAACAAACATAACGTAGAAGACTTTCGTATTTCCTACACATGATTGAATGAAATAAATGACCCAAAAAACCGCAAAAACATCAGAGACAAAGCCGAATTGTCTATACTATTTTGAAGAAAAAACAAATTAGGAAAATTTATCTTACATTTTGTATTTGTTTCCGTGTTTTGTTTTACTTGAATAATATTCTTGACAAATTATCTTGGAATTTCCTCATCGATAACAAATTGTCGAGCACAGAGGGCAACATTTTCAACAAATCATCAGCATCCCTATGGAAATAAACTTTTTCCCTCTCCCTGTCGATCACTTCCTTTACTCCCACATAGTGTATTAGGCAGAGTTTATACAACAACTTTTCGTGTATATTTATGATGTTCTGCCAATTAATAATCCAAACTTCGGCACAGACATGGTTTATTAGATATATTTATTACTGAAATTTACAGTTCCTTAAAGGCTGTCAGAATTGAATTTTTTTGTTCATTTTAAAAGTTGCCAATATTCGATGTTTTATACTAATAAAATGTTCTGAATAAGAAGCCAGGTTTAAACAAATATGATATAATGTCGTAATTAGTGAAAAGAATTCGAATGTCTGTCGGTGGAATCGCCATTAACACACCTAATTATAAGTCGGCTTCTTATTTCAGAAGCTTGCCGAATACTGATAACTGCTATAAATAACCATAACATTGTTGTCCTTTTTGCATGTAAAGTCGTTAGAATTAATATAACTTAAGAAATATATCTATGAAATTGGATCCCGGGGTAATCAGTTAATATTATATAATGGTATTTAGTAAGAATGAAACATAAAATCGGAAATACGTGATGAAATCAATAAAAACAAACCCAAATTCTGCAAAGGGGCCCGATAAAGGGAAATTGTAAACAAATTGACATCGAGAAATGGATTATAGCTAAAAATGTCACGAAATTGATCACGTGGTACAAAAATAAAAATTGAGTACAACTCGACCTAAATTTTGGATCTATGGATCTTTATCTACTTAAACAGATGATCATTATTTTTGCAAATTTGAACTAGAAAATATTTCTATATATAAAATCTTACCTGCACCTGATCTGACAAAATCCGTCCATGACAAGATATGCATCGGAATACACCCGGGGTCAAATTTTAAATTTCCAGAATATCTTTGATAGGGTTTGTGAGGAGATTAGGCTGGAGATACAGATCAAAAATTTTCTTCAGAAGTTTAATCTCAACGAGATTAGTCTGGTAGTAATCGTATGGCAGTTGGATTTACAACTACCTATGCAATCAGTGCCTCGTGAGTTCGAATCCCATTCAGGCGAGGTAAACTAGATACAACATATTATGTGATAAAGTTTGTCAGTGACTTGCGACATGTGGATGGTTTCCTCCACCAATAAAACTGACTGCCACATTATAACTGAAATATTGTTGAAAGTGGTGCTAAACATCATAACCCTAACACCCACCTTATATGTTTGTTATGAACTTGGAATACCATTATGGATTTTTTTTCTAAATTTTGATAAGTTACATGTCGAAATGACAGCACTGTGTCTCATGTTTATTTATGGTCAATGAATAATTGACTTAAAAATAAAAACAGAGATTAAACAGGTCTATGATTTGTAGAAAAGGATGGCAATATCAGGTGACAAAAGGCTGCTTGATGGATGAATTTGTTGACCAATTATAAATAATCTACCATGTCCGGTTACAGAGGAATGGTCCTAATCACAACAACTTTACGACATTTGACCAAGAAAGTCAACAACACATGAGGACAAGGTCAATATTCAAATCACATTTAGCTATTAACATAAACCTCATTATGAATATCGGACTATATTATGGTGGGACTATGATGTATTGTTATTAAGAAACAGATATAATCACACCACTATTAACCCTTACTAGATAAGAATTCATTCATGTGGTAAACACTTACATCACACCCTATCATTTCTATGATAGTTTAACCCCCGCCACCAGTGCAATTACAGAGCAGGTTATCTCATTTCCCATTTTTTCAATATTTAACTGTCAATTAAAAGCTTACCTTCTTGGCAACCTCCTGTAGTAGCGCGGGTCCCCCATAACAGTTGACATTACAGGTGGAATATACATTTGTCAAATTCTCAACTTTCCAAGTTTCATTTGGGTGCAATTCCAAATAACAAAATAAAGTGGCAATTCCTGGAAGCAAGAGAACAGAACACACATGAGAAAAATATTAAGACTGAATCAACTATACATAATTAGACCTCGCCTGAAAATAAAAACGTAGATATCAAATGTAGGTGAAATGATTTATTACCGGGTTTGTAAGTAGATTAACACCACGGGTGCCACTAGTGGAGCAGCAACTGCCTACCCTTCCGGAGCACCTGAGTTCACCCCCGGTTTTCAGTGGGATTCGTGTTACTCAATCTTCGTAGATTTTTACCTAATGAATAAACTCTTTGCTTTATATTAAACATCATCAATAATCAGAGACATTTGTAGAATTTAATTTTGATTAATCTCGTTCAAATAGTCATCACTCCCACTAATGCATTCTTTGTTAGGCCAAACAAAATATATGTGTGCTTATGGTTTTCCTACCTACCCTATTTTTTTGCTCTAAAAAATGCCTACCCTAACATTTGTATGGTCATTTTAGCTTAAGCACTGTTAAACTTTGGATTTCTTCTCCATTAACTTAATGTAAAAATATTTTAGAAAAGAAAAAAACAAATCCCTACCTACCCTATTTTATTAGGGATGAAACCCTACACATATTATTATTTTTTGGCCTTATGTTTTGTAAATAAATGGTGGGTTCTAAACCCAAAATATGAGACCAGGACTCTCACTTAAGAAAGTTGAATGCATCTCATATTACATGTGTGTTTCTGTCAATTATAAATGAAGTGAAGTATTTGCTTTTTACATAATTGAAATTGAAAGGAATAAGAAGCAGATTTCAATCTTATTGACTTATTACCCTGGTAACACTAAGGCCATTAAATAATAAGTTGGAATATCAAGGTATCATGTCAACAGGATTAGTTGAACACGATGTATATTGATAAAAGAAACTAGAAAAGAAGTATGCCCCCCCCCCCCCCCCCACTTGATAATTATGGACAAAGTTGTTTTGTTAGGAGTGATTTATTAAAAATGAAGTGTGTCTGTAAGACACAAATGATGCCCCCCCCCCCCCCCCCCCCGCCTGACCATAAGAAATTATAAACAAGTCAAAAGTTCTTTAACACTATGTATGATGTTCTATCATACTCAACTTGTATACAGATAGTACCTTTAATTTTTCATCCCTGATATGTAAATATAAAGGTATTACCTGTGGTGAAATGGGTATAATTCTATCTAGAATCAGCTTAGTCAGGGGGGGGGGGGGGGCATTAAAAAATGACACGAGTCCAACTATCTGTCATTATCAAATATTTGATGAAAATCAAAATCCTGTGGACATGCACACCTCCATTATGTGTATAAACATACAAAATATTACAAACCTTCTTCTTTGACATCTAAATCCATGACAAGAGTTTCAATGGGTATGGCTCTTTCATGTCCGGGGCACATTCGTGTGGTAGTGGTAACAGTGTCCACTACATCCCAATCGTCAAACAGCTCTGCTCCTTCTGTGTCATTCCTGTCTGTATTATTTGTACTTTCCTGTACATTGTATATAAATAAACGTTAGAGAATATCGAAGGGACAATCAAAAATGGACAATCCAGGGAAACTGGCAACTTAGCGTACACAAGAGGAACACAAACAAAACAAAAACACAACAAAATATTTGTTGGACACCACTATACGCAAACAAACACAAGTAACGTAAATATGGCATAAGCCCTCCTACAAACAACTGAAGGTAAAGGCGAACCGAACATCGTTTTATGCGGGAATTGTAACGGACACCACAACACGGAACTCAGAACGTAATGACACACAATAGGACAACACAAAAACTATAAAGATGAGCAACACAGACCCCACAAAAAAACCGGGGGTGAACTCAGGTCAAAATGCTAATGTTCATAGGTCAAAATATATTTGTGGTATGGTGTTAATAAAGAATTCCTAAATTACATAACTATTGAGTTTTTTGCCTCTGAAATGAGTAGACCCACATCAGTTATAAAACAATAAGTAAATTGCGATACGCCGTGACAGTAAGATAAAACACAGTTGTCACTTCAATAACTTACAATATGTGGTACAGTTTAGAAGACAATTAAGATCTTCAAGGAATTTTTTTTTATTATTATTTAAGAGTGTGGGACACAGATTCGGGTGAGTTTCAGTGTCTAGATGTAGCTTTATATTGTATGTTTTCAACCTTGAATTATATTTTTAAAATATAAGGTAAAAGCCGAACATACAACACGAGTTGATGCTTGAAAATCTTAAATACAAAAATTTCCACATACCACTATATATTCAAGGGACATAACCAGGGAATGAAAACATCAAACTCCACAAAAATTTAATTGGAAATGCAGAATGTGAAAATGCTTGGATTTCAATAAACTATTTCCTATTTTGTATATGACATGCTCTTTACAGAAAAGTGTTGAAGGATGTACAAACATATGGCATTCATAATACAAGTAAGGGGTCGTCGTGGTCGTGATAGTTGGATTTACAACTTCCTGTGTAATCAGTGCCTATCACCACTAAAGTTGTGAGTTTGAACCCCGTTCATGACTAGGTGCACTCGATACAACTTTATGTGATAAAGTTTGTCAGTCGGTAATATTCTCCTGATACTCCGGTTTCCAATAAAACTGACCGCCACGATATAACTGAAATATTGTTGAAAGTGGCGTTAAACACCATACCCCCATAATACAAGTACATTTTATCCAATCAGTCACAATAAAATATGAAAGAACTATGACTTATATATACATCGTTAAATCCCGAGGAACATATACACCAAGTTCCATTATAATATTTCGTATATATGCATAATATGTTAATTATGGACAAGAAAGCGTTGACAGACAATACAATTACTCTAGAGAGGACTTATCGTGATACAAAATCCTAACTGCTTATAAACAACATCAAAATCACAATGGATAATGTTTTTTCCCCAGACAATTGAGTTTCGATTATATAAAAGATCATTTCATTTAAAGGGATATTAAAGCTCATTTTGGTAATTTTTTGTATCTCATGAAAACTTGCAATGGGTTCAATAAATGATATTTATGAAACATTAACCTGGTTTTTATCAATGAAACTTTGTGTGACATAATTCGTTGATAATTCTGTCATATTTTACGGTTTTTCCAATAATTGAATTTTTGCTTCCTGGACAAAAATTAATTTCGACCCTTTTAAGTGATATTTTAACGATATTAGGGATTATATGGGTGTGCAAAGTATTTTTGGATTGTTTTTACAATTAAATTGAAAAGAAACAACCTTCGCCACGAGTTGAAAAAAATATATGTTAAAACGAGCTTTAATATCCCTTTAAAATTCTGAAGAATACTATCGGATTAAATATATTCATTATTCTTCACACGGAAAAAATAAGTAAAATCCTCCATTGATCTGCATAGCAAATCTCATTAGGCTATATCATAGAAACTTGTGAGAATATAGAAGATTGAAAGAATAGCCACTTGATCTGACAACAGGATGAAGACTGTCAAGAAACATAATGCCTACTTGACGTTTGGTTTTTACATGTCACACTAAATACAACGTTGTTAAAAGACCAAGGGCAAGGTCAGTGGGTTGAAGGCCGTGTAATCTCAGATTTGATTTAATATATATTGTATTGCATATATCTCGTCATATTTGATTTACTATATATTGTATTGCCTATGGAAGGGCAACATCAGTTTTCAGCTACACAAATATTAAATCGAAACGAGTATGAGTACATGGTATGATTTGAACGTTAGAGAATACTGAAGGGGCAATCAAAACGAGACAATCAAGAGAAGCTGGCAACATAGGGTACACAAGACGAAGAAAAACACAACACAATATGTGTTGGACACCACTATACGCAAACAAACACGAATAATGTAAATAAGACCTGAGCCCCCCCCCCCCCCCCCCCCTACCCCCCCCCCCCCCCTACAAACAACTGGAGGTAAATACATCGTTTTTATAAGGAAATCGTAATGATTCTATGTGTCAGTGAGGTATTGCTTTGCATTGTATATATTATCGACTCGTAACTGTTGAATGGTATTAAGAGAATAAGGAGCGTTAAACTAATGAAAATCCAGTTTTCCGAAAACACTTAGCATGTAAAATGGCATAGAGATTAGGGTTATGGTGTTTAACGCCACTTTCAACAATATTCTAGTTATATCGTGGCGGTGAATTTTATTGGTGGAAGATACCAGAGTACTCACAGAAAACCACCGACCTGCTGCAAGTCAATGACAAACTTTATCACATAATGTTGTATCGAGTACACTCGCCATGAGCGCGATTCGAACTCACAAAACCAGAATCAGATGTCAAGTAGGAAACACCAACAACGTAATGAAGACAGTGAATAATGTTTAAAATACAAAATATGTAAAACTATGTCGAATTTTTATATTTAAAACGGACATTGTTTGTTATAAATCTTACCATGAATTGTCCAAGTTTTTTTTTTAAATTATTATTTTTTATAATAGGGTATACATATTCTGTGTTATAGCTTTAGCGTATTTTATCGTTTTTAATCTTAACCACATCGGTGTTGTAAAGGTATGCGTGCTGTCCTCGAGTGCACTAGATCGTGGATTGGACCCCCGGTCGGGTCAAACCAAAGGTTATAAAATTGGTATGCGTTGCTTCTCCGCTAAGTACGCTACATTAAGGATTAAGAGCAAAGATAGATTGGATCGTAATCATGATAATGCATCCGAGTGGGGCGACATGTCTATGCACAAACTGTTGTTTCAGTGTGCTAGCACTATAAAAATCCAACTAAGCGTGTTGGTCTATTACATGAGATGCCATGATATAGCTGAAATTGTTTTGAATTGGCGTTAAACAACAATCACTCACTCATATATTTTTGATTGCCACAAGTAAAATGGGAGATGACGAGTGGGGTCGGACATGTTCACACCACTGAGACGGCTTAGGAAACGTTGACTGCTTCGAGGATTTTAGAAACCTAAGTCACGTCCCGAAAATTGGAAGATTCATTTTTTTTAAAGTCCAAGCACTAAAACTGCTTATAAAAAAGATTTCAAGGTCAAAGTAAAATTTGATGTCGATCATTTTTGAAGAATCTTTAATTAAATTGAACAAAAATCAATCAATTGCCTACTGTAGTGAAATCATTCAATATGAGAATTTGAAAACTAGAACATAAAAATCTAGCAGCATCTCTGAATGAGTAGTTTATGATTAGAGTGTGTTTTCTACAACTACTCCTACAAGTTATATTATTTTTATTCAATACATGTGATTTTCACATAAGAGTTCCATTAACTGGTTGAGTAATAGTTACACTATATAAAAGCTTGACAGGGCCCAGGTGGCTCAATGAGTTAGGTAGTTGAATTACCTAACAACTCATACAAGCCTATCACCAATACGGCATGGGTTCGCACCCGGCTTTGTAAATTACAAAAAAGGTGCACTTGACTCGCAGCCGCAAGTGATAAAGTTTACCAGTTGCTTGCCCATGGTCGATGGTTCTCTCCGTGTACTCCAGCTTCTTCCACCACTAAAACTAGTCGCCATGATATAGCTGAAAAATTGCTGAAAGTGGCGTTAAACACAATAAATCAAATCAAATCAAATTAAAAGCTTGACAATGTCTAGACAGTCAAGCCATACACATCCTCTGTGGAATGGCATAGAAAAGACAGGTAATATAAGGCTCAAGGCCAGATGATATCAAACATATTGTGAAATTTCTACTTGTAAAACATGAGAGCAACGGGTGCTCTGAGTAAATCTATTATTGAAGATCATTATATTATAGTTTCCATATAAACAAGTTAGTTGTTTCTGAGAAGAGTTTATAACAAGGTTATAGAGAATATTCCCACATAGAATCATATGATTGAATGTTGTGACTCAAGGATTTCCCTTCCGCACCAAAACGGAAACTTACAGTAGTATAGGGACCATAAAAGAAACATTTTCACAACATATAGAATGAAGTAATCCATCACTCAGTTTATTTTTCAATTATCAGTCTGACACCCGGAAAACACATTTCTACGATTGTTTATTTAGACTTTGGAACTGTTTTGACACAGTGGTATTTGTGCATTTCATTTTATTAGCTATGACCACAATAAAATGTGAGTTTGATACTCAAAACATATCAAGGTGTATTCAATGTAAGAGTATGTGATAATGTTTGTCAGTGACTTGTGGCAACAGTCATTTAAACTCACCTCCATGATCACCACAATATTGTCAAAAGTGGCATAATACCAAAAACCAGAACCATATATACCAGGACAACACAATGCATGGTCTGATAAGAAAAAATAAACACTAAAAATAATAACGTACCTTTACGGCTTCTTTGTGACGACTGTGCACCTCTCTACATTTACATGGTGTAAATACTCTCTGTATAAACTTTTTCAAAGTCCTGTAGTCAACTGTATTAGAGTATGTGTGTCTTCTCAATTCACTTAAGTCCTTTCCCTTTAAATATAAACAAAACACAACTGTAATTCCCAAAAGAAAACACTTGATTGTACCTGTATTAGGAAATTAACTAGATTTATTGACTAATATAACAGCAGAAAGAGTCTGTATTCACTCGTTACAAGGTTTACTTGTATGTTTTGATAATTATGAGTATGTTCAGTTTACTATTTGGGTCATACATATATCGCCACTATTCAGTTTACACCGCATCGATAGTGAAATGGTTAGCGTGTTCGCCTATATTATGATAGATCGTGGGTTCGATCCCGGGTCGTATCAGACCAAGGACTATGCTATTGGTAGTTGCTGCTTCTCCGCTAGGAACACGGCATCAATGAGTAAGAGTAAACACTGGTTGGCTTGGAGTCAGGATAAAGTGTCGAGACACGTGTACCCGTGGACTGTTGTTTCAGTGAGCTAGGACTAGTAATAACCTTATTCTCTAAACCAATGTTACAAAGGTTACAGAGTGAGAGTGTTCAAATCAATACAAAGTAAATACATATCATTACTAGTCTAGTAGAACGCGGACATCATCATCATCACATCGAATGCAATTTGTTCTCGCCATGCTATACCGGTATATGAAAACAATTTCCCATTTGACGCTAAACAACAATCACTCACTCATTACTATTAAGCTTCAGAACAAAATAAAAGCTTGCAGATAAGAAAGGGGTAATCGGAAGCCGTAAATCGAAGAAGGGCATATAATACAATGACCAAAAGAAAAAAGGAGAAAAGAACAAACAATGATGTACAAAACACTCAAACTCGCTCTGACGTGGTTTCACATGTTTGCTAATCATAAATATTATACATTAGTTTGTATTTTCTATGCAAAATAAAACCTGATAAAATAACTATTTTGGCACATGAAAATCAAACTGTGAAAATTTCCGATGACTATTGTCCCTCCGAATATAATTTCAAACGATTGAATGATACATATAATGAACCATTTGCACTGCTTAGAATTGTTCTCTTTGTGTCTTTTTAACAGCCATACTGTTTCAGATTTCCTAGGTTGTCTTTGGTACAATAAAACACGTATTTACATTTTTTCGGGCAATAGTCAGTTTATTTTCCCCCTCGACAACATCTACGCTTTGCCTCTGGAAATAGTTGGAGTCTCGGTGAAAAATGAACTTGTTATTGTCCTCATAGATTGTAAAAAGAATATTCTTATTTAAAGACATCCACAGACAATTTATGGACGGACGACTCTCAAATGAAGTCTAAAGCCCACATGACCATTGGTGACCTAATAACCTGTAAGGGGTCCATCAGCACAAGTAGACTACCAATACAAACGTAATACAATATGTCCTTTATTATTATATTGGACGGACGACTCTAAAGTGAAGTCAAACGTTCAGATGACCATTGGTGCCTTAATAATCTGTTAGTGATATGTCAGCACCAGTAAGCTACCAATTCAATCGTAACACAATATGTCATCTCTCATTATATTGGACGGACAACTCTCAAGTTATGTCATAAGCTCACATAACCAGTGGTGACCTAATAACCTGTAAGTGATCCATCAGCACCAGTAGACTACCAATACAATCGTAATACAATATGTCATTTGTCATTATATTGGACGGACAACTCTCAAGTAAAGTCAAAATATCACATGACCATTGTTTACCTAATAACCTGTTAGTGATACGTATACGTCAGCACCAGTAGACTATCAATACAAACGTAACACAATATGTCATTTGTCATTATAACATATATCATACAAGAAATGTGTGCATCACAAAATACGCCCGTCTTTATAAATTATCAAACGGTATAATGGTAATGACCCCACAATAAATAGGGTTCTTCCCCTTCCACAGGGAAATCATGTGGCCAAGTTTGTTAAAGATCCAATATACAGAACTAAAGTTATCGTGCGGAAACTACCTCGGTTGTCAAAAATTACATTTATAGTAACAGTGACCTTTGACCTAATGACCCCAAAATAAATAGGGTTCTTCCCCTTCCACAGGGAAATCATGTGGCCAAGTTTGTTAAAGATCCAATATACAGAACTAAAGTTATCGTGCGGAAACTACCTCGGTTGTCAAAAATTACATTTATAGTAACAGTGACCTTTGACCTAATGACCCCAAAATAAATAGGGTTCTTCCCCTTCCACAGGGAAATCATGTGGCCAAGTTTGTTAAAGATCCAATATACAGAACTAAAGTTATCGTGCGGAAACTACCTCGGTTGTCAAAAATTACATTTATAGTAACAGTGACCTTTGACCTAATGACCCCAAAATAAATAGGGTTCTTCCCCTTCCACAGGGAAATCATGTGGCCAAGTTTGTTAAAGATCCAATATACAGAACTAAAGTTATCGTGCGGAAACTACCTCGGTTGTCAAAAATTACATTTATAGTAACAGTGACCTTTGACCTAATGACCCCAAAATAAATAGGGTTCTTCCGCTTCCACAGGGGAATCATGTGGTCAAGTTTGGTAAAGATCCAATATACAGAACTAAAGTTATGCGGAAACGACTCTGTTGTCAAAAATTCTATTTATAGTAACAGTGACCTTGACCTTTGACCTAATGACCCCAAAATAAATAAGATTCTTCCGCTTCCACAGGGGAATCATGTGGCCAAGTTTGGTAAAGATCCGATATACAGAACTAATGTTATTGTGCGGAAACTTGTGTGGACGCCCGCCCGCCATACCCAATCACATAATACCGCCCGTCTCGAGACGGGCGTATAAAAAAACGGCATAATTGTTCCGACAAATCACACCATAATAACTTATACAACAGATCAACGACAGTAAAATACGATATACAGGTATATAGATATATAAGTAGTTTACAATGATCTTAAATAGAGAAATCACGAAGCAATATGTCATTTCTTTTAATATGCGAATCGTTAATGCAGAACTTGAGTAGTTTCCTTAATAAGAAAAACAATGACAAACAATAATATTAATATGTACAGAAACACTTCAGAAAACCACAACAAATGTACAAACATAAGGGCATGATAAATAAAAGAAGCTTACAAAAAAGTAAAATAAACAAAGTCAGATTCAGATAATTTTCAAGTCCAAAGGGTAATTACCCCCTACTTTTGAAAATGATGCGTATTTGCATATTTCCTTTGCACTGTTGTACTCTCTACTTCAGAAAAGATTGCTTACATGTACACTTTAAAAATATGTTGGACACAAGTGTTATTCAATAAACACAGGATGCAAGTGAAATGTATATCTCTGTTTAATTTGACACGATTGTGTCATGTTTATTAATAAAATGTTGTAAATATTTTGTTTTTTGCTCGTCGACTTCGGCAGTTTTCACAGCCGTGTTGATAATGTCATAAATAATTCCTTTAACTATACTGTCACTAGACACAGATGAAACTGTCAGGAACTTTTAAAAAAGTATATAATTTTCCGTAGCGCGCTTATTCATGTTCTTGCTCATTTTCAACGAACAACGTGTTCCCAAATTCACTTTCGTTTTAGTTCTTAACTAAACCGCATTTATTTGTAATATTGACCGCGATTGGATGATTTACCCTAAACATCCAATCAGATCTCTTTTGACATCGATGCTTAGAAAGGCAAACATTCGGTACCCCTCGGATGTATACACTTTCTTTTTCGAAAAGTATAAAGAGAAGTAATTACGGGGAATTTCTCAAAGTCAAAAATGTATTGTTTATGTACACGATGTATTATCGTCAACAGCGTACAAGTACGCTCCGAATTTGGAAAGTTTGCTTACACAGCAATATGCATGCGTAAATGTACACTCTGATCTGATAATACATGCGTTTTTACTTGTTTTCATAGCGTAAAAAACGCAAATACGCAGCTTATCTGGAGCTCTGGATTCATAAATCACACTATCCATGGAAACTAACAAATGCATGTATATGTAGGAACAGTGCTATCCCCTCCCCCAACCGTTAATACAAAATATTGACAGTTCGATTCATATCAAAATGCAATTGGTCCAGTTACCACATATCTATAAAAAAAAAATACAATACATAGCCGCATCATCTCACTAAGAGGGTGGAGTTGAGCGCATCAAACTAGATTAACCCCGCCAATTTTCATTGAAATTTTTATACCAAGCCAGGTCAATGACAGCAAAATATAATATACAGGTATATAGATATACAAGTAGTTTACGATGATCTGAAATAGAGAAATCACGAAAGCAATATGTCATTTCTTTTGATATGTGAATCTTTAATGCAGAACTTGAGTGGTTTCCTTAATCAAAAAAAAATAATGACAAACAATGATATTTACAAGTACAGAAACACTTCAGAAAACCACAACAAAGGTACAAACATAAGGGCATGACGAATAAAAAAAGCAAAAAAATAATAAATAAACCAAATAAGATTCAGAAATCACACTATCAATGGAACCAAACAAATCCATGTATATAGGAACACTGTTGCCCCGCCTCACCTTAAAGCCACAATACTGACAGTATGGTCCAGGTACAATATATCTATGAACTACTATACATGGGCGCAGTAATTCACTTAAGGAGGGGGGGGGGGAGGTAAGCCCATGAAATTAGTTTAACGCCGCCACTTTTTTTTTAAATGTCTGTGCCAAGCCAAGAAAATGAACGGTTATATATTTGAGTGTTGGAGGTATCGATGTTTCCTCTTTCTACGATTTTGATATCGGATTTTTGAAGTGCTACTAAAAAACTAAAAACGTAAGTTCGCCTGCAGTTTTATAATCACTTTTGGGGTGCATGTTGTCGTTATCATAAAAGAACTTACGGTAACAACGAGATGAAGACCAACAATAAAGCGGTGAATTGATGTGTCAGATCGCTTTACTTGGTTTTCTATAGGTACTATAAATTCATAAAACTCTAATCTTAATTCAAAACCTACACATTTCAAATTCTGCATATTTATGCGGAACAATAAAAAATAAATACCACACTGTCGGAACAACGAATATAAATCGGCATGTTTGAATTGCCTTAGGAGATCCAATTATCACGAGGGGGTGGTTGGGATACAATTAACCGATCTAAGCAGGCACATGTTTGTGCAGGTCAAAAGCTAGGACCAGGATTTCCAACATCACAGGTTGTGGTCTTTCCTATGTTCATTGAGTTGAGTTTACTTAGAGGTCATTGTTTGTTTTGTTGATATTGAAGGACTTATTGAACATCACTGTTTAAACTTTCCTTCCATAATGACAATAGGTTTAATCTATTCAACAAAACAAATCAATTGCAGATAACAATGTACTGCAAAACACGCCAGAGGATTAAACTACAGCTGACCAGAGATTGCTTTAATCAATGTGTCAACATTCATATTCTGGTCACTTAATGAGATATGTACTAAGTGAAAAACATCATAATAGATAAATAAATACCCAAATAGATCGTAAAGGTGTGAAACCTATAATTAATTTCTTTAAGGTTTTCTACTAAATTTGTGTTTTTTCGAGCCTACCTGGCCATTTTATCTTAAGTTTAACCTTTCGAAGACCATACATTTTCTGAAACGTCCATGATTCCTCTACGTTCTGTCAAAATATCAGGCCATGTTTAAAGTCTTGCAGTGAAATGCCAGGCTATGGAAAATACCTACTCTAAAAATAGCTCTGTCATCCCCAAGAAATTCCCTATTTATAGGTCATGCATCAAATCCTCCATATCCATATTAAAATACAATTAAATCAATCAAATTTGGGCTCAAAATAATCCTTATACATTTAACTTCAATTATCAATTTAATTATTCCATTCCATTCAGTATTTGTCACAATACAACAAAGTTAAAGGAACTTTTTTTAAAAAGGGACTACTTATGTTCTTAGCTCTGATTGGTTGAATTACTGGTTTGACACCTAAATGGATTTGGCAATTGTTCATAAAGTGTATCCTCTTCCTGAATATGGTTAAAATATGGAGGGGTAAGGCTTAGGGCTATGGTGTTTAACGCCACTTTCAACAATATGTCAGTTATAGTGGCGGTCAGTTTTATTGATGGAGGAAACCGGAGTATCCGGAGAAAACGACCGACCTGTCGCATGTAACTGGTAACTGACAAACTTGATTACATAATGTTGTATCGAGTACATCCCGTCTGAGTAGGATTCGAAATCACAACATTAGTGTAATATAAATTAAGCATTGCACTTATTTGTAAATTGTACGTTTGTCCTTGTACTCTCTCTATTATATATTTTGATAATTAAATAAATTGAAAACAGATGTGTTTATTTTAATGACAAATCACTTAAAATTAGTTTATAACCAAATGAAGGTGGGAAAACAATGCGTGTCAAGTCTTTTCCTGTTTGCCAAGAATATTTGATTTGAGTTTAAACTTAATATGCATGATATATGACAATTTTGGTCCGTACCTGTACATATCAGAAAACTAATATTCAATGAACTCCCCTAATGGACTGTCAATAATAGAAGCAGAAGAATTGCCTGCCCGCGAAATTAACTGTCTGATATGAAGTAAATAAATTAACAATTTATACATGTATAGCGAGGTGAATATTGTACAATTATTGACTTTTAATGAGGTCTACTCATGGCTATACGGACCTGGTCAATGATTGATTGACCGAGATGATCAGATCAACGGCCGAGGTCAATCAATCATTGACAAGGTTCGTATAGTCATGAGTAGACTGTTGGCCTCGGTCAATCAATCATTAATCAGGTCCGAATAGTCATGAGTAGACTGAAATTAAAAGTCAATAACTGCTTTATTAAATAATAAGGAATTTTTCAAACTTTTCAACAGTATATTCAACAAAATAGGCTACAATTGTTTTATCATTTTTCAAGATAATTTAAATATTAAAATTTTGAAATATGATGAAAATTTTGAAAGCTTAGAAATTTTATGAAAATTTTGATTTTTTGGAAAAAAAAAAATAATAATAAATTTTTTTTGAAATTTTTTTGAAAATTTTGAATGAAGATTTTTTAATTTTGAAATTTTTGAAAATTTTGACCTTTTTTGGCAATTTGATTGGCCGACTGAAAATGAAATCTCGTCTCTGCTTGGACAACGTTGAAACACCGAATAGACAATAGACAAAAATAGACACAAGCCCGAATATACTTCACCCGAGGTGTACTCACTGCACGCGAGGTGTACTCACTCTGAGGTAGAGTTGAGAAAATGCTGCTTGGGCCAATCAAAAAAAAGCGAAATTTCTTATTATTTAATAATCGTTGTTATTACATATTGATTTTATTTAAACAATTTTATTGGCTATCATGCTGTCACCTGACATTCCGTAAAATTTGATATTGTTTGATTAAAACTCGTATTGACTTGGTTTCACTTTCGTTTTCGTTTAATGTAATAAAACAATTACAGTCTTTTGTATCGGTCAATACGAGTTTTTATGGACCTTAGAAATCAATATTCACCTCAGCCTAAAGGCTTCGGTGAATATCGTTTTTAAGGTCCATAAAACTCGTATTGACCTCAACAAAAGACTATAATTGTATATTATCAACCCGAAAGGTTGTTTTCCCAGATTGTTTTAGCACCTGGTTAACAGCAGGATTTTATTTGCCTCATAGCTTTTAAAGAAGGTATATATTAATGTGACACTTGGGGTCAATACCGAGTAAAGGTGACACTTGGAGTCAATACCGAGTAAATGTGACACTTGGGGGTCAATACCGAGTAAATGTTAGCAATTTATTATCATGCAGATACAGTATAAATAGCAGACACATCTGCATAAAAATACTAAGTAATTATTTGACAAGTGACAAATTCAGGGCTACGGGTTAAGAGTTATGTGTGATTAATTCCATTTTCCTCAACATTTCAGTTATATCGTGGCGGTTTTTTTAGTGGAGGACAACGGAGGAGTACATGGAGACAACCACCAACTTTCCGTAAGCCAACTGGATCGCATAGCTTATCGAGTACACCTGGTCTTAGATGGTAGTCAAACGCACAAACCTACGTGATAATAACACAGATTCCATATGTTCCTATCATACGATATAGCAACAGAGGCCCAATTGTAAATTTGACATATATAAATTGGTAGGAGTAAGGGGAGTACTCGAAGAAAACGACCAAACTGGCACAAGTCTCTAACACACTTTATCATATTAAAGTTCTATCAAGTACACCTCACCATGGATGGGAATAGAAAAAATGGAAGCAATTGTTCATATGACACGAATATCCACGATTGAACCTTAAGTATACAGTTACTTTTTTTTCCGGAAAATCAAGGGACAAAACAACAGAACGGAAAAAGTGGAAAAGTCCGAATCGAATCTGGCCTTCCTTTTATGGTCCATAACCTTGTGAATAAATTTCAAATGATTTCTGAAAGGAGAATTCAAATTATTGAGCGGAAACCAAACGTGGGACTTCCGGAGGCACATGGGTAAAACTTACCGTTCCCCGACGCCTGACGGCGGGTGAACAGCGATTAGCATTATAGCAACATGTTAAAAATGGTAATAAATGGCAAACCTATTTGAAGTCTTTTCTTCGTATTTTTCATCAAAAGATAATAGGAACATGTTAAGCCCCCTTTCTTGCTTCATTATCTAACACTTAGTATAGATAGACATTTTAAAATAAGCTATTTTGCATTTTAATTCTTGCCGACGTGCCAGATATATTCTAACACGGTAGTTTCGAATTCGTTTAGTAGTTGAATCTATTTATATCAACCTTTTCTATCAGTATCGAAAACTACCAGAAATGTTTTTTATTTGTATTTGTTTATTCTCACTTTTTTTTTTTTTTTTGAAATTCGGGATTTCCTAATTCTAACCGAATTTCTACTTTCTGAAATTGAAAAAAGGTCACTTAATGTCAAAATCTGACAAAATCTACTTAATGTTGAACCAAAATATATCTAATTTCCAAATATAACTTCCCCATTGCTAAAGTTTTCCCTAATAAACAAATAAATCAACTTTTCCATTTCCTCAAACTTCTCTATAATTCCATTCCTTTAAAAATCGGTCATTTGAAACTATTTCAATTTAAATGTTGAATTCATTGCATATTTAACTTTTTAAAAACCGACAAATTTCAATTTATATACTTTCAGAAATAAATTGATATCATGCACACAACCTTGCCTTATATCATTACTGGAGCAACAAGGCAATTATTTATGCTATCACGAAATATTGAAAACATCGGTTGAAATTTTTACAAATAATAAAAATGAAAGTAGAAAAATGTCACTGGGATGGGTCTATGGCAATCGTAACTACTCGGCCATTCTCGCTATCCTGCAAATAACCTCGTATGCATTAGGCGTATAAATCGCACTACTTTTCACATGTCAGTTACATGAAAGTTTGATAAAGTTATATTTTAAGCAATTTTCTATATTTCAATCAAAGTTTTAATTAGTTTTGCATGATTAGATTTTACTTAGTATGTCTTCCATATTGGATTTTCGTGGACTATATTTTTGTGCGGCTTAACTTAACTTAACTTCCGGCAAACAATTTAAGAAGAATTTCTACTATGTACGTACGAGGTTATTTGCAGGATAGCGAGAATGGCCGAGTAGTTACGATTGGGGCCTATGGACGATGCTTTGAAAAGGGAGACAATTGATATAGTCGGAGAAAATCTTTTAACATGACATCAACGATTTATTATTAGAAACTGCTGCACATTTTCTCTAACATGTTAGGTACGGGTAAAACATAGGGCATACATTGGTACCGCGCAAAAATGGCGCATTGTATACCCCGTAATGGAGAAAATATTTCTATTTCTGATCGGATGTTATGAAATACGATAACAATATAAAACAAAATACCAGTAGAGGTGGAACAACTGGAATTTCTTACGAATAATAAATTTTAAAAAAAATCAACAACACAAACCCACATGGTAACCAAGGGCAACAAGGATGCCCATTATATATATATATATATCTTGTCCATATGAAAGGAATCAAGAATAAGTGTGTACTCAAGTCTGGGTAAACATAAAACTTTCTGGGATTATGGGTTGGGCATTATAGTGTTTAACGCCAATTTCAACAATATTTCAGTTATATCGTGACAGTCAGTTTTATTGGTGGAGGAAACGGGAGGACCTGGAGAAAAGCACCGACCTGTCGCAAGTCACTGTCAAACTTTATCACATAATGTTGTATCGAGTACACACAGATTCTCTGATATTTACTATAACATCATATGAATAACAAAAAAACAACACAACTTTAATAATGAACAATCCGCTGATTGGTCATATACAGCTTGGGTGATATTAGTTCTCAGAGAACGCTAATGAGCTTAGAGTTCCCTAAAGAGCGTGTAATTGCTGAAATTATTATTTTATGGAATTAAATCTGTTTCGTGTGTAATCTGAATATAATATATTTCATATTACTGTAGATATTATACGAACACAATTTTCGAAGAAGAAAAAATGATCAAATTACAATCTTTGCAAGCGAAATGCTCTCTTGTCCTTTCATGAACACGGACAATCGTTGCAATCATAGTTTTTTTTTCTAAAAGAGAGAAGTCTGAAAGGCTTTACAGCTGTAGTTAGAAAGCATTAAACTTGCTATGAAAGGTCATTATATTAAACTTGAGTTCACCTTCGGTTTTTAGTGGGGTTCGGGTTGCTCAATGTTTAATTTCCTGTGGACCATTGTTTGTATTTTGTGCTTTTTCGCTTGGCCATTTGTATTGTCTGTCCTTCTTCGATTTAGGGATTCTGATTACCCCTTTGATATCTTCAAACTTTTATTATAGTAAAATAAAATAACATAATGGCAATTGGATAACCCAAAGAATTTCATTAAGTTGTCACCAGCTCAATAAATTTTTCCCTCCCAGCTGTCAATAACCATTTACACTTTAAAAACGTTCATATATATATATTTGTTTATTAATTTACAATAATATTTCAATAAAACATGTCTCAAATTATCAATTGAATCCTGAATATTGACAAACAGACTCATAAATAGGTCAAAATCATATTTTTTCCCCTGATACACTGAAGTCACAAAATATTATCCCTAGTTAATGAGATTATGAACCTGCCTATATTTCAAGATGTTCCTTACAACATTGACTCATGTTGTACTTTCTGCATGCAGTGTTGGCCATCTTTGATTTTGAATTAAAATTAAAAAAAAAAACAAAAAAAAAAAAAAAAAACCCCAAACAATACACATACACTTAGTAAAGAAAGATATAAGGAACACCCATGAAGCTTTAAACGGCGTGGGTTCGCGCCCGGCTTTGTAAATTACAACAAAAAAGAGTGCACTCGACTCGCAGCCGCAAGTGATAAAGTTTACTAGTTACTTGCCCATGGTCGGTGGGTTTCTCCGGGTTTCTTTCACCACTAAAACGGGTCGCCATGATATAGCTGAAATATTGCTGAAAGCGGCGTTAAACACCAACAATCAATCAATTAAATCAATCAATCATGAAGTTTTAAGGATTTTATTTACATATCCAAGGTAATAGCAATAAATAATATGTGAAATTCCTCGACAATAGCATCCAATCAAAAACGGCAGTTCTTGCTTTCTTTCGGAGTTTCGCATCATCATGATCATCATTATTTGGTTTTAACTTCGTAATTTTGACATATCAAGACAAAATCTTGTTTTCATGTGAAGATTAAGAAAAATTCTGAAGATACAAAAGGGGTTATCAGAAGCCGTAATTCGGAGAACAGACAATAAAGTAGCCACAAGAAAAAGAACAAACAATGACCTATAAACCACTGCATAGAAAACTAAAACGCCACTAAAACCGGGGTGACATCCGGAAGGTACCCTGTAAGGAAATTATTCCATTTATTTGATAAATTGGTCACTCTGTAGTTGGATAGTTATTAGTTTTAGCATTCAAACTATATAGCTGTCGTATTTAAAGAAATAGTACCCAAGCCAGGTAGATACTGTAGTCTTTGTTTTCATTTTCCACCAAGATGAAAGGTTTCTATATCAAGAATACATCTCGGGAGAAAATTACGAAATTTGGGAGTGTTATTTTACAATGTTGCAAATGTATTTCATAATTGTCTTTTAAATCCGCAGATTAATGACTCGTCAACTAGAATTATTTCTGTTATGGGATAAAATAACTTTTTTTAAGCAGTTATAGGCTCAAGTACAATTAGGTTTCTATCATCGAATAGAGAACGGGGATCATGGTTATGGTGCTTAACGCCACTGTCAACAATATTTCAGCTATATATCATGGCGGTCAGTTTTATTGGAGGAGGAAACGGGAGATCCTGGAGAAAACCACCGACCTGTCACAACTCATCGACAAACTTTTCACATTATGTTGTATCGAATACACCTCGCTTGGGCGGGACGCGTAATAGAGAACGCCTTTGGTTGATTTACAATTGATGAAATGTTTCCTCCCTATATACTGTAGCACACGATCCTTGAAATCGGCATATCAAAATGCAAATAAACACATATTAAATATAAGTAAAAAAAAACGCCACAGGGGTAAAATTGACATAAGAGACTATCAAATGTTATAGTTAGACACAATTTAAAGTAATGGAACAATGCTTTTCTTGCTGTTCTAAAATTTTTGTGACGGTAAGGTCGTCTTGTATCACAACCCAGTGTGTTTTCCTTTAATCTTTAGTATTTTCTAAATGAAGATAACTATACAGGAGGTGGAGTCAAGATAGCTATTTTTGGGCAAAGCATTTGCTATTTAGCGTGCTTTAGCTGTGACCTAATTTTGATAGAACACAGAAATAAACACATTGTAACTTTTTTTTTACCATTGGTACACACTGAAATTTTTTGACAAGTGATAGACATTTTGGGTGCAAAGTGGTACTAAGTGCAAGCTTTCTTAAATCTGACATTGGAAAAAAACTATAAAACAAGCAAAAAGATTGACAAAGTGATCCCTACGTGTTTGTTCATGCAGATATCATAAAAACACATGAAAAATTCTTTAACTTTACTATTTTTTTTATTCAAACAAGACAAATTAGTTGTCCGTTTTGACTTGTTCAATGCACATGCACTGTAGACCTATAGAAAACAATAATGCCCAATTCACGTACGCAACGAAAATTATCAGTTTTGCAATAAAAAAGTGATCATATTTGAGTACCTGAAAAATAGGAAACTAAAAATAAATAAAATATTCGTATGCTTAGGCCACACCAATTTAAGTTTTAGTTATTTGGATTCGCTCGCTCCACTTTTTCCAGAATGTAATTTTTTATTTTAAATTGCATTTAAATAACATTTAAATTGCACGTCAAAAATTCTGAAAAACCCACAGGTACTCGAGGACAGGACCCTGTACGGTACCCCTCCTACCTCATTACTATAAAAAAAATGCTTTTTTAACAATATATATACCCATGTCTTTATTTAATACATATGTTTACTATCCACGTCCAAAAAAACAGACAGGGTCCTATCCTCGAGTACCTGTGGAAAAACCGCCTCAGATTTTCCATTTTCTTTAAAAATAAAATGAAAAACTGTTCGCTCTCTTCTAAATTTTGTAAAAATCAAGAATTTTTTCAGAAAAAGTTGTGTCATGTGTGTGTCGCATCAAAATCTTACCTTCGCCTCTAAAATATTTCAATTTCAATAAAAAAAATGAAAAAAAAAGATCGTCCGTCATGTTCGCTGCCATTTAACGTTTTGACGTTAACCACGTGTTTTATTAACAATAAAACTGCAGCAGAGCTGCGAGAGTAGTCGATTAAAAACACCAAAAAAACATAAATTAAATCATTGTATCCAATATCTCATTTTATTTAACTAAAGATTTTTCCTCGTATTTCAAGATTAGATGGGATAATTCCATCAAGCGGAACAATTTTGTTTGACGGAAAGGCCCGAAAAAGTCCGATTGCCAAAACATAATTATTACATTTTAATATTGATAGCACGAATGCCAATCTGTATGACATGGCGAATTTTTGGTACGAATTTGCTTGCTAAATACCTGTTACACTTAACTTCCGGCAATGTGTTGCCATGGGATCCATTCCGACTACTTTTGAAATTGTGTTCGTAATGGTCGTGCCTTCGCCACGACTAGTAAATTAATTTTATTATACAAGATATGCCTTCGGAACGAAAACTTAATGTTTATTTGTCTTTGAAAATAAAGGGCGAATCAACTTCCGTCAAGGTGTTGCCATGGGACCCATTTGCAGCATTTAATGTGGCCGTGCTGATTCATTCTTTTGTTCATTTCGAGTGTGCCTTCGGCACGACGATGTTATTTCTTTATTCGTAGTGTTCGTGGCTTCGGCACGACACAAAGTTTATTATTTATTTCGTTTACGAAACCTTCAATGACAACTCTGCCCTCTTCAAGTTCGAAAGTAAAACCCTGTTTTGTATTTGAATGATATAGTCGTGACTTCGGCACGAAGCGTAAGTTTTAATTCTCAATACAATTTTAAAGTCATTATTTTATTTTATTTGTTTCGTGTTGGTCGCGCCTTTGTTCAATTACGAAAACAGGCAAATGGCTTAAGCTCCTCACACTTCCGCTTCCGATTTCAAAGGTTTACAAGTATCAACCATATTCGCTTCGCTCACAGCTGGGTTGATAAAAAAACTTGTTACCACGTCACTGACTGCTGGCGTACGTGACCAAGATCAGCCTTCTCAAAAGTTGGTAAAGTGCGACAGACGTCAATCACACATTTGTTTCCGTTTGGTTGGTTATGATACAAAACATTTAGAATACTTTTAATTTCTTGTATGTGCAGATAAACTGATATCGGGCACGCCCTCGATCAGTTTATCAGCACATACACGAAATTAAAAGTACTCTAAATATTACTTAAACAATGAGCTTACACTGAAATGAGCCCATAGCCTGCAGTTGATTCGCTCTATTTACTTAGGTTGATAAACGCTACATCTGATAAACTTTTCTTGTTGTTCATGCTATTTTTGGTGTATAGAATACCATACCCCAGAGGCGCGGTTATCGACAATAAAACAAAATACGATAATAAGCAAACTAGTTTTAAGTGGGCTGACTAATTGGATGGACTAGATATATGTCTTAGAAAATAACATCTAATTAAAGATTAAAAGTTGAAGAGGTGTTAGAATTCTACACTCATTCATGATACATGCACAACTATATAAAATGTGAACTTCCTTTCCAAGTACTGACCATCAACTGGACAGTGCGATCATACCTTCAAATGTACAATGCGCTGACAAATCGATCGAGACGAATACTTTAGGAAATGTCTTCTGTATTCCCCGTTATAGAAATAGAAATACTAAATCTATTTGAATACAGAAATGTTTCACTGAAGTTTTCTTTTCCAGAAAAAATTGCAAACAAAAAAGGTGATATGAGGTTGGTGGCAATAATAGACATACATTTCCTTTTTTTACCCAAATTTCATCACTAATTACCATGCTTCCAAACATTCTCTAAAATCATTTGGCATTCCAGTCTTTTAACTATGAGCGTACTTAACGAAGGTTATTAAAAAACGCGTCGTACGATATCTACGTGTTTACCAAATGATTTCAAGACGACTTTCAACTCCAACGGTAAATGGACACTGGTAAATGTACCAAAATGACCTAAACATGCACTGAATAAGCTGCACAATACAATTTTCTTATCCTCAAAGGCTTTTTAGATCTTGTAAACGGCATCAAGCAGTTATTAATTACAGAACTGAATATATTATCGTAAAGTGATCAGGGTCTTCTGAATCACATTTATGCTCAGGAGATAACTGTAGTGTATTTGAACATTTCACGGCATCAATTGGAGATTTGATGGTCGCAAATTGAGTTTACTGGCGACGCGATAACTGATTACATATGATGTCTTACGAAAATGACATTGTGTACTATCTAATATTTAAATGATGGTTAAGTTATCCCAATGGGTTCTGAGTATATGTTATTGTACGGCGACTATGCTGTGCTGACAGTAGATCACATGGTCTTTTGGACCAGATGTTAATTTCTCATTTCAAGAAAAATAAGTTTGAAATTGGAATTTTCATATACTATAATTAAGTGACTTCGATTTTAGCTATATTATTTCTTTTTTAATATACATGTAAAAGCATTGTCTGAACTGTAATTATGTAGATACAATTAATTGTGCAATGAATATACAGACACTAGATGCATATTACGCATGAGTGATTGCTTGACACAAAAAGAGAAAATTTCAGCTCTATCATGGAGCGAACAAGCTACTTTTTGATGAGATGGTGGTGATATACGTTTGGTACTAGACCAACAAGCGGAGTTGGACGTTTATAGTGGCAGCCCACTGCAACAACACACCACGGGTAGACATGATTACCACTTCAATTAAGAAATAATGCATGGAATCTATACTGTGTTGTGAAATTTAACATGGGTTGGTGGATAAATTTACTCATATCCGGTCAATCCATGTTAAAACTCACAACACAGTATGGCTTCCATGAATTGTTTCGATTCTGATATGTCTAACAGTACAAATACGGTAGTATTCTTTGATGGGAAAGACGGTAATTTATATTTACGTTTGCGGGCAATGTCACACAAAATGTATGCTGCCAAATTCGAGCAGACGATAACTCATGTGCATTTACGCGTTTTAATTGCACATCGCATATTTATTAATTTTGGATATGTTGATTATTTTCAGTGAATATAGATGTTTAAAACGTTAACAACCATGTAAATAATTTTATTTTGTGATTTTATCACCTGACTTAAATGTGTGCATCGCGCATGTGCTAATGATATTTTGACATCTAAATAAATCGCTCGTTTGTTTTCAAAGCGAAAGAAGGAGGACATATTAGAATCACTAATCAATCTTTGTGCTACCTCTACAGAGAAGCAACACACACCAATCTCATAGTATTGAGCTCAAATCATTGATCTACTCTACTCAATGCTTAGTTCGAAAAATAATATCACACCAATATATATGACTTTTTCGAAGAAACTTGACATTTACACTATTACACTCTTATAATTGGAACAAAGATTAGTACCGGTAGAAATGGCCATAGTATTACTGATGCAAACAATAATGCATTCATTTTTGTTGTCTCTGATCGCTGGTGATTTATAGAAAAAAATGAAAAAGTTTTATTGAAGAGTAGGGTAAAGTGGTGCTGTAAATAGTTTTAAACTGTATATACGGACAACTTTTAACGGCCTTGTGTGAAAGCTACGCCACACTAGTCTTCCTGTGAGTTGATGGTGTTTGACGGCCCTTCAGAGTATTCCAGTAAATAAAATAAATATATTCATACAATGGCTTGAACAATTAGTAGTCCATTCAAAAGTAGAACGTCGGTGAAGTGAACCATTCCGCACTGGGACGTTTTTTCTTGTTATATTAAGTCATCAAATCTTGCTCGTTAATCAAATTTATTTACCATACACAAAATACATAATATTAATTAACCAATCAATGTAGTTCTTTCCAATTCGTTACCTTGTAATTCTTAATGGCAAGGACTACTACAGATTTGATTCCAGGCAATAATACATCGCTCAAACTCAATTTGGTTATTTGATATTTTTTTCGTTCTAACTACGTTTTGATTCTTCAACTGCCAGAAAAGTTTGAAGATACAAAAGGGGTAATCAGAAGCCGTCAGTCGATGAAGGACAGACTTAATTAAGGATAAACAATGATCTACAAAACACTACATGGAAAAGTAAAACATGACAATTTGAACAACAAGAATCCCACATAAAACAGGTGAACACAGGTGCTCCGGAAGGGTGGGCAGATCCTTATAAAAATCTAATAACTCTCTTTCTAATTAGGTTTCTATCTTTATTAACAAAAGTTCATGGTCGGTATTATGAGCCTTGGGTGCTTATTTCTGTTAATTTAATACCGATATTTAGACACTATATATTATATGTATATATTGTTTGCAGTTCATGCGGTTTTTACGGCAACCCTAATTAAAGGATATCATCAAACTTTAAATTTACGTTCTCTGTAAAGAATTATTAAACTAATTATAATTAGCATTTGAACACATGCATATATCTTACAGTTTAAAATAAAATTATTTAACAAAAACTACTTTACATGAATGAATAGACACCGATGTTATATAAACAATCCCCATTACATTTCAGTCTACCAGACATTTCCATTTGGTATATGAAAGTAGGGATAATTGATAAAAATATATCACCGCATAAATAGTTCAAGACTGAGTTCAGGTTACGAACAGTTAGAGAATAATTAATGTCTTGCAATGTCTTTTGGTTGTAACGTCAATATTAAAGGAATAGGGTGTTTAACGTCAGTTACAACAATATTGTAGTTATATCGTAGCCGTCAGTTTTATTGGCGGAGGAAACCGCAGTACCCCGCGAACAACCACCGACCTTCCGCAAGTCACCGACAAACTTTATCACATAATGTTGTATCGAGTACACCTCGCCATTAACGGGGTTCGAACTCACAACTTTAATGGTGATAGGCACTGACTGCATAGGTAGTTGCAAATCCAACTACCATACGATCAAGAATACGACAGCCCCTCAATATTAAAGGAATTCGGAACATTATTAATATCCCTGTAAATAGTTAGGTGAATGTAAAGAATTTATTTAACAAAAACAAACTAGCAATCACGTCATGGTGGGAGATTATATGATTTTTCTAAAATAAAACAAGCTAAATCATATTCACTTATTGATACCTTTGATCATACAAGAGACATTGTCATCGTCCTAAAAATAAGATAATCTCAGTTATTTTCTCTTAGAGATATCTTTGATGCATTCAAAAACCGCTGGTTATTCATTACATTCGCAACACCCATTTTATCTTGCTTAAATCGCTTCGAGATTTTGCGCTTCAAACGACATACTTTAATGGATTTATTCTGGAATATCGGCTAATTAATATCAATGATGATGTAGCTAAATTTCGACTTTTTAAACCAGTTCGGGCAGAATTGTTATTACAAGATAAAAGATGGTTCATTCATGATTAAATGTTCCAATATAGGAATCAATGCTATCAATCTTTGCAACATCTTGAATCATGACGAAGTGACGTCCCATGATTCTCGGTATTGTTAAAATCAAACTGTGCCTATTGTATCATACAATTACACAAATACGATGACATAACAAAAGTCAATTGCAAAAAGGCATTGCAGAAGTTTAACCTTGAGGAATACCTACAACATCCACTTAAATATGACAGTTCCCATTCTCCTATTGATTATAGCCTGGACATGTCACAACAGGTTATTGGAATATAATCAACAATGTTAATCTCCGAAAGATCATCACTCATGGACTCTAAATCCGGGAACCAAAACATATCAACAGTAACCATAATTTTAATATAATGATGGTGTCCAGACCATGGGTTTATATAGAAGAGATCGTACTGGACACCTTGCCAGAATCCTTGTCGATATATTTCTATAAATGTATGCTCCTTGTATAGTCCTATGAGGTCGAGTTTATACAAAATTTTATCAAAGAAAAAAGAATTGCATAAGTTAAAGCATAATCATACTTTCAGGTATATTGATGATTTCCGCATGAACACGATGTTCGGTTCGTGTTAACCTACAGTTGTTTGTCGAAGAGCTCATATTTGTGCATAGTGGTGTTCAACACATATTGTGTTGTGCTTTGCCTTTTTTCGTCTTGTGTACCCTATGTTGCCAGTTTCCCATTGATTGTCCTTATTTGATTGCCTCTTCGGTATTCTCTAACGATTATTATCTAAAACTTGAAAAAAAAAGAAACAACAGGGCAGCTTCATCTGCCTCATTTCGTGATATTTACCCCAAGTTTGGTCATCTAATTTACCAGACTCAATGACAAAGGAAACGCCTTTAATTTTACCATTATAAATTTCCAACGCCTTGATATTAATATACTAACCGCTCCTGTGTATGGATTTTATATTTCATAACTTATATGACACAGTCGAGCTAGTAGTTTGTATTCAGACGTTACACACGAGCTTGTAGTTTGTATTCAGACGTTACACACGAGCTTGTAGTTTGTATTCAGACGTTACACACGAGCTTGTAGTTTGAATTCAGGCTTACTACAACTTCACTGTCTTGATTTAAATATATTTTATTGTTAAATATATACAATTGAATTGGATTCACCATCTACTGAATACTAATCTATAATGTCAAGGATTCTTAAAGAGTCGTCTCATTTAGTCTATGAAGAGTTTTTGTGATGATGTCAACACCTTGTTGAAAGAATCATGTTACATGTTACTGAGAACAGATTACGAGATATTATTGGCAAGTATATGTAGATTTTTGATAAAAATTTAACATTGTTTCACAATTATATCTTCCGATGACCATGGCCTTGTGTACTGTCTAACATTTATATGATGGTCAAGGACATCGGTTTTCTTTTATAAAGAACTGATAAAGTATCATAATAAATATGACAACATCTGCGTCACGAAGAAAAAGTATATGATGTTTAAACTTCACGATTCTGTAGGTTTCGGTATTCTTTACTACAATTCTACTCACTCAGTTATTTGTGAGTCTCGACATTTTACTCACATGTGAAAATGACGAGACTACATTGTGTCACCATGAATTATGCTTAGGCCCATAAAACTAGCTTTATAGAAATGTCTGTACTGAGATAAGAATGTGAATGGTCATGAATACATGTACATGTATGTGTTAGAGATGTCGATGCAGCCCCTGTATCTACGATTTCCTTATTCGATTGTAGAACTGTTCTGACAGAGTTGTATTTTCCGCTTTCTATTTTATAAATGAAGCTGTTTTTAATTCAACATACTGTCTGTGATGTAAAATTCTCCCGAAGATTTAAGGTTTTTTTTTGTTTTTTTTTTTTTAATAATAATTTTTTTCGTGTTCAAAATTAGATCTTCTCTCAAGAAGAGTTTGAAGATACCAATGGGGTAATCAGAATTCGTAAATAGAAGAAGAACAGACAACACCGTATTCCTTTTCGTATTGCAACTATTTATATTCTAGCTACAATGCAAGCCACTCTTTATGCAAATATTCCTTGCATCCCACCATATAGTGGTCTTATTAATCTATAAACGTTAAAACGAGATTTGTTTTTTTAATGTATGTTATCTATAACAGTTTAGTTTCTTACGTAGGTCGACACACGCGATTTACAGATACTCATGAAAGTTCTATTGGCTAAATCTATCAACACAATACGTATTCAGCGAATAATGACGAGCTTGTATACGAGTTACGTCATTTGTTTATCCAGAGGCTTATGCTGGTTGGCATAATAGTAAATCATAAAATTGCAATTTAATTTAGGTTGGTTGGTTTGGTTCATGGTGTTTAACGCCACTTTCAACACTATTTCAGTTATATCGTGGCGGTAAGTTTTATTGGTAGTAGAGGACACCGGAGTACCCGGAGAAAACCACCGACCTGTCGCAAGTGACTGACAAACTTGATCAAATAATGTTGAATCGAACAGGGTTCAAACTCACAACTTTTAGTGGTGATAGGCACTGATTGCACAGGTAGTTGTAATTTCAACTATAGTCCGTTTGACTTCTATAAATCTTCAGAAAAAAATTCTTAAAAATTCAGTTTTCAAATCAACATTTTTTTTTCTAGATGAATATTAATATATGATATATACGAACTCTGACAATTAATTTAAAAAAAGTTCGTCCATTATTAACAAAGTTACCCATTAGGTCTATGTGTTAATTATATTTTCAGAAGTGTAAAAATCTTCATGGAGTGAGTCCAAATAGTGTAAGAGCCCAACCATCAAAACAAAATAACAGACATGTGCTTTCAATGTATATGTCATAGTACCATGTGACATAGGCATTTAAATATTAAAAGGCTACTCACCAACTGACCATTAAGGTGATAGTCTATTTTATTGATGTCCTTTAATATTTAAATTTCCTATGTCACATGGTACATCTGTTATTTGTACTCACTCCATCCAGATTTTTACACTTCAGAAAATATAATTAACATAGAGACCTAATGGGTAACTTTTTTTTAATAATGAACCAAAAATTTTGAGATTAATTGTACAAGTTCATATATATCATACATTAATATACATCTAGAAAAAAATGCTGATTTGAAAACTGGATTTTTAAGAAAAAAAATTCTGGAGATTTATAGAAGTCAAATGGACTATACTATACGATCACAATCACGATGGCCCCTCAATTTAATTTAGGAACAATACAACGTCTAAGGTACATTAGTAGATCAATATCACAGTGCGTTAACCTCAATTCAGTCCCAACGATGTGTTTGCTCAAAACAAACGGACAGACATTTTAGTTATTTACATATGTCAATGTAATATATAGTTCTTAGTATAAACAAACTGTAGAAAATATGCAAATTTCCTTTCTTTCAGACATTCTAATTAATCGAATCAAGTAAATCACATATTTAATCCAGACGGCAGTTAGAATAAATTATCAGCTTTAATACTCTCCCTTTCGTTTTTGCTTTCATCTGGCTATAGCGTGTATAACACGTAATGGTATGAACGTAAGTGTTCATGATAAAAGAACAGCATCATAAGAGAGGGGGAAATGTCAAAAATGAAAACTTTCACCATAGAAATTCCCAAGAGTATTGACGTCAATGATGAAAAAAAAGTTTGACATTGTCCCGCTCTAATCTGTCTTATATTGTAAATTAAATTCATTACTTTCAAAGTAATCATCATTTCGATAACTATGGCAACATAAAAAAGTATAATGATATATAGAAATCTTCATTGTTTTTCCTTTCTTTCTTTCAGTTAAATCCCCCACATCAGACCTTGTTCGACCTGTTGTCGTATGGTATTATATTTTTATGACTTTGAAAGGGTCAATATCTTGAGAACTTTTTCCAATAAACGCTATTGATTTCTACTTTTCAAGACGAATCCAAACTTTTAGAGAGAAAATGTTTTAGATTTATCTCACCGGAAAGAAATCTCTCAAAATTGCATAGTAATGATTAATAATGCTTATATTGCTGATTTCCGGAGAAGAAAAATGTCCGTCACATCAGAGTTCTATCCTTGAAATATACAAAAATCATGATTAAATCAATTGTCCGACATACTAGTTATTTATCAGCTGATTCAATTAGTACGAATTCTGTTTTCGCGCTTGATTCGGTGAAGACAACAGAAATGTCATTGAATGGATGCTTGATTGTTGGTCAAGGGCACAGAGGTAAACAACAAGGAGTCGATGAACGAATAGCATCAATCAAATATATGACAATAGTTTGGGTAGGGCCGAGGGGGCAATTTGTATTTATCAATTTAACAGTTATATCATGACTACCAGACTTCATGGAAAGCCTGGACAGTTACAACGAGGTGGTAGGCGAAAATTCTCGAACATTCAAGTGTCAAGATTTTCTAGTATAATAAAAAATAAAACACACGACAGACGAAACACACAATTAATAAATATACACAATTCATCCAATAACTACGTTATTAAAGCGACAAACAAAAAAACGAGTGAATAATCCGACCTAGTGATGCTTTCCAGTTCGCAACATTTGGTGCAGAAAGAACAATCTTGTCTGTTGCGTATTACATGATCTACATCAGATTAAGGGGAATGTGTCATGATCTACATCAGATTAAGGAGAATGTGTCATGATCTACATTAGATTAAGGAGAATGTGTCATGATCTACATCAGATTAAGGAGAATGTGTCATGATCTACATCAGATTAAGGAGAATGTGTCATGATCTACATCAGATTAAGGAGAATGTGTCATGATCTACATCAGATTAAGGAGAATGTGTCATGATCTACATCAGATTAAGGAGAATGTGCCATGATCTACATCAGATTAAGGAGAATGTGCCATGATCTACATCAGATTAAGGAGAATGTGTCATGATCTACATCAGATTAAGGAGAATGTGTCATGATCTACATCAGATTAAGGAGAATGTGCCATGATCTACATCAGATTAAGGAGAATGTGTCATGATCTACATCAGATTAAGGAGAATGTGTCATGATCTACATCAGATTAAGGAGAATGTGTCATGATCTACATCAGATTAAGGAGAATGTGTCATGATCTACATCAGATTAAGGAGAATGTGTCATGATCTACATCAGATTAAGGAGAATGTGTCATGATCTACATCAGATTAAGGAGAATGTGTCATGATCTACATCAGATTAAGGAGAATGTGTCATGGTCTACATCAGATTAAGGAGAATGTGTCATGATCTACATCAGATTAAGGAGAATGTGTCATGATCTACATCAGATTAAGGAGAATGTGTCATGATCTACATCAGATTAAGGAGAATGTGTCATGATCTACATCAGATTAAGGAGAATGTGTCATGATCTACATCAGATTAAGGAGAATGTGTCATGATCTACATCAGATTAAGGAGAATGTGTCATGATCTACATCAGATTAAGGAGAATGTGTCATGATCTACATCAGATTAAGGAGAATGTGTCATGATCTACATCAGATTAAGGAGAATGTGTCATGATCTACATCAGATTAAGGAGAATGTGTCATGATCTACATCAGATTAAGGAGAATGTGTCATGATCTACATCAGATTAAGGAGAATGTGTCATGATCTACATCAGATTAAGGAGAATGTGTCATGATCTACATCAGATTAAGGAGAATGTGTCATGATCTACATCAGATTAAGGAGAATGTGTCATGATCTACATCAGATTAAGGAGAATGTGTCATGATCTACATCAGATTAAGGGCAATGTGTCATGATCTACATCAGATTAAGGAGAATGTGTCATGATCTACATTAGATTAAGGGCAATGTGTCATGATCTACATCAGATTAAGGAGAATGTGTCATGATCTACATCAGATTAAGGAGAATGTGTCATGATCTACATCAGATTAAGGAGAATGTGTCATGATCTACATCAGATTAAGGAGAATGTGTCATGATCTACATCAGATTAAGGAGAATGTGTCATGATCTACATCAGATTAAGGAGAATGTGTCATGATCTACATCAGATTAAGGAGAATGTGTCATGATCTACATCAGATTAAGGAGAATGTGTCATGATCTACATCAGATTAAGGAGAATGTGTCATGATCTACATCAGATTAAGGAGAATGTGTCATGATCTACATCAGATTAAGGAGAATGTGTCATGATCTACATCAGATTAAGGAGAATGTGTCATGATCTACATCAGATTAAGGAGAATGTGTCATGATCTACATCAGATTAAGGAGAATGTGTCATGATCTACATCAGATTAAGGAGAATGTGTCATGATCTACATCAGATTAAGGAGAATGTGTCATGATCTACATCAGATTAAGGAGAATGTGTCATGATCTACATCAGATTAAGGAGAATGTGTCATGATCGACATCAGATTAAGGAGAATGTGTCATGATCGACATCAGACTAAGGAGAATGTGTCATGATCTACATCAGATTAAGGAGAATGTGTCATGATCTACATCAGATTAAGGAGAATGTGTCATGATCTACATCAGATTAAGGAGAATGTGTCATGATCTACATCAGATTAAGGAGAATGTGTCATGATCTACATCAGATTAAGGAGAATGTGTCATGATCTACATCAGATTAAGGAGAATGTGACATGATCTACATCAGATTAAGGAGAATGTGTCATGATCTACATCAGATTAAGGAGAATGTGACATGATCTACATCAGATTAAGGAGAATGTGACATGATCTACATCAGATTAAGGAGAATGTGTCATGATCTACATCAGATTAAGGAGAATGTGTCATGATCTACATCAGATTAAGGAGAATGTGTCATGATCTACATCAGATTAAGGAGAATGTGTCATGATCTACATCAGATTAAGGAGAATGTGTCATGATCTACATCAGATTAAGGAGAATGTGTCATGATCTACATCAGATTAAGGAGAATGTGTCATGATCGACATCAGATTAAGGAGAATGTGTCATGATCTACATCAGACTAAGGAGAATGTGTCATGATCTACATCAGATTAAGGAGAATGTGTCATGATCTACATCAGATTAAGGAGAATGTGTCATGATCTACATCAGATTAAGGAGAATGTGTCATGATCTACATCAGATTAAGGAGAATGTGTCATGATCTACATCAGATTAAGGAGAATGTGTCATGATCTACATCAGATTAAGGAGAATGTGTCATGATCTACATCAGATTAAGGAGAATGTGTCATGATCTACATCAGATTAAGGAGAATGTGTCATGATCTACATCAGATTAAGGAGAATGTGTCATGATCTACATCAGATTAAGGAGAATGTGTCATGATCTACATCAGATTAAGGAGAATGTGTCATGATCTACATCAGATTAAGGAGAATGTGTCATGATCTACATCAGATTAAGGAGAATGTGTCATGATCTACATCAGATTAAGGAGAATGTGTCATGATCTACATCAGATTAAGGAGAATGTGTCATGATCTACATCAGATTAAGGGCAATGTGTCATGATCTACATCAGATTAAGGAGAATGTGTCATGATCTACATTAGATTAAGGGCAATGTGTCATGATCTACATCAGATTAAGGAGAATGTGTCATGATCTACATCAGATTAAGGAGAATGTGTCATGATCTACATCAGATTAAGGAGAATGTGTCATGATCTACATCAGATTAAGGAGAATGTGTCATGATCTACATCAGATTAAGGAGAATGTGTCATGATCTACATCAGATTAAGGAGAATGTGTCATGATCTACATCAGATTAAGGAGAATGTGTCATGATCTACATCAGATTAAGGAGAATGTGTCATGATCTACATCAGATTAAGGAGAATGTGTCATGATCTACATCAGATTAAGGAGAATGTGTCATGATCTACATCAGATTAAGGAGAATGTGTCATGATCTACATCAGATTAAGGAGAATGTGTCATGATCTACATCAGATTAAGGAGAATGTGTCATGATCTACATCAGATTAAGGAGAATGTGTCATGATCTACATCAGATTAAGGAGAATGTGTCATGATCTACATCAGATTAAGGAGAATGTGTCATGATCTACATCAGATTAAGGAGAATGTGTCATGATCGACATCAGATTAAGGAGAATGTGTCATGATCTACATCAGACTAAGGAGAATGTGTCATGATCTACATCAGATTAAGGAGAATGTGTCATGATCTACATCAGATTAAGGAGAATGTGTCATGATCTACATCAGATTAAGGAGAATGTGTCATGATCTACATCAGATTAAGGAGAATGTGTCATGATCTACATCAGATTAAGGAGAATGTGTCATGATCTACATCAGATTAAGGAGAATGTGACATGATCTACATCAGATTAAGGAGAATGTGTCATGATCTACATCAGATTAAGGAGAATGTGACATGATCTACATCAGATTAAGGAGAATGTGACATGATCTACATCAGATTAAGGAGAATGTGTCATGATCTACATCAGATTAAGGAGAATGTGTCATGATCTACATCAGATTAAGGAGAATGTGTCATGATCTACATCAGATTAAGGAGAATGTGTCATGATCTACATCAGATTAAGGAGAATGTGTCATGATCTACATCAGATTAAGGAGAATGTGTCATGATCTACATCAGATTAAGGAGAATGTGTCATGATCGACATCAGATTAAGGAGAATGTGTCATGATCTACATCAGACTAAGGAGAATGTGTCATGATCTACATCAGATTAAGGAGAATGTGTCATGATCTACATCAGATTAAGGAGAATGTGTCATGATCTACATCAGATTAAGGAGAATGTGTCATGATCTACATCAGATTAAGGAGAATGTGTCATGATCTACATCAGATTAAGGAGAATGTGTCATGATCTACATCAGATTAAGGAGAATGTGTCATGATCTACATCAGATTAAGGAGAATGTGTCATGATCTACATCAGATTAAGGAGAATGTGTCATGATCTACATCAGATTAAGGAGAATGTGTCATGATCTACATCAGATTAAGGAGAATGTGTCATGATCTACATCAGATTAAGGAGAATGTGTCATGATCTACATCAGATTAAGGAGAATGTGTCATGATCTACATCAGATTAAGGAGAATGTGTCATGATCTACATCAGATTAAGGAGAATGTGTCATGAATGTATCATGGTAGTTTGTATTATCATTAAATCTCATTGAAGAATATTTCTTTTGTTATAATATCAGATATTCTACACTACATGGCATGCATGTCATGAAGTTTTATGGCTGTTACCACAGCTAATCAAAGTTAAAAATGTGGTTGATTTTCGTTTGATCCATGTGAACAGTATTTCTGTCATATTCTCGACCAGAACAGTCTTACAAACAATACATCAATATATATACGTGTGTATATGTAAACCACCTGTTGCTTTGGTAGGTATACGGGCCCATATCTATATACGTGTGTATATGTAAACCACCTGTTGCTTTGGTAGGTATACGGGCCCATGTCTATATACGTGTGTATATGTAAACCATCTGTTGCTTTGGTAGGTATACGGGCCCATATCTATATACGTGTGTATATGTAAACCACTTGTTGCTTTGGTAGGTATACGGGCCCATATCTATATACGTGTGTATATGTAAACCACCTGTTGCTTTGGTAGGTATACGGGCCCATATCTATATACGTGTGTATATGTAAACCACCTGTTGCTTTGGTAGGTATACGGGCCCATATCTATATACGTGTGTATATGTAAACCATCTGTTGCTTTGGTAGGTATACGGGCCCATATCTATATACGTGTGTATATGTAAACCACCTGTTGCTTTGGTAGGTATACGGGCCCATATATATATACGTGTGTATATGTAAACCACCTGTTGCTTTGGTAGGTATACGGGCCCATATCTATATACGTGTGTATATGTAAACCACCTGTTGCTTTGGTAGGTATACGGGCCCATATCTATATACGTGTGTATATGTAAACCACCTGTTGCTTTGGTAGGTATACGGGCCCATATCTATATACGTGTGTATATGTAAACCACCTGTTGCTTTGGTAGGTATACGGGCCCATATCTATATACGTGTGTATATGTAAACCACCTGTTGCTTTGGTAGGTATACGGGCCCATATCTATATACGTGTGTATATGTAAACCACCTGTTGCTTTGGTAGGTATACGGGCCCATATCTATATACGTGTGTATATGTAGACCATCTGTTGCTTTGGTAGGTATACGGGCCCATATCTATATACGTGCGTATATGTAAACCACCTGTTGTTTTGGTAGGTATACGGGACCATATCTATATACGTGTGTATATGTAAACCACCTGTTGCTTTGGTAGGTATACGGGCCCATATCTATATACGTGTGTATATGTAGACCATCTGTTGCTTTGGTAGGTATACGGGCCCATATCTATATACGTGCGTATATGTAAACCACCTGTTGCTTTGGTAGGTATACGGGACCATATCTATATACGTGTGTATATGTAAACCACCTGTTGCTTTGGCAGGTATACGGGCCCATATCTATATACGTGTGTATATGTAGACCATCTGTTGCTTTGGTAGCTATACGGGCCCATATCCATATCCGTATAACTATCAGATGCCCATGTATGAGGGGTCGTACCAGAGAAATTAAATCAGGAGAGCCTGGGGTCTTATTTCTAGTGGCTACACGCCGAGTTAGATTATTTCGTCTTTATCATGAGGACACCAGAAAAAGCAAACACCAGAAGTTTGGAATATGAATGTTACAATAGTGAAAATGTCATTAATACTTTTTCTAAGAGACATTTTAATGCCTCTAATTCTGTACCTTTAATAGATATCAATTATGGATTCAACAGACATGCATGTAGATATATCATTTTTATTTTTGTCAATCTTGCAATTCAGGCGTTCAGGTTACATACAGTACCATAATGTTTAAGTCTGTTTTTTTAATAAACGATAGAAAATACCGAAGAGGTAATCAAAAATGGACAATCCAGAGAAACTGGCAGCATAGGGTACGCAAGATGGAAGAAAAACAATACAAAAACGTAAGTTTGCAAGTGAGATGGATGTCTGTTTACTATCTTCCAGATAATTGTACGCGTCATCAATAAATTCTATAGACACATTCTTGATTTATGGAACCTATGTTTAAGAGATCAATGTCACATTTATCTGTATGTGTCATCATACTATTTACTGATAAAACAGGTCATTAATATTGGTCGATAGCGTTCATCGTTTGATTAGGGGGTTTTTAATTTACACGAGTTCTGCTTGGGCTGAATATAAATAGATATAATACCATATATAGTACATAGCGTTTTATTCTTGTCCGCGGGAGGTAACATCCACTCTCCCGTTGAGTATGATGGTTGTGTGCACATGGGACGAACAAAATACAACTCGCAAAAATAAAAACGTAGATATCAAATGTAGTGCGCACGACGCGATTCTGGAATAACCTTCATCAGGTACGCTCAGAATAACCTTCAGAATAACCTTCATCAGGTACGCTCAGAATAACCTTCAGAATAACCTTCATCAGGTACGCTCAAAATAACCTTCATCAGGTACGCTCAAAATAACCTTCATCAGGTACGCTCAAAATAACCTTCATCAGGTACGCTCAGAATAACCTTCACCAGGTACGCTCAGAATAACCTTCATCAGGTACGCTCAGAATAACCTTCATCAGGTACGCTCAAAATAACCTTCATCAGGTACGCTCAAAATAATCTTCATCAGGTACGCTCAAAATAACCTTCATCAGGTACGCTCAAAATAACCTTCATCAGGTACGCTCAAAATAACCTTCATCAGTTACGCTCAAAATAACCTTCATCAGGTACGCTCAAAATAACCTTCATCAGGTACGCTCAAAATAACCTTCATCAGGTACGCTCAAAAATAACCTTCATCAGTTACGCTCAAAATAACCTTCATCAGGTACGCTCAAAGCCAAAATATTTGAAAGCCAAATAATTTAAAAATCTCTGGGAACAAGAAAAACAAAGAACATAAACAGGATAGCCAAAACCGGCTAAGGTCACCTATGCCTGAGGGAGGAGTACCTGCGTTTTAAAGAACGTAACTGAATGCTCGGATTTGGAAAATGAAAGACGCCGTACATATATCAGTCCAAACGAACATCAGTTTGCTAATTAAGCGTGGACGTAGGTGGTCCATTGGAATACAGATTTTATTAGGTATCTGCCATCTCCGCTTTTACCTGTGATTATAAAAAATGTCGGCAATAAGTCGATCCTAGTCCCAATCTCCTATCATCATGGCTGTATGCTAAATCTATTTAGGTAATTAATATATGAGGTTGGGGTTATGGTATTTAACGCCACTTTCAACAATATTTCAGTTATATCGTGGCGGTCAGTTTTATTGATGGAGGAAATCGGAGTACCCGGAGAAAGCCACCGACTCATCGCAAATCACTGACAAACTTTATCACATTATGTTGTATTGAATACACCTCGCCTGAGCAGATCTCAAACTCACAACTTTGGTGGTGATAGGCATTGATTGCATAGGTAGTTGTAAATCCAACTACCATACGATCACACCCACGACGACCCCAGGTCATTAATATAAACAATATTGTTCACAAGATGGTAAACTACAATGAATGCATCAATCTAGAAAACCTTGAAATATTAATGTTAAAGTATTGACAATCCGGTGAAGCTAGGTCTTTTTTCTAAAATAGGTATCCTCCTAGTTGGATTATTTGAATACAAACGTAGATATCAATTTTATTGCACACGATGGGTTTCTGGAATAACCTTCTTCAAAAGATCGGAAAGGCAAATATGTTAAGTCTTTGGGGGCAAGAAAAACTCGTAACATAGTTTTTATATAGGTTTCAGTGATAAATTTACCGAATTTTATAGATGAAATACATACAAATGTAGATTGTTTTAATGGCTTCCGTATTTTAAGCAATGTCTATACAATAGAATTACTGAAGGTACTTTTTAGATGTTGTTTTACATCTTGTTCTAATTATTCCGTTATGGCCTTTAACATTTTAAAACACTCCATCTCTTTGACATACTCGCTACAACATTATGTGATAAGGTGTGTCTGTGACTTGTGGCAGGTCGGGGGTTAGGGTTATGGTGTCTAACGCCACTTTCAACAATATTTCAGTTATATCGTGGCAGTCAGTTTTATTCACCAATAAAACTGACTGCCACGATATATCTGAAATATTGTTGAAAACGCCACTTTCAACAATATTTCAGTTATATCGTGGCAGTCAGTTTTATTGGTCTATCGTGGCAGTCAGTTTTATTCACCAATAAAACTGACTGCCACGATATAACTGAAATATTGTTGAAAGTGGCGTTAAACACCATAACACTAGCCCCCTTCTCTTTGACATTTGTTATTTAAATTTCACGTAATATGTATGTGCAATATTAACTTCTAAAAGCATTACATCATGACTAACCATACCCCTAAGAATTTCAATTCGAGGAATATGACTTTATTATTATCGGGCATACGGTTTTGTCTTTCAATGCGCGATTTTCTGTTAATTTGCAAATTACTGTATATAATTTATAGTCATACAGTACGCTTCGTCACCAACTAATTCTTATATTTTGCTAATTTAATTTTAAAACTGATCGAAGGTTACAAAATTTAATTTAGAAATTTCTTTTACCAGTTTGCGATCAATGATTCTGTGATTTACCATGTCCATAGACATACACTGAAAATAATTATTCTTCAATATTTTGTTACATGATTACACTGTGCAAAAAGCACCTCAGCATGAAATGTAGTTACAATGGAAAAATGCAGAAATTTACTAGGATTGCATATGCGGCGAACAAAAACTGATAGATAATTATACTATATAATGACATTTCGAAATCAACGATTTGAGAGAGACTCAAATGTGTCAATGTTGGAGAGAGAGAGAGAGAGAGAGAGAGAGAGAGAGAGAGAGAGAGAGAGAGAGAGTGAGAGAGAGAGAGTAATTCCATAACCTTCGTGTAAAAATTTGTGACATTTTGACACGCTTCAATTTCACAATAATATGTCGATCTAGAAAACAGTAAGTGATTGTTCAAGACTGACTGCAGAAGCATGAATGTCTATTCAACAAATATACTAAATTTGAATTCAAATTTAAAAAAAAGTGTCATAAAAACAAATATATAGGACGTGGCCTTCAGGTTTGACCAGGTGACCTTGCCAAAAGTAAAAGACAATTAGTAATAAAAGCCTCCAGCCCGACGTGTAAAATGTTCATGAGTTTTAATGGTTAACATGGTAAGGTAAATATTCAAGATCAAAGAAGACAGGAAGTTGTCCAAAAATATGTCAAGCAAACATAAAAATACTTAAGGCATAGACACATGTTCTTGTGGAGTTCGTGTTGCTCAATACGACTTACTTTGTAAAGATGTTATTAGTCATTCTGAGCTTTATTACGATATAGGTCTGGGTTATTATTACTTTAGGTACAGTTTGATCGTCTTGAGTCCCATTTCTAGTCATTATACGTTAAGTGAAAGGCGGTTAGTGAACTATAATTTCTTGAACGAGTTGCTCTAACCAGGTCTTGCTAATTATTTTCCTATTGCCACACCTGCACGTCAATCCTTATATATTTTAGCATAAAACAAGAACTCGTAATAAATAACTAACACGTGTCGTTTTCAATTTTTTAATCATGATATTAGTAAGGGAGACAACTCTGGTCATGTGATCATCAAAATGAAGTAAAATGGCAACTGAAAATTGCAGTTTATGTGATCAAACGTTTAATTATCAGGCTAAAAGGAAACGATTTGACAGGGCTGAAATAGAGAGTTTTTGTCAGGTGTAACATTAATAATATTGTCTAAAACATATTTTATAGTATGGTCTCTTCCAGGGTTGTCTCCCTTAGGCTTTGGAAGCAAGACGCGATTTGATTGGTCGAAATCGTTTGAATGGCTAAGGAGGTGTCAACATAGATTGAAGCGGTGACCCATAAAAATGGGGTTTAGAGGGGTAATCTGAGCAAATGTATACGGTGGACCGCGATGAATATGCAGAAAAGTTGTTCCTCTACACATGCGTAGGTGTTTGCGGACGCATACACGTAAAAATAGACCGACATTCCAGCGCTTCCAAAAAGGTAGCGATCTCACGAATGTTACAATAGACTCGTTCTGTCGTTAGAAAGCAGCAAAAAAAAATAAAAATAAACATAAAAAGTCAGATAAGTAAAAGATAAATATAGAATGATAGAAAGGGCTTTCCAAACGACAGAATAATTCGGTCTAATCCAATAGTTGCTTGGACTTGCTATTTTATTGGATTAATCAACATACTAGCATTGATAGCGTTTTTCAAATTATTCCCCATGTCACGTGCAATAGTGGGTTGACATCGCTTTGTGTCATTTGTGTTGTTGGTCGCATAGTAGTGTTTTTCCGTGCAATGTTTGAAACATGCAATAAACAGTGATTCACAAAAGTCCTTGTGTACTCTCTGTGCCTTAAAGGCTCAAAATATAAACATTCATATTATATAGGATTTAACAGATATATTTACTAAAAGTAATTACACAAAGAGTTCAAAATTAAAGTTTGTTTTGACATGGCATGAGACATCGGCCAAAATTGTTAGTTAAAAAATTGAAAAACATAGTAGGTTAATCTAATAAAACTAGTTGAAAATGAGGTCAACGTCAGCTGACATTTGCCAAACTGCAATGTTCCCTCCATGATCAATGTCTGCACCTAATATAGAGTCTAGGTTGTATAGCAATGGACAAACTGAACTAATTACGATAACTTGACATAAAGTTAACAAAGTCAGTTTACCGTCAAAATAAAGACCTGGTCATGTGACACATCCCTGGCTGACATGTTGACATCATGATCAATGTGTAGAGCAAACATTGTTAAACCTAGATTGTATGGTAATAGAGAAACTGACCTAATCACACAACTTGACATTGATAACGCCGTCACCGCAGCCGGAAAATCAATATTTAAGTCTCGCCACCAACGACTTTGGTAGTAGGCGAGACAAAAAAAACTAAAATATTGAAGACCAAGAAACAAGAAAGAAGGGCTATGTGAGCCCTTCTTTCTTGTAAATAAATGTCACAATATGCTAACCTATATTTAAGCCAATGAAGAATGCGTCACATACATTAATTTCAGTATAAGACAATAGACTTTTCTGCGTCAATTCAAGATAAATGTCACTTTTTTGCGTCAGTCTTTAAAGACTTAAATTGAAATCGTAAATATTAACCAGTAATTTTGCTTAAGATGAGCCCGCAATAAATAAAAGAACCGCCTAGCGCATAAATGCACGACGTATCGCCCCGCACTGGCATAATATTTAGTTTTATATATTTACAGAAAACAGCCTTGCAGTCTTAATGTATAACATACTTTATTGAAGGATGGAGTATATTGCAGCATGATCTGAATAATATACAGGAAGTCCTCCACTTTGAACACTGTGTAAACCTCTGATGTAAATATAGATTTTCCCCCAAAACCCTTGCTTCAAATATTTCCATGTAAAAACCCATCCAAAATAATGATAATTACAAGCCACATGCAAAACATTATTCAAATCTATCCATGTTTACTGAAGTTATTGCGCAAACAAAACACAATTCTCAAAATTGGTGATTTTTCAACCAAAAACTAAGATTTTCCCCCAAAACCCTTGCTTCAAATATTTCCATGTAAGAACCCATCCAAGATAATGATAATTACAAGCCACATGCAACACATTATTCAAATCTATCCATGTTAATTGAAGTTATCGCGTAAACAAAACACAATTCTCAAAATCGGTGATTTTTCAACCAAAAACTAAGATTTTCCTCCCAAACACTTGCTTTAAATATGTCCATGTAAGAACCCATCCGAGATAATGATAATTACAAGACACATGCAAAAAAGTATTTAAATCTATACATGTTTACTCAAGTTAACGCGTAAACAAGAAAGTGTGACGGACGGACGGACAGACAGCCGCTATTACTATATCCCCTCACCGCTATCGCGTGGGGGGGGGGGGGGGGGGGGAGATAAACATTAACACGTGTCGTTTTCATCTTTTTTTCAGGATATTAGTCCAACTGTAAATTATCTTAGGTTTATTACTTTTATCACGTTTTATTCCGATATTTGTTTGTCCAATTTTATGGGCTAACTCCTAACCAATTTTATAGGGCAAATATTGATGTACTAGTATTCCTACTGTCTTCTAAATGAGTAATCGTGTCACATGCAATAGCGGGTTGACATCGTTTTAAGTTGTTAGCGTTGGTCTATAGTGGTTTCTGTCCTCTTGGTGTGTTTGAAACACGCAATTAACGGCGAGTCACAAGGATGTTTGTGTACTCTGGGTATGTCATGTAGGCTCAAAATATACAGTCACATAATATAGATTTAACAATAATATTTACTAAAAACAATTACATAAAGAGCTCAAAGTGTTAATGAGAAGCCATTTCTTGTCGCACATCCAGAGATTTGTCATGTTGTTAACTGAATATAAAAAAACAAACAAACCAAAAACAATCATTTACCGTGTTGAAAGGACACTATGCCCCGACACTCTTACAGAGTATAACGACCTCATATGGGTTACATTCACAAAGTGAAAACGGACATACGAACGCACAAACGAACGAACGACCGGAAAACTATATGCACCCATACTATCTCACGCGGGGCATAACAATTGAAAGTTGATTTAAGAAACTATATCTTTAAAATTCATTTTTTTCTATTTATTGACAGTTATGTATTTATATTAAAATGTGGTAAACATGTGCTGGCCACACGAGAAATAATAACTAGAAGATGTTTTGTTTCATTCACAACTCTCTCGAACAAATAGGGATATAACAATATGGAATACGAATTGCTTTCCCTTCCGGCGCACCTGAGTTTAACCTCGTTTTTTTGTGGCGTTACTCAATCCTTAGTTTTTCAGGATATTATCCAACTGTAAATTATCTTAGCTTGAATATTTTTATGACTTTTAATCCGATAGTTGTTTGTCCAATTTTATAGGACAAATATTCATATACTAGCATTGATACAGTCTTCTAAATGATTTCTCGTGTCACACGCAATAACGGGATGACATAGTTTTATATTGTTGGGTGTTGATGGGCCTATAGTGGTGTCTGTCCTTTGGGTGTGTTTGAAACACGCAATCAACAGCGAGTCACAAAGGTGTTTCAGTAGTCTGCGAATAGCCTGTAGGCTCAAAAATATACCTTATAAAAATTTCACAATAATATTTACTAAAAATTACTACTTAAAGAGCTCAAAAGGTTAATGAGAAAATGTTCTTGTCACGCATCTAAAGATTTGTCATGTTGGTTAACTGAATATTAAAAAAAAACAAAAACAAAAAAAACAACGAAAAATAATTTCCTGTGTCGAACGGACACTAAGCCACGTCGCTATACGTTTACAAAGTATAACTATATTGAAAATCCATGAAAACGTTAAAGTCCCATAATTCCTACAAAAATCGTCGAATCAAAATGACGGGATTATATTACCAACTACACATCATGACCAACTATTCTATCAAATATGAAGCCTATCGGAACAACGACAATAGAGCAGTTGCATTCACAAAGTGAAAAGGGACAGACGAACACAGAGACGAACGAAATAACAGACAAACCGAAAAACTGCATGCCCCCATACTATCGCATACGAGGCCTAAAAATTGCAGTTTAATTTAAGAAAATTGCATATTTTAAATTAAATTGCTATCTCTATCATTGACAGTTACTTAAACATATTAAAATATGGTAAACATCTGCTTGAGAAATAATAATAACTAGAAGGATGATCTGTTTCATTCAATGTCTCGAAAAAGTAGAGATATAACAATGTGGAACAAGAACTGCCTACCCTTCCGGAGCACCCGATTTTAACCCCTTTTTTGATCAATCCTTAGTTTTATGTCCAGTGTTTTGTACATCATCATTTGTACTTTTGTCTTTTGATTTACGGATTCTGATTACCACTTTGGTATCTTCAAACTTTTCTTGTTTATTAAGATACAGTAATAACTAATCAAATTTACCAATGAAATGCACATTCGGTCAAGATAAATAATAATTAGTAGTGTATAAATTATAAATATATAAATTTGAATAGTAAAATAAACTATAAAAAATAAAGAAAACCGAAGTAACAAGAAAGAAGCGCTCACATGTAGATAATAAACGTCAGAGAATACCGAAGGGACCATCAAATATGGACAATCGAGAGAGAAACTACACAAGACGTAGAAAAAACAAAACAAAAAGACAACACAATAGGCATTGGACACCACTATACGAAAACAAACACAAATAACGTAACTAGGACATGGACCCTGCTACAAACAACTGGAGGTTAAAACGAACCGAATATCGTTTTTATGCAGAAATCGTAACGGACATCACAACACAAAAACCTAAATGTCACAGTACGTTAACTTCTATTCAGTTCAATAGAGAATATAAATGCCAATGTAATGTATGGGTCTTGTACACAGTAAATATCAAATAAAAGATATGTAGATGTGTATCGCCCATGACACTTGAAATTAATTGTATTAATTCGATCTAATTAATTAATCTAGTCTGTAGTAGGAATATTTTACTCGTATTTAGACTTGTTTTGGCATTTGGAAAAAATGCCGCGAGTCAAAATCAATCTCTCTAAACATTGCTCTAGTCCGTGGGGTGATATATTTGAGTAATGAAAATGAAAGCTGTTTAACGTCAAGTAAACAAATATCAATTTATTATTTATTTGGTGAAATGCATAATTGTTTTGTATGCTTATACTAGAAAAACACATGGAACCACTAATTAATTTCTGTCAGATATTCTCAAATTAAAATTGTGTTTTTCTACCTCTTATATTTTAACATTAACCATTTAGACACTGTATATAATGCCGAATATGAACGTTATCTGTACGCTGTGAACATTTTCCATAGTACTTTTTCAAAAATTGCTGTGAAGATAGATACCAAAGGGGTAATCAGAAACCGTAAATTAAAAAAAGAAGGACAGACAGCACAATGGCCAAAAGTGAAATGACAAACAACTATCTACAAAACATTACACAGAAATACAAAGATTGAGCAACACAAACCTCACTAAAAACTGGGGGATACTACTGTACTAGTAATTAACATAAATTATTTAATTATGTCAGAAATAACTATATAATAATATATAAAATCATATTGGATTGCTATATTTATTATAAAAAAAACAAAAAAAAACAACAAAAAAAAAAACCGGGGTATAAACTTCTTTCAACAAATTTATCATTTCTGTGTGTAAAAATATCCAATTTTAGATTAAAAAAAAAAATTCAAGTAGAATAAATATTTGGCAAAAGAAATCAAATTTTCATAATAGGTAAAAAAATTACAAAACTAATTACTTGAATATAAGTTTATTAATTTGCCATTTATTGAAATAAAAAAAGGTAAATCCACAAATGAGCTTGACAAAACAATAATTAATATTTAATGAAGTTAGTTTGAAATTTTAAATTATAAATATTCGTCATTGTCTAATTATACGGCGAGACATTGGATACTATTTTAAAGTTAACAAATTCAGTTAGAAGAGTTTGAAGAAACCAAAGGGGTAATCAGAATCCTTACATCAAAGAAGAACAGACAACACAATGGCCAAAAGAAAAAGAACAAAAGGACAAATAACGATCTACAAAATATACATATAAAACTACTAAAGATCGAGTAACACGAACCCCATTAAAAATCGGGGGTGACTTCGGGTGCTCCGGAAGGGTAGGCAGATCCTGCTCCACTAGTGACATCCGTCGTGTTAATCTAGTTACAAACCCGTTGATAACTTATAAGTCATGAACGAGGAAAGTACCGGAAAGTGTTTACGACAAGTGGAACATATCCGTAGTCATTTGTAACACAGATATTCCATAACAGTCATGGTGGCGACCGTTAAACTTTCGAAGTGTTGATTCCAACTTAACTAAGAGGAACCCTTAGTCAATCCAGAATATACCAGTCTAAACAACTATTATATATATCTTTTAAATCAGGCCAATTGTACCAGCGCCATTTCAGGGGATAGGGGTATGGTGTTTAACGCCACTTTCAACAATATTTCAGTTATATCGTGGCGGTCAGTCTTATTGGTGGAGGAAACCGGGAGGAAAAGCCGACCGTCGCAAGTCACTGACAACTTGATCACATAATGTTGTATGGAGTACACCTCGCCATGTGCGAGGTTCGAGCTCACTTTAGTGGTGATAGGCACTTATATGATAGACTTCATAGGTAGTTGTAAATCCAACTACCATACGATCACAGTCACAACGGCCAGGGAGCAGCATTTCACCAAACACCATAAGATATCATAAAATAATAAAGGCAGATGTGATTGAAAGTGGCGACAGAAAACAATTTAACACATTTCCCCAGACATATAGACACTAATATTATTGTCAACTTGATATATCAAAATATTTATTATACAAAACTCGTCATATCTGACAATTTGTGTCTATAAAACAATATATCAGTATACGTTAATCTTCAGATTTACTGATCATAATGAAAATTGTGACACAGCACTGATTTGAAGATTTATCATTTCCAACCTTAAATACCAAGGGATACCACATAAACACGGTGTACTAAGTTCATTATCCCCAAATTGCTATTTCCTATCGTATATTTGTCTTCATTTCTTCGTGGTGCTATCCAACTGATTGAAATCGTCAACAATCTCATTAAATATAATCTAAATAAAAAAAAATTCTTTGGACAACTCCCTACGACGTTCATCATTATAAATTTAGCTAATATTGTCACTATATTAAGGAAATAAGATAGGGCAAACATATTGTCTATCCGAAACCTGAGATAACGATTAATGATACAAGGATTTTTACAAGTTAGTTACAAAAAAGTATATAGAGAGTTAAGTTCATCGTCTATATTTCTCCATTGTCAGGGATCAACATCCATATATTGACATATCCCATCAGCACTGGACACTCAAAGACATGTGTATTGGTAGATAGTACTGATTGTATTCCTAAATGTGATTCTTGATGTAGTTTAACTCAAAATATTTCAGAGATGCCCGAGGATTTTTATTATATAGGAGACATTAAAACGCTCAAAGATTAAGAAGTTGGTAATTTTTGTAGGAGACAATAAAACGCTCTAAAGATTAAGAAGTTGGAATTTGTTTTGTAAACAAATCGGAAAGAAGTAGCCAGAAAGTGGTTCACAATGGTAAAAAGATAATGCAAAAATATCAGTAGAGATATACAATTTAATACATTTAATGACGAAAGAATATGTACTGAAAACAAAACAGTTGGCCATTTATTTATTCGATTGATCTGTGAATTTAAGTACAACGGAAGGACTATCTTAACCACGTTAAAAACTGTGTTGATTTATGTCAAAATTTTACTTTAATTTAGAACATTCATTTCCTTTATATCTGACGTTAATTGTCTAAAAGCAACAAAAATAAATCCTAAACAATTTGTAACTGCGCTGTAGCGTCTGACATTTCTCACTAACTTGAAGAATTTTCAAACGTTTCCGGGATTCAGTATTAACTTACGTATTAATACAAACGCTGTGATCATCGAAACCAACGTCAGAGGAAGAAGAAAAAACACCAGTACAGGAACAAGTGTCTATAGAAACACCATAGAAAGTTGAGAAATACCACAGAAAGTTAATTGAAAATGGAAATGTCACTGGAAGATTTCTTAAAGCAAAAGGTAAGGAATTAAAATTAATGTAATTCGATGCTTATGGTTTCAAAGCAGGCAAAGCACACTGTTGTATTGTCGTTTTAATAAATTAATCTAATTTGTTCAACAAAAGAACTGTCTACATTTGTCTGCAGTCAAAGAAGGGCTACAATCATACTGTGACTATTGACTATTGATACGGAAAAACGTTTTAATTCTCGCTCTTTTTTCAAAAATTGTATCTATTTCATTTCATTCGACTTTTCTACACTTTAAACTACCATTCTTTAAGAAAAATTAAAATCCAGTTTAAAAGAAACCATTCACAATTTAGCTTACTTAACTAAAGGGTAGGCAACGTTACAAGGTTATAGCATTGGGTTTCGAATTAACTTAGAAAAAAGAGTTATCAGTATGGTGAATATACATATTTGTTGAGTTCTCGAGGACCCATTTTTCAACAAATCATCGGTATCCACATGGGAACAAATTGCCCTTCTCCTTACCGATCTCTTCCTTTACTCCTACAAGGCAGAGATTTTGCAAAAAATTATCAAAGAGAAAATAATAATTACAGAAGTTAAAGTTTTAAATATCATATTCAGGTTTATTGGTGATTTTCTGTCAATTAATAATCCAAAGTTTGCTAATTGGATACTCAAAAGAACTATTGATGATATAAACAGCTTCTCCTGCACACAGATGACGAGATATAGCATTGCTAATTACGCTTTGATTCAATGTTGACCATTATTTGCCAATGATATCTCCCTATGACATTGTGCACCATCTATTAATTAAATGATGAGTAATCCCATCGGCTCTTCTGACCATTATTTCCATATCATATCTCTCTATGGCATTGTGTAATATCCAATATATTAATGATGGCTAAGGTCGCCGACCCTCGTTTGGTCAATAAAACAAGTTTATTCCCGCCACTTGTTATTGAATGCCTTTGTCAAAGCCATGAAAGTGAGTGGTCATGACTGTGTGTTAGGGGAATAGATTTTCTCTGTTTCTACGATCTTTCGATTTGATTTTGAAATTGTTTGACGAAAGTGTGTTAATTATTTGTTGTCTTGTTTGTTATTTTATTATTAATTTTCAATGAATAATTGTTTAATGGAAGTTAGAGCAACATTTCAGATATATTGTAGCTAGTACATTATATCATGGATTGTAAACATGTGAATGAATGAATGAATGAATGAATGAATTGTAATAGACCTCTAAACTGGATAATTACAGTATTATGTCAATTGTAATACACTTATTATTTAATTAGTGGTATGTCACCAACATAACACATCCTACTACATGCGTCACTTGTAACATACATCTAAACTGGATTATTACAATGTTATGATGTTATTAACGTAATACAAAGTAGTACATATGTCATTTGTAATAGATATCTAAACTGAATTATTACAGTGTTCTGTCACTAAAGTAACATACTGTAGTACATATGTCACCATACACTGGCATTATTCTACCCTAGGTTTAGCCAATCATCGCTTCCCAGTTTCCTTATTTCTGCGTGCGGAGCGAAAATCAAAATGCAAACAAATATTTCCCAATTCTGGGTGAGAAGATTAATAATAATTATACCCGGGATGCTGCTAAATTCTGATTTGATTTGATTTGATTTGATTTATTATGTTTAACGCCACTTTCAGCAATATTTCAGCTACAATGTATATCATGGCGACCAGTTTTAGTGGTGGAGGAAGTCGGAGTACCCGGAGAGAACCACCGACCATGGGCAAGCATCACTTGCGACTGTGAGTCGAGTGCACCTTTTTTTGTAATTTACAAAGCTGAGCCCGAACCCACGCCGTATTGGTGATAGGCTTGTATGAGTTGTTAGGTAGTCCAACTATCTAACTCAATGAGCCACCCTGCTAAATCTTGATACTATGTAGAAAATAAGCAAAAACATAATGAGACAAAAATGAACCTTGTGTGTTCGGTGTTTAGACTTACATGTATCTCATTTTTCTCATATTGCATGTTAATAAAACTACGCCGAAGTGGAAATATTCTCATTGACTGGCTAAGTAAATTGTAACAAAACACAAAGAACACATTAGGGTCCAGTACTCGACACTTATTTTCAATAACAATATTAGACTATTCAGGTAAAACATTAGTACCAGTTTATAAGTATCAAAGCAGTAAACGTTATATATACAGTCTCCATTAACAGTTTGTTATAGAAAATAATTTGGTTTCCGAACATAAGTGTCTCTTTTATTCTGATATCAAATATTAATTGTTTAACATTTTGCAATTGATGACAAGATTTATCAAATATCATATTGCGGTTAATAGATATACTGTACATTGTTTTGTATATAATACATTGTTCAAAATATTTAATGTTCATAATTCTATCAATTCTATGTTCTGCTCAGGGGGCCTCGTGTTCGTGATCGTAAGGTAGTTGGATTTACATCTACCTGTGCAATCAGTGCCTATCATCCCTAATGTTGCGGTCAGTTTTATTGGTGGAGGAAACCGGAGTACCGGCAGAAAACCACCGACATGTCGCATGTCACTGAAAAACTTCATCACACAATGTTGCATTGAGTCCACCTCGCCATGAGCGTGATTCGAACTCACAACTTTAGTGGCGATAGGCACTGATTGCATAAGTAGTAACTGGAATATTGTTCACGGTGGCGTTAAACATCATAAAAATCTAAAACATACGTCGTACTTATTGTATTACTAATGCTAGTCATCTTGGAATTGGCGCTTTAAGGGGCTATTCCAAGATACATTGCAACAAACTTGGAATTATTGTTTGCTTTAAAAGATATATTGTCAAAATAATAAGTCAGTGATAAGAAAATATGATGTCCTGTAATAGTTTTTATGCTTACCGGATAAGAAAAACTGAAAAATTTATTGATGGATATCCGTGGGTTATATGCCCATATACAACAGTAATGTAACAATTGAAGCGATGAACTCATTACAACATTACGATGAAAAATAAACCATTAAATGGAACCAAGTCTGATATTGGATCAGCATAAAATGGCAGCATTTTATTTAGGGCTACTCATAAATTATTTTTTTGAGACATGTCATTCAGTACGAAATGTGGTTTATGAGGTGCACATTGTCATTATCAATCATATTTTAAGTTAGGAACCTTAACGGTAAATGAATGCAAAATGGATGTCACATTAAGAAGGTCGAAATTTGTAAAGAAACATCTGCAGATCCTTCTTTTATAACTTCTCAGCATATCTCAAAACGGTTTTACACAATATTTAATAAGGAAATTAGTCCTTCATAATCTTGGGTGGAAGCATCCTCTTGAAAGGATGTTTGGGATCTCTTTAACAATATAATTTCGTTTCTTTAAAACATCTAGAAGTTACAGAATGACTGTTTTTGATTGATACATTAATTAAACTAGAAATAAACGAAATGAACTATAAACAATCTAGAAAACAGACACAACACAGTTTCCCAGCAAGGTGGTTACCAAATCGATAAGAAATAGTGCCATTCGTGCATGTACAAATTATCCATTCATTTTACTCAGTGAAGTTTGAGCATAAGATTTACAAGTTGTATGTGGTCTGACTACATAAGCTGATACTAATTATCTACGAGTATTTGTATATACAATTTACCATAGTTTCAAAGCGTAAATTGAAATACAAGAAAGATATATTATCACTGATATTTGGTATTTGCTCTTACGTTATTCAATTGATCTTTTCGTGGTCATGCCTATTTTGGAGTCTTTGAATGAGTGGAATATATCATGTATTAACGTTTAATATCGGAAGAGGACTGGGTCTTTAATCCGGCACGGGTTCCGTCACCTGAAAGGTCGACGCACTGTTCATTAACACTTTGCTTATCCGAGCGACCCAAATGGATGTATAACTAGTCCAAATATGTTTAATACAATACAATAACTCACTTAACAAAAAAGAGACTAAGTTTGTATATCGGGTAATCCCTCTACTATCTCATTATCTACAATAGCCACACAAGTAAAAATAACAACACAAAACAATAAACAATCAAACACATCAACATAGTTTTACCGACTTCTGTCTGTATAACGTGACTTTGAATCATGTTGTCTACGACTCGTGGTTAATGCAAATTACAATAGTAACTACACTAGTATCAAAATATACGAATCAATAATGCCTCATTTGTAGTTATAATTAGTGGCTTACGCGCACATCATGACATTAAACTTCGCTGTGTTATATTTGATATCAACGTGTTGTTTAGAAGAAAAAACATTTTTAGACCATCACCCCAGTTTTATTTGGGAACATACGTTTTTATTTCATTATTTAGAATTTGATTTTGAAGACGCTAGTTATGTACACATGTCGAGATAATTAGCCTAAGGTTCCAATTTTAATATTATAGGTCACATTATAAGATGCTTAACAGGAATGTTCTTACTATTCTCGTTTGCATTAATCTAAATGAAAACAATTTCGCAATACACGAGAATCTTACAACATGAAATTTAAACAAAAAGCCCTGAATTCAAATTTATCTTTTTTTAACAATGACATAGTGATTTTATAAATTTATTTGTACATTTCAGGAAATAATGGCGCCAAATAATTGTACATTATCTGTATTTATTATTCAAGATTTGTGGTAATCGGAACTTAATCAGAGTTTATTCTTTTCTCGACTGACACAGAGATGTGAATTTCCTCCGTTTGCGAGATGAGTCTTTAATAAATAACGATATAATGAAAGGAATAACTCCTGTTATGTTGATTTCTCTTCGTCAATTATAGGGGCGCCAAGCACGACCAATGATAAATTGTACGCTATCATGTCCTCCATTGTTAGGAGTTCTTCTTTCACAATATTCAGTAATCAAAGACATAACGTACTTTCTACAATACATTGTCAATCATATATTGTATTATTGGAAACGTGTGTCGACTTTTACTGGTATGACCATAATATTCCGTATAACATGAGAAATTATCTTGGTATTACACAAAATTTACAATAATTTTTTTTTAAATCTAGGTAAAAAATCGAATAAAACTGGAGAAAAACAAAAGTTATAATTATAATGAAACTTACCCCAGCTTTGATTTATCGATCTTAAGTTAATTTAGGATGTTCTAAATTAAGTCAATCGAATATTTAAACTAAATTCAATGTAATGCTCCAAAAAAAGCATTACAAATGCAATTCCTTTTTTTCTTTCAAATAATCAAGGAGCATAAATAATGGGAACATCAAAAGTAAACAATTAAAATATTTAAACGGTCTAAAGAAGGAACGAATACATAAATCAAGTCAATTGAAAATATGATAATGTAATCACCCAGAAATCCCAAAATATCTTAAGCTTAATCGAAAAAGTAAATAAAATAAAAATCTCATTGATGCTTCTGTTTAACAATTTCAAACGATAGTAGCTCTGAAAGGGGCTTATCGATATAACAAACTATAATCTATACATTCCGAGCTTTATTAAAACAAACGAGGTAAAATCGATACCCCAAACACACAAATATACCATTCTCTATCCAGAGTTGTCATTCCTGCTACGCTACACTCCATCTCTGTCAACGCCCATTTTACAAGATTTTTGTAAAATTTAGAAACAGTAAAAAAAAAAAATGTACTTAAAATTGTTTTAATTATTCTAAATATCAATAAAGATGAAAATAAATCACTCATTTCAAATCAATTCTCTCTTAAAAATGATTTGTGATCGTTTTTAACTTTTTAATTTTTACCTCCGCAAAATAGTTTTCCAAGAAATGGGGGAAAATCATTTTAAGAGAGAATTGATTTGAAATGAGTGATTTATTTTCATCTTTTTTGATATTTACAATAATTAAAACAATTTAAAGTACATTTTTTTTTACTGTTTCTAAATTTTACAAAAATCTTGTAAAATGAGCGTTGACAGAGATGTTGTGTAGCGTAGCAGGAACGACAACTCTGGATAGATAATGACAAATATACATGACCGCTCACTTTAAAACCGGTCAACGACACTTCCGGTTAATGTCGTAATGAAAAGGTCAAGGATCTTGTGACATAAATATTTTAATACGATCTTAGATACATCGAATAAAATCATACCAAGTATCATAGAATTACATTTAAACTTATTTATATATTGAAGCAGGGTTTATTACGTAATTTGGTTAACATATTAGAGAAACAAAAAGTACGGATTTTCGTATTTATGGTTAAATTAGATAAATTAGGGATCCAATTATACCATAAAATGTTTATAACTGTCGTTTTAAAGCGTATTTTCTGACGACCAACGTATCAATAATTAAGTATCAACATGAAGGAAAGCTCATTAAAAGGTATCGTATTCTAATGTGACCGTATTGATTTTATGTTTTACGTGACAAGGTAATAACAAAAATAACAACTTCTGAGTACCAGAGTGAGAATCATAAATAACATTATTTATGGTATCAGAAAGTCATTACCTTCCAAGAATTGATTGATTGATTGTTGGTGTTTAACGCCACTTTCAGCAATAGTTCAGCTATATCATGGCGACCAGTTTTAGTGGTGGAAGAAGCCGGAGTACCTGGAGAGAACCACCGACCATTGGCAAGCAACTGGTAAACTTTAGCACTTGCGACTGCGAGTCGAGTGCACCCTTTTTAGTAATTTACAAAGCCGTGCGCGAACCCACGCCATATTGGTGATAGACTTGTATGAGTTGTTAGGTAATCCAACTACCTAACTCATTGAGCCACCCGGGCCCTTCCAAGAATTGATGGTACCAACCGTACAAAAACAACCTATTACATGTATGTGATAGACATTGTTAGTTATAGTTTATACGAACGTACTTGGGAACCTAAGAGAGAAAAGTTTGACAGTGAATATGCCACAGGAGTAATCAGAAACCGGAATTTGAAGGACAGACAATATAATGATCAAAAGAAAAAGGATAAAACACAAACTATGGTCGTCACAAAATACTACACAAAAAACGAAATATTGATCACCACGTACCCCAATAGGTGGCTGAGCTGTTTTGTTCCGAAAGGATAGGCAGTTCCTGTGCCACTAGTGTCACCCGTCGTGTTACCGTATCAGGAATAGTGTTGGAAACAGCGTACATTGGGTGTTCAGTTCAGCTGGACATGATAATTTGTAATTTAAATCGCCTTTTCAAACCATCCCCCACCACCACCACCCCTACCCCACCCCCTAAAAAACATAATGTGTATTCATACATGTGTATTCGTTTTGGAAATTATATTTCTGATAATATTTATTGGATATATATCTATATTTTATGCTTTTAACGTAAGATACAAATATTTTTGATATTTTTTACCCATCGGTGGTGTAAATGGTTCGCATGCTCGCCTCGAGTGCGGTAGATCGTGGGTTCGACCCCCGATTGGGTCAAACAAAAGAGTATAACATTGGTATTTGTTGCTTCTCCGCTATGCACGCAGCGTTAAGAAGAAAGAGCAAATATTGGTTGACTAGGAATTAGGATAATGTTTCCGAATGGGGTGACATGTCTATCTGCGGACTATTGTTTCAGTGTGCTAGCACTATAAAGATCCAACTAAGCGTGTTGGTCTAGTACAAAACGGACCTCATTATTATCTCATTGAAAATTAACTTGTTCTCGTCATGATATAGCTGGAAAAAATTGCTGAGTTGGCGCTAAACAATGATCACTCACTCATTCACTCTGATATTTTTTGTTCAAAGTATTTCTTGCCCAAAATATGAAGAATATTACTAGCAATGAATGCATATCTTTAATATAGAGAAAAATTACTTATACAATGTCATGTTCTCCAAGTTTCATACATTTACCTAAGCATATCAACGGGCGGCTAACTTGATAGTCTAATTTCCTGTCATGCCCAGTGTTTCGTCTAAGCCATTAGTCTAAGACTCTTATTTACGTTATTTGTGTTTGTTTGCACATAGTGGTGTCAACCACATATTTTGTTGTGTTTTTGCTTTGTTTATTTTCGTCTTGTGTACCCAAAGTTGCCAGTTCCTCCGGATTGGGAATAAGTATTATTCAAACTAAGGTATAGGTATTCTCAGCCCAATTTTGGCTATCCTGTTTCGGTCCTTTGGTTTTCTGGCTCCCAACGTCTTTTCAACATTTTGACTTTCACCGTGCCTGACGAGGGTTTACTTCAGAAAAGCGTCGTGCACACTAAATTAGATATCTACGGTTTTATTACAAGAAAACTATCGATACACGTATTAATTTCTTATACACGTACAAAGATAAAACGACATGTTTATGGGGAACTGTACAAAGCTCATATTCCAGATAGATAACATACGAAATGAACCATAAAATCGAAATGTCATAAACAACAAAAGTTCCGATAGCAGGAAATCATCCAATTATTGCACGACGGCCGTCGTGAGGTTCCCATTAAAAAAATAAGTTCTGTTGCATACATTCGCAAAATCGAATTGTCTGCGACATTTAAAAAATAATCATTTAAAGAATTGACAAATGAGAATGTCTGCCACTCGCAACCTCAACAATATATATTATATAAACAGTTGAAAGAAATGCACCCGGGATGTTTTTCATTATTTATAACAATATCATTGGATGACCTTATTGCGCTAATACTATTTGCTTCTTGCACTGACACTTCAGGAAAGGACCAGCACACTTTTTGTATTAAATTTTCACTTCAAGTATACGTCAATTTAGTGGTTAAATGTCACTAAAGATACGTTAATCGTAAGTCCACATTATATTACTATACATTGTAAAAGAAGAAGTCTTGTTCCAGTAAATTTAACTCCTTTCGTATTGTCCTATTATGCGTCTGACGTTCTGAGTATCGTGTTGTGATGTCCGTTACAATTTCCGCATAAAACCCATGTTCGGTCCGTCTTTACATCCAGTTGTTCGTAGGAGGGATCATGTCTTATCTACGTTATTTGTGTTTGCTTGCGCATAGTGCCGTCCAACATTCATTGTGCCGGGTGTTTTGTTTTGTTTGTCTTCGCCCTGTATCCTATGTTGCCAGTTTCTCTGGATTGCCCCCATCTTGATGACCCTTCGGTATTCTCTAACGTTTACGTACTATACATGTGAAATTTCTGACTAGTAATAAAATCTATATAATTTTTTAAATAGGGCAGGATACTTTCCTCAAGTGTCTTGCGACTTTTACTGTAGGAAACAACAGTTTTCTACATTTCGATTTGACGGAGGTTATAGCTGATTTGCAAGTGTAAATTACACTGTATCTTCCCAATTTTAATAAATATATCGAACTATATTGTATGGCATGAAAGCAATAAAAAGTGTGAAATAGCTAGAAATGTGTTGGTCCATTCCATTCTTGGCATCATACAGTTAGTTATGCCTTAATACACATCGACAAAACTAAGAATAGTAAAACAAAACAATTCCTTAGAGTTTGCTTTGATTTGTATATGTACACAAATCTATTCTGAAATAATCCATTTAATTTCTATAAAATGCAAGGTTGGTTTAATATTTGGGGCCGTCGTGGTCGTGATCATTTTGGTAGTTGGACTTAAAACTACCTGTGCAAGCAGTGCCTATCACCACTAACGTTGTGAGTTCGAATCCAGCTCCTGGCGAGGTGTACTCGATACAACATGTCGGCGATTTTCTCCAGGTACTATGGTTACCTCCACCAAATAACTGAAATATTGTTGAAAGTGACGTAAAACACCTTAACCCTAACCCTTAACACATCCTCAAAATAAAACCACACACTTGCCCGAGTATGTATCACTCATATGGCTATCTATTTATATAAGTTTGTGGTTTCAATCATGTCTAGATTTTGAGAAAGATTAAGCTGGCCTGCTAAGAAGAATTCGGGGAAGAACAATTTGCCAAGCGGTTTCATGGAAGATTAAAATGGACGCAACGTGATTACAATACCCCACATGACCCTAAGTGAGGTAAACAAAGGGGCATAAATCAAAATACAAAAAACAATAAACGAGAGGTTAATGGGAGGTCATAGTTACATTACAAATTAATTTAGACATACTTGTTTATCGTAAAATTTTCTTGGTAATAAATCTATTATTTTCAAAGACATAAATTGTTTTTATCAAATAAATGGCTCATTGTGTATGTCTGTTTGTATCAAGATATGACCATTATTATGATGGGTGGCCTCGCATCCTTCCTATTAATAAAAAAAAAACAACTAAAAACTCAAGGAAAATAAACAAACAGCTAACTACGAGGCTGTAGTTCTAAAATGTAAAGAAAACGACTTTTAATCATAATAAAAACTTAGTTATTTAATTAAGTGCGCACGGCGCGTTTTAAGAATACCTTCATCATGTACGCTCATAGTCACGTGACTGGAAAGCAAAAGAATAATTTAATAGGTCTTTGAGAGCATGCAAACAAAACCGTCTAACTGTGCAATAAACGTTACAGAATACCGAAGGGGCAATCAAAAATGGACAATCCAGAGAATACCGAAGGGGCAATCAAAAAATGGACAATCCAGAGAAACTGGCAACTTAGGGTACACAAGACGATATTTTATAATGTAATCTCAGAATTATTTAACCAAAATATAAATCTAAAATAGTCGTGCAATTATGAAAGGTATCCATTTTCTAATTCCTAGTGACTCCCCTCAGTGATAACATGTTTTTATTTCATAAATGAATTGATTGCACATTAGTCGTTTGATGCTGTCACGGGTATTTCTTCTTTAACAAAGGGATACGTAGTTAACATAACTTTCAACATAATTTCAAGTAATATCGTATGGTAGTTGGATCTAGAACTATCTATGCAATCAGTGCTTATCACCACTGATGTGAGTTCGAATCTCGATCAGGACGAGGTTTACAACATTATGTGATAAAGTTTGTCAGTGACTTGCGACAGGTCGGTGGTTTTCGCCGCGTCCTCCACTTTCTTTCACCAATAAAACTGACCGCCACGAAATAACTGAAATATGAAATATTGTGGAAAGTGGCGTTAAACACCATCAAACAAACAAACAAATATATTACATAGTGGACGGCATTTATCAGCCGTACACTATAGTATTATTTTATAATTCCTATCAGGGAGACAACACCTAGACTCCCATCATATTTATTTTACACTTGTGCCTCGGGATGCCAATTTTCTTGATTAAGGCATGGTTATTAAACAGTGTTTATATTGTATAAATTGAGTATAGAACTCACAGTGAATGAGATTCCGTGGTTATTATCTGTCGGCTAAAGGTTTGACCAGCAGAGACCAATATTAATAAATTGTATGGAGTTGACATTATCAAGCCGTGTTTATGAAGAACTAATGGTTTATACGAAACAGTGGACATGACAGGAAATTAAACTATAAAGTTAGCCGCCCGTTGATATGCTTAGGTAAATGTATGAAACTTAGAGAACATGACATTGTATAAGTAATTTTTCTTTAGAGATATACATTCATTGCTAGTAATATTCTTCATATTTTGGGCAAGAAATACTTAGCATAAGTGAGTGAGTGATTGTTGTTTAACGCCAAACTCAGCAATTTTTCAGCTATATCATGGCGAGAACAAGTTAATTTTCAACGAGATGATACCAATAAAACTGACCGCCTCGATATAACTGAAATATTGTTGAAAGTGGCGTTAACCAACAACTATATCACGGAGAATCGTTTTATTGGTGGATGATACAGGAGTACTGGATCTACCACAAAACACCAACAAACCTTGCCACGAGTGACCCATGTTTGTTGTTTTGTCTATATAAATATTTTTCAATGTGTGGTATTCAATATGATAATTTTGTATTTATTTAGATCAGATAAAAATCAACGTTTAAATTTAAATTAGACTTCAGTTACATCAACAAACCTCGCCGCGGTCACCGCCATGCCTTATGGTTTTGTTTTTTTTACGAAAAATCCTGTAATTTCAGAAATGTGTCTTTTAAACATGTAAGTGGATATTAAACATTAACAAGACCAATATCGTGTCTGGACATGCGTCACTGCAAAACATTCCAGTAATGTATGCATTTTTATACACTGATATATGCCTGGACACAAAATCTGGATGGACAGACAGACAGATGGATGTGATTCCTTTATACCTCCTAGTCTTTGTTTGTGGGAGTATAATAACAGGTGAACATCTTCAATATGCATATAAACACTGTGCAAAGATTGAATAATATTAATTGAACACTTTTTGAGTTTCAGATTACACATACTAGGTATCACCCATGTGATAGAGTGATAAAAAAAAATAACAAGTTCAACATGCAAACAATCTAAGAAAACATTTGTCAAAACTGTCCATAATAGGAGGTGCACGTCTTCAGTATGTCTAAAAACACTATGCAAAGTATGAATAATATTGATTGAACACTTGCAATTTTAGATTACACCAACTAGGTACAGTCAATGTCATACAGTGATAACAAATGACCAAGTTCAACATATGGAAAATGTCCGAAATAATTTGTCAATGAAATCTGCCCATAATAGGAGGTGCACATCTTCAATATGTACACCAACACTGTGCAAAGTTTAAATACTATTGGTTGAACATGGTTAAGAGTTTTAGATTACACCAACTAGGTACAGTCAATATCATACAGTGATAAAAAATGACTAAGTTCAACATACAGGAAATTAAAGAAAAACATTGTCAAATCAGCCCATAATAGGAGGTGCACATCTTCAATATGTATACAAACACTGTGTAAAGTCTGAATAATATTGATTGAACACTGTTGGAGTTTAAATTACACCAACTAGGTTACCGTCCATGACAAATAGTGATAAAAAAATGACTAAGTTCAGCATACAGAAAATATATGAAAAAAATCTTTAAATCAGCCCATAATAGGAGGTGCACATTTTCAATATGTATACAAACACTGTGCAAAGTCTGAATAATATTGATTGAACACTGTTGAAGCTTAAATTACACCAACTAGGTTACCGTCCATGACATATAGTGATACAAAATGACTAAGTTCAGCATACAGAAAATATATGACAAAAATCGTCAAATCAGCCCATAATAGGAGGTGCACATCTTCAATATGTATACAAACACTGTGCAAAGTTTGAATAATATTGATTGAAAACTGTATGAGTTACAGATTACACTTAGTAAGTACTGCCTTGCTGGAAGGACGTACGGACGGACGGAGAAAGCGATTCCTAGACCTGCTTCCGCCTTCGGCGACGCAGGTAATAATTTCGTGTTAAATCTATATTGATCTCGTGTTTATATGTCCAAAATGAAAGGAAGTATGTTGCTAGAAAACTCTTGTGATATTTTTATATGACAGAAAATAGAAGAAGAAAAAAAAATACTTCATATAAATCTAACACAATAGATAACTGGTTGCCATGGGTTTATATTTATGACTTTTTTTTCAAAATAGATTCGTATTTTATTTTTAATATCTATTCAATTTTCTACATGAATTCTTTGATATTAATTCTTTTAAATCACAACATTTTTTTTTATAGATTAAGAAATATGATTTTTTTTAAACTGCTGGAGGATGCGAAAAGAAAATTATAGTATAAAACACTAAAATCCTGTACAAATTCAAAGCGACAATTTAACCAAATTATTATTCAGAAAAAATATTGATTACATAGGTTGCTACTCGCAGGTTGCTTTTATGCTTTAGCACAAAGTCATCTTATAATATTTATTTAGTGCTTGAAATTTTAAATTAATTAGTTTAAATTATTTTTAATATAGATGTTTTAATTTTTGCTAGTATTTTTATGTACCTTGTATGTATGCATGTATGTTGTTTTTGTTATACGTATAGTCGATTTGAAAAGCTTTGTAGAGCTTGTGTTTTTTTATGTATGTTGTGATATGTATCGACTCTAAATAAAACTTTATTTATTTATTTATTTATTTTATTCATATCCCTAAAAGTCCATCTGAACGAAGATATAACCATCAGGTGAAAATGGTAGTTAAAAAAGGAACGTGGTCTGTGAATGCTAGAGATACCAGTATACTTACTTAGAACTCAGCAAACGAAACGACTGGTAGAGACATTATTATCAGTTGTGCCAGATTGAGTATTTCAACTTATTAGCAGATACTACAATATCAGTAGAACATCGACGATAAATACCAGTAATACTAGTGCTATGATTTATGACATACTAGTACTATTATTTCTGTTCATTGTATCAGAGCAAGACCAAGTGGAGTCATTCCTATAACTTTTTTAGTAAATCATTTAATGTTCATATTAAAATACAAAATGATTGTGGAATCAATGACTTTTAACATTTTTACTACGGTCAATCTTTTGTATCCGTTATTTCTTCATATATTGCCGCACGTGTTTGTAATGAGTGTATTTTCTTTCTTTTTTTATATCTTTCTAAAAATCTGCTTATATTTCTCCGAAGTTTGTATACGTGCGAATTAAATGTACTTTTGCTTTTATTCAATACATAAGAGATGCACATGATACACGGTAATTTGCAATAAATAAATGTTATATGTTATATATAATTTGATAACATATTATACAGATGCAAGATTGCTGTGTTTGCGACCTGTGTTATTAACAGAAAATACAAGCTTCTCAATAACCAGATTTTTACCAAGAGCAACACGACGGTTGCCAGCAGTGGTGCAGAAATTGGAACTACTTACACCCCCAGAGCGCTAGGGTTGCCCGCATGTGAACTACTTACACCCACAGAGCGCTAGGGTTGCCCGCATGTGAACTACTTACACCCCCAGAGCGCTAGGGTTGCCCGCATGTGAACTACTTACACCCCCAGAGCGCTATGGTTGCCCGCATGTGAACTACTTACACCCCCAGAGTGCTAGGGTTGCCCGCATGTGAACTACTTACACCCCCAGAGCGCTAGGGTTGCCCGCATGTGAACTACTTACACTCTCAGAGCGCTAGGGTTGCCCGCATGTGAACTACTTACACTCTCAGAGCGCTAGGGTTGCTCGCATGTTTTTGTGGGGTTCTTGTTGCTCAAACATTAGATTTCTGTGTAATATCTTGTGGTTCATCGTTTGTCGTTTTTTTTCCTTTTTGTCAAGACGTTGCATTATCTGTACTTTTCTTGTCTGAACTTTCCTTGACTTTCTGGTATTATTTTCTATACCGTCTCTATGTTTGTATAATAAACAGGATTTGGTATGTATTTGCCTGGGGTATTTTGTATCAACATTCTATCGACTCCCTAACATAATGTTCGATCTATCATGGTACATTAACGGGATGTTTTTGTTTCGCAATGTACTTCTAACCACGAGATGCTTAACCTCGACTCTTATGACACGATACATTAATAATCATTGATAAGTTTTTTCCACTATGTTTCGCACTCTTAATACTTCTATTAATAACATATAACCTTTCCTAGGACATTTCACAAACTGGTTAATATTGTTTGCCATGGTGTTTTAAATAATTAAATCAGGAGATGCATAGAGCTTTATAAGCCCTCAACTGTGTTATGGTTCCTCATTGGCTTTAAAGTAAGTGATTAAAACTTACAATTACTTCCATATACAACGTAACTTATTGTATATTAGATCGCTCAGTAAGATAGATGATAGGTATATCCTTCATTTCATATGGGTCAATGCTTTCTGGGGAGAAGTGTTTATTTTCATATGTCTATTATTCAGGTAAATACTAGAGAAAATCGAAGGGTAGAAAAGAGGGTCTCAAGGAACGTAGTTTACATTGAAATCAACATCTATAGTCAAGAATAGACAATCCAGAGTCACATATAACATTGGACATCAGACATAGAATAAAGGCAAAAGAAAAACACCACAATACAAACAAGAAATGTGTGCTTCACAAAATACGCCTGTCTATATAAATTATCAAACGGTAAACAAATATATTTATAGTAACGGTGACTTTGACCTTTGACCTAATGACCCCAAAATAAATAGGGTTCTCTCCCTTCCACAGGGCAATCATGTGGTCAAGTTTGGTAAAGATCCAATATACAGACCTAAAGTTATCATGTGGAAACGACCCTGTTGTCAAAAATTCTATTTATAGTAACAGTGACCTTGACCTTTGACCTAATTACCCCAAAATATATAGGGTTCTTCCCCTTCCACAGGGGAATCATGTGACCAACTTTGGTAAAGATCCGATAAACAGAACTAAAGTTATTATGTGGAAACCTGTGTGGACGCCCGCCCGCCATACCCAATCTCATAATACGGCCCGTCTCGAGACGGGCGTATAAAAACTAAAAATTTGAGCAACATCTAACCGCACCAGAAAATCGGGGGTCTGTATCTGATAAGACACCCAACGTAGTTCTCATACTGAAAGTCCGCTATAATTCTTGTAGGTAATAAAGGGAAGAAATCACTGAATAACTGGACTGTTTTGATTGATAAAAAGGAATGGGTACTTCGAGAAAAAAAGGTGTTTTTTTACCTCGCTTTATATGAACTTCTGATATCAATGTACTCCCATGCATAAATATTCACATAAACTCTCAATAAAAACCATAGCCCGAATTCGTTTCAAATGGTTAACGGTTGGTTGCCTTCAATTCTTCAAAATTACAGAATGCTTGTTATACATCTTGTTATACAAATAGTCAACTGACATTTTAGCTCATTGCAAAGCCTAACGTGTAGAACATTTGTCATTTTGAGACATTTTTATTTTTAATAACAATTGCTATCTTGGACGCAAATAGAGTTGATTGGACTAATTAATTATAAGCCACGATCAATTCAGTCATGTTTGTTTTGGCTATGTAATCATCGTTGCCTATCAGTTCTCAAGTTCCGGGATAGATGCCCGCAGAGGGCAAGAGGTACGCGATTGAATTTTACGTAATAAAGTGCACCTGTGATTTGCGTGAGAACAGAGCGAGATGTACTCGATGACAGAAATTTACGCAATATAGTTTCTCCGTGACTTGTAACAGGTCGGTGGTTTTTTCCCGTGTACTTCGGTTTCCTTCACCAATAAAACTGACGTATTTTGAAAGATGTGCTAAACATCTAACTCATATAGAATATCTTCTAATAATGAACTTTCGGGTATTTGTGAATGTGAATGTCTATCGTCATATTTTTATCGACTCGGAATAGATTTTTTGTTCTTATACACAATCTAATATATATATATATATTAGATATGGACATATTAGAGCAAAGATTGTTTGAAACAGGCGGAATGAAAGGATAATCAAAGTTTATAATTTCGAGACACAAATCAACTTGTCTAAAATCTCTAGAGTTACCTCGCTTTTTAAGTGTGGTAATTGTTATTAAATTGTTTACTTATATCGCAACAAAACAACTATAGCTATTGTTAGCAAAATGATACATTCTTCCCCATTGAATCTATCTTAACATACAAATTATTATAAGTAGTACTACCACAATATATTACTTTTTACGGGTCGTCGCTGTCATCATCGTATTGTAGTTGGATTTATAACTACCTGTGCAATCAGTGCCTTTCACCACTAACGTTCTAAGTTCGAATCCCGCTCCTGGCGAGGTATACTCGATATAAAGTTATGTGGTAAAGTTTGCCAGAGACTTGCAGCTGGTTGGTGTTTTTTTCCGGGTACTCCGGTTTCCTTCACCAATAAAACGGACCGCCACGATATCGGTGGTTTTTTCCGGGTACTTCGGTTTCCTCCACCAATAAAACGGACCGCCACGATATAACGGAACTATTGTTGAAAGTGGTGTTAAATACCATAAGACTAACCCCTAGTCGCAAAATTAGCCATTACGGAGCCTCAAAATTGTACAAGAATTTCGTTTGAAACCCTGATAACAAGTTAGAAGCAAATTTAAAATGACCCCCAACAACCACATATCAAATCAAAAGTCGTGACCTGATTTTGATAGACGATACTCGGTCAATGTCTTTAAGCATTGACCTCTTTAATATTATGAGGTAGTACAGGTACAGAACATTTTGACTAGGGACAACATACCATATGCATAATTATTTCACTTTGACATTCAAAACAAAGCCAGGTCACAGTGACCTCATTTTCATACAAGACACTCTGTTGTGTTCGAATTTATAGACATATAAAATATAGACCAGACAAGATTGTACAGTTGTATCTACGGAAAAGCACATTTCAAAATCAGTAAAGCTCCCAACACTTCTTTGCAGTGGGTATAATGAGGCAATGCAAACAGTAACCTATCAGTTAAGATAAACAAGCCTAATATGTAACACAAGTTCGACTGAGATTTTATAACTGATAATTTCCAATCTTTCTAATCTAAAGGTTTGTTTTCGTTATTCGTTATTGAAACCTCCTTGGCCCTCCTAAACTATTTGAACATCATAAATCATCTTCAACGTAGTTTATCTTAATATGCTTGGTTATTTTGGGCATTGTACACTCGAATATATTGAAGAACGCATTAAATCTCCAATTGAAGCAAACTATTCTCTGCTCTGAACATGATCTGTTTAAATAACAATTGTTTAGTGAAAACACTAGAGGCAAATGTATCAAATAATTGCACCTCATTTTGAAACCTTACCTTACCATTTCCACGTGAAACAATTGCCTGGTTTAAGCTTCCGGTCGTTGCAATGTAATAACTAGTCATTACACCATATAAATTACAAAAAAAACACACACAACAACAATAAAACAAGACAAAACAAAACATAAAAAAATAAACCAAAAAACACACAAAACAAAACACAAAAAAAAAATTAAAAATAAAAATTATCTAATTTGGCGCTATTTAAAAGATATGGAGAAAACATTTAATTTAAGATCTTTCAATAGACATCTCTTCAAAATAATACCGCAGCCATATAAAAGTGTTGTCTATTAAAGCAAAATTCGTGTACAATCATAAAATCTAAGCTTAAAGAATATAAACCTCACAAAGAAGAAAAATAAAACTTTGAAGATTAAATGCTTCGTGTAATTAATATTGCAGCTTTTCAAACTCACAATCAAAACACATATAAGAGAACCAATAGCATGAATAAAGATTCTCGATGTCTGAGACTATAGGCAGTTTATTTACTAATACTTGCATCATTAAATCATCTACGTTACTGAGTAAAGCCTATCGCTTCCATCATCAAATAAATAATCATCCCACTCAATAATTCAATTTCTTGCTACAGTGTTTCAATGACAAACAACCATTTAATTAGGAATTATCTATATACAGTTAAACCTGTATTCAGAGTTCACCTTTGGGACTAAGAAAAAGTGGTCTCATAAGTCAGGTGACCTCTTAAAAGAGGTTCAATTCATATGAAATTTTCTATGACAGGACAATAAAAAGGTGAGCTTTTAATACAGGTGACCACATTGGCAGGTTTACCTGTATGTATATATATATATATATATATATATATATATATACAACTATAATATACCTTACATAGACCTTACATTATAATGCTATAGTTGACAAGTACAATTTGAGATTGAAATTCTTTATGGGGAATATTATTTTCTCTTATATTTATATTTCTTGTGATGACAACGTATTTACAACGATTCGTTTCTGGAATAGCCATCATGTACGCTCACAGCAATTGCGTTCACCCCTCCTTTTTTTGTGGGGTCCTATTATGTACCTTAACGTTCCGAGTTCCGCATTTTGATGTCCGTTACGATTTCCGCATAAAAACTATGTTCGATTTGTATTGACCTCCAGTCGTTTGTTGGGGGTATCATGTCTTGCTTAATTACGTTATTTGTGTTTGTTTCCGTATAGTGGTGTCCAACAAATATTGTATTGTGTTTTCGGTTTTTTTTCTTTCTTCGTCTTGTTGCCAGTTTCTCTGGATTGACCATTTTTGAAAATGATTGCCCTTTCGGTATTTCTCTAACGTTTATTGGACAGCGAAATAATTTCTTTTTGTTATTGTTATATACACGCCAACCCATGACAGTTTCACGTCTTTAATACAATCTGATTTTTGTCAATTGCACAATGAATTACAAATAATTTTATACATTGTTCCATCCTCAAACAATTTCCGTGACAAGAATACAATGGTTGTAAGATTTAAAATATTTAGTTACTGTGTGTACTTCAGATACAATTTCGATATTTCATCTAAGAAAGTAAACTACACTATTATAAACACTTAATTCATAAGATATTGTAGTGCTGTCCAGATACAAAACAAAAGTGCAAGCAAATAAAAACAAAAATGAAATTAACAGCTTGTGAACAACATTGTTATGACAATATATCTTCTCCCATTATTACAGCGTTTTAACCCCGCTGAACCAGTGGTGGAAAAATCTGTAATCCTCTAGAGGATTAAAATGTCTCGTGCCTTTCCCCGCATGTTGTCAAATCGGTAATTGAATCGGATTTTGAAATAAAGTTCGTGTTAAATAATGGGAGAAACAAATTCTCCTTCAGTTTCCCATGTGGGTTACGACGGCGAGTGGTTAAAATTTTTAATTTAACTCTCGAGAGTGGAGAAATATCGTAACCCACGGGCAACTCAAGGAGAATCTATATTTCTCCAATATATGGCATCGTAAAATCCTAATATTCTTAGCAAGTTACCAAAAGTTATTTATAAGTTTACATTGGAAGCATGTGCAAACAGTTCATAAATCGATATGTATCTTGCATTAAGCAATACACCAAATGAAATGGCTGTTTTGATTCCAAAATTAAACGTTTTTATAAGCTTTGTATAGAAATTATTTCCCTTACGGCGGGAAAAACTACATCCGTTTCATGCTAGAGCAACGGAAATAACAATGCATTTGATTTGATTTTTTTATGATTTGTATATCTTTTAAACCTTGCAAAAATAAGAGGATAGTTTTATAGAAAAAAAAATCCAAATTAGTTACCTGAAAATTGTGCACAGATAAATAAAAATATGCTACATATATTGAACTTTGCCCTTTTACTTCCAAAGGGAAAGAACTCCATTTTTTTAATATAAAAACGTATACTTTAAAATCAAATCGGAAATGTGCAAATGAAATTTCAACACCGATAACAGAACTTATCTGCTTTATTTTTAGAACAACAATTAAAAAAAAACACAATTTAATTCTCAATCAAACGATATATTGTATATTTACATGATTATACGGACAGAGTACCATATTCAGAAGATATATTCGAACAAGGGGAGAATCTAGATACAACAATGACAATTGAAACAGGCGAAACTTAACAAAGACAAGTGTTGTACAATTTTTTTTTGGAGCTTCATCGTTCGTTACATGTCAACGTATTGTAAAACACTCGCATTAAACATTTATTTTACCTCAATATATGACTTATATAAATAAAAATACGTAACAAGACAAATGTCGTAATCTAATCGCCGTCACAGTACAGTCAACGTATTCTAATCAACGTCACAGGACAACCGACGTTATACAATCAACGTCACAGGGCAATCGAAGTCACAGCAGAATGGAGTCAGGACGTCAATGTACATTACAGTTTTATCAATGAAAACCACACAATGATGTGTCTAAAACAGAACATCCTTAACATATTAAGCGACAGAAGATCCATTAAAACTATTTCACTGCGGCATACGATCAATACATGTCTTTAATAAAGGACATTGCCATAGTTTGACGTAAGCATTTTGCAATTTGTCGTCCAATAAGAACGCTATGTTTATTAGATATAACGTTCTGATTGGATGTTTTTCCGAGGGCGAGTACAAAACTCACACTTCAAAGTTTTTCGACCGTAAGTCCTGTCATTATGTATGAATCTAATTCTATCTATTAACTAAAACAGGTCAAATATATGATGCTACAAATGTTTGACGCCATACAATAGTAAAGGTGGATTTATACTCCGGGTGCGACAACGATGCGACGAGCAATAAAATTGTTGCGATGGAGAAGCGATACTATTGTGAAATCATTGCTTTTTTGTCGCGTCGCTACTATCGTTTTTAATTCGTGTTGACTAGTGAATTAGATAAAAAAAATGATTTCAGATGGCAATTACTCAGCGACGGTAGCGATATCGCTAGAAAGTTAAAATAATTTCAACTCTGCCTGCTGCGACAGCTAGCGATGATCCTTGCGACGAATTTTCGCAAGCGATGGTCAGCGATGACGTGCGTTGTCGCTGCGATGGGGTAGCGATTCTGAAAGCGACATCGCGAATCCGTCGCATCGCTGTCGCACCCGGAGTATAAACCCACCTTAACTGATCATAAATACAATTCATTTATTCCTTAACTGCCAAAATGGAAAATCACCTTAGATTTCCAAAATAAATAGCTTCATATGATATATACATTGTAATTTCCGTTAACGTCCGATGACCGTGTCGGCTTACACAAAACGGGCTTCATAATTCACAATTTCTTGACAGCAGCAATTTGTCATTTAACCTAATAACGACTATGCTCCATTATCAGACTAATTTCAACTTTTTTTTACTGATGCTTCTCATTTATTATCTGTTTAATTTTGTTTTATTTATGTCTCGGTGTTTAATCATTGTCAGAAATTCTGTCTTTAAGACAGACCTGGAAAGGAAACATTCATGTCCCAATGCTTCAAATAGCGAACTCCAATAACAATTGTCGAAAAACTAAGATTTGAATGTTTGTACACAAAATACTTATGTTATCGAAAATGTACATACTGACCACTTGGAGAAATATATATACATGTATTTTAATTTGAGGATGAATTGGATTTCAGAACCCAACAAAACATGAAAACCTTTTAAGTGACAATCTATGGACTATTCATGTGCAGTTTGGATTCAATCTATATTCCAGTATCAGAGAATTGCCTTTTCGAGAAGTGTCAAAAATCATAATTATTACAGGATCATCTCATGAACAGTATCATAAATCAATCTGCGAAGTGGTTTCATATCATTTTAATTCAAAATTTAGATATAAAGAATGAATATACGCCTAGACAGCAATGGATTTTTGATCAGAGAATTGTTTTTATATAAAGTACCACATATTGAACCTTCCTACCAAGTTTGATTCAAATAGGCTAGTGATTTCGGAGAACAACAAAATGGGAAAAGTTTACAGACGACGACTACGACCAACACAAAGTAATGACAAGAGCTTGCATGACCCTTCAGGTCAGGTGGACCAATCTTGTTCTTTCGAAATTGATATAAATAACGTAAGAGAATACCGAAGGGGCAATCAAAAATGGACAATCCAGAGAAACTACCAACAGTGGGTACACAAGACGAAGACAAACAAAACAAAAACACATTTTTTTGTGTCTTGTTTTATTTTTTATCATTATACAAATATGTGTATAGCAAAATTTCCATAAACGAAAACAGGTTACTTATCCCAATAATACTCTTATAAGTTTTATTCTGTTTTGTTTATTTAAGATCTCTTTTTCTGTTTTCTATTGACCTTTATGTGCGATATGTTAATATTTTGTTACATTTAGTTTAGAATTATTTTTCAGGGTTACATTGAAACATTACATATTAGACCGAGTACTGAATAAGTCGCTGAAACCGTTAATTGAGAAATAAATAATAGGTTACAAGCAAAACAATCTGTTCTGCTATTGACAGTTTAATTACAAGATTGCTGGAAATTTATTTTTCAAAACTGAACCAAAAGGTCATGGGCATAATACGTATGCAACGTATCAATTATGGTTACTCCAGTGCATTTAAACAAACACGGCGAAAACATTGAACATCAGTCACACAGCCATAACATGTCAAAAAAGAATTCCCGGAGTTACATGTTCGACATTTCATAAATTTAATACACAAATGAAGTGGTTTGATCCACAGAGACTGTATAATACATTGCAGATCTGTCATGACTTTGTGGCTTTTATATTGATCGTCATGAAACATGTCAGCTACCATCTGCCTTTTTGTAATATAGGTAATTATGTAAAAGCTGACATTTTCTGGTCCTTAGGTGAGCTAGTACTTAGCACTATATAAATCCTTAGGTGAGCTAGTACTTAGCACTATATAAATCCTTAGGTGAGCTAGTACTTAGCACTATATAAATCTAGGTGAGCTAGTACTTAGCACTATATAATTCTAGGTGAGCTAGTACTTAGCACTATATAAATCTAGGTGAGCTAGTACTTAGCACTATATAATTCTAGGTGAGCTAGTACTTAGCACTATATAAATCTAGGTGAGCTAGTACTTAGCACTATATAAATCTAGGTGAGCTAGTACTTAGCACTATATAAATCTAGGTGAGCTAGTACTTAGCACTATATAAATCTAGGTGAGCTAGTACTTAGCACTATATAAATCCTTATGTGAGCTAGTACTTAGCACTATATAAATCCTTAGGTGAGCTGGTACTTAGCACTATATAAATCCTTAGGTGAGCTAGTACTTAGCACTATATAAATCTAGGTGAGCTAGTACTTAGCACTATATAAATCTAGGTGAGCTAGTACTTAGCACTATATAAATCTAGGTGAGCTAGTACTTAGCACTATATAAATCTAGGTGAGCTAGTACTTAGCACTATATAAATCCTTAGGTGAGCTGGTACTTAGCACTATATAAATCTAGGTGAGCTAGTACTTAGCACTATATAAATCTAGGTGAGCTGGTACTTAGCACTATATAAATCCTTAGGTGAGCTAGTACTTAGCACTATATAAATCTAGGTGAGCTAGTACTTAGCACTATATAAATCTAGGTGAGCTAGTACTTAGCACTATATAAATCTAGGTGAGCTAGTACTTAGCACTATATAAATCCTTAGGTGAGCTAGTATTTAGCACTATATAAATTTAGGTGAGCTAGTACTTAGCACTATATAAATCTAGGTGAGCTAGTACTTAGCACTATATAAATCTAGGTGAGCTAGTACTTAGCACTATATAAATCTAGGTGAGCTAGTACTTAGCACTATATAAATCCTTAGGTGAGCTGGTACTTAGCACTATATAAATCTAGGTGAGCTAGTACTTAGCACTATATAAATCTAGGTGAGCTAGTACTTAGCACTATATAAATCTAGGTGAGCTAGTACTTAGCACTATATAAATCCTTAGGTGAGCTAGTACTTAACACTATATAAATCTAGGTGAACTAGTACTTTGCATTATATAAATCTAGGTGAGCTAGTACTTAGCACTATATAAATCTAGGTGAGCTAGTACTTTGCATTATATAAATCTAGGTGAGCTAGTACTTAGCACTATATAAATCTAGGTGAGCTAGTACTTAGCACTATATAAATCTAGGTGAGCTAGTACTTAGCATTATATAAATCTAGGTGAGCTAGTACTTAGCACTATATAAATCTAGGTGAGCTAGTACTTAGCACTATATAAATCTAGGTGAGCTAGTACTTAGCACTATATAAATCTAGGTGAGCTAGTACATAGCACTATATAAATCTAGGTGAGCTAGTACTTAGCACTATATAAATCTAGGTGAGCTAGTACTTAACACTATATAAATCCTTAGGTGAGCTAGTACTTAGCACTATATAAATCTAGGTGAGCTAGTACTTAGCACTATATAAATCCTTAGGTGAGCTAGTATTTAGCACTATATAAATCTAGGTGAGCTAGTACTTAGCACTATATAAATCTAGGTGAGCTAGTACTTAGCACTATATAAATCTAGGTGAGCTAGTACTTAGCACTATATAAATCTAGGTGAGCTAGTACTTAGCACTATATAAATCCTTAGGTGAGCTAGTATTTAGCACTATATAAATCTAGGTGAGCTAGTACTTAGCACTATATAAATCTAGGTGAGCTAGTACTTAGCACTATATAAATCTAGGTGAGCTAGTACTTAGCACTATATAAATCTAGGTGAGCTAGTACTTAGCACTATATAAATCCTTAGGTGAGCTAGTACTTAGCACTATATAAATCTAGGTGAGCTAGTACTTAGCACTATATAAATCTAGGTGAGCTAGTACTTAGCACTATATAAATCTAGGTGAGCTAGTACTTAGCACTATATAAATCTAGGTGAGCTAGTACTTAGCACTATATAAATCTAGGTGAGCTAGTACTTAGCACTATATAAATCTAGGTGAGCTAGTACTTAGCATTATATAAATCTAGGTGAGCTGGTACTTAGCACTATATAAATCTAGGTGAGCTAGTACTTAGCACTATATAAATCTAGGTGAGCTAGTACTTAGCACTATATAAATCTAGATGAGCTAGTACTTAGCACTATATAAATCTAGGTGAGCTAGTACTTAGCACTATATAAATCTAGGTGAGCTAGTACTTAGCACTATATAAATCCTTAGGTGAGCTAGTATTTAGCACTATATAAATCTAGGTGAGCTAGTACTTAGCACTATATAAATCTAGGTGAGCTAGTACTTAGCACTATATAAATCTAGGTGAGCTAGTACTTAGCACTATATAAATCTAGGTGAACTAGTACTTAGCACTATATAAATCCTTAGGTGAGCTAGTACTTAGCACTATATAAATCTAGGTGAGCTAGTACTTAGCACTATATAAATCTAGGTGAGCTAGTACTTAGCACTATATAAATCTAGGTGAGCTAGTACTTAGCACTATATAAATCTACGTGAGCTAGTACTTAGCACTATATAAATCTACGTGAGCTAGTACTTAGCACTATATAAATCCTTAGGTGAGCTAGTACTTAGCACTATATAAATCCTTAGGTGAGCTAGTACTTAGCACTATATAAATCTAGGTGAGCTAGTACTTAGCACTATATAAATCTAGGTGAGCTGGTACTTAGCACTATATAAATCTAGGTGAGCTGGTACTTAGCACTATATAAATCTAGGTGAGCTAGTACTTAGCACTATATAAATCCAACTCAATTCATCAAAAGGTACAGCGTTCGCGCCATGACGAATGTTTTGATCGCCATATGCAAAAGAGCAGATGGTGGATTAGGCTAGACAATTTGTCTCGCAACTGCCCATCAACAACCACTACTAACAAATGTCTGTTCATTAAGAGCGGCTGCAAGTTGTCTTTTACGTCCAAACAATATGACATTTTCAGAATACTGGCCAATCATTTACGTCCCGTCCCCAGGGTGAGTTGTGGATTAACATTTGATTCCGCCCCACACAACAAACAGATGTGTTTTAAACAGCATCGGCGAAAATATGTTCTGAAGAAGAAACATTTGACATTCGTTGACGGGTGCCACTAGTGGAGCAGGAACTGGTTACCATTCTGGAGCACCTGAGTTCACCCTCGATTTTTAGTGGGGTTTGTGTTACTAGATCTTTAGTTTTATGTGTATGTTTTGTAGATCGTTGTTTGTCCTTTTGTATTTTTTTTTTTGGCCATTGTGTTGTCTGTTCTTCTTCGATTTACGGATTTTGATTACCTCTTTGGTATCTTCAAACTCTTCTTGTTGACAAGTATGTCACTGTACTGACATTTCGAAAATAAAATTTCCTGACAGCCGATGAACACATCTGATAGTGCTTGGCATAATCTTCGAAAAGTGTGTCACCTATATTGGCTTTCTAAAAATAAATAAAACGTAACTGAAATTAAAAGAGTAATGATGGAACATAAAAATGCAGCTATGACCTTGTTTAACTAGCATCATTTGTCCTGAAACATGATTGAATCTTTGGGATGATAGCGGCAGATATATTTAATTGTCAAATGATTCCCAATACGGAGATTTTACAAATAGTTGGTCAACGTCTTATTTCCGTTATGTCAATAAAATTCTAAAAATAGCTTTCAACATTTTCTTTATGTCAATCATGAAATAAAATGGAAATTAAAATTAAATAGAGTAGACATACCAAAGACGCAACGAAATAATATAAACCAAACTAGGTAATAGACACAAAAAACCCTATGTCGGGCTATGAAAATAAGATACAATCAACACATAGTAATAGCTACCAATCCACCCATCATAGGACATGATGATGTCCAACCCATAATATTGGTTGTTCAATTGGTGATGATGTTGTTTGTTTGTTTGCTTGGTGGGTTTAACTTAACGCCACTTTCAACAATATTTCAGTTATATCGTGGCGGTCAGTTTTATTGGTGGAGGAAACCGGAGTACCCAGAGAAAACCACCGACCTGTCGCAAGTCACAAACAAACCATATCACATAATGTTGTGCACCTCGTCATGATCGAGATTCAAACTCACAACATCAGTGGTGATAGGCACTGATTGCATAGGTAGTTGTAAATTACCATACGACCACAACCACAACGGTTTCTCAATTGGTGATGAGGAATACTGCATTTAAGTGTAAAATTGTATTTAGTGTCTGGAATAATTCCTTTGTTACTTCCATAATATTTCAGCCAGATCTTGACTGACTTTGTTTAGAAGTTTTGTCGGTTAATTGTCTGCATTATTTCTATAATACAACGATGATATAAGGTCAATATCTACATGAAAAAGGGTCTACTCAAATTCCCTCTATCTCTGTGGAGCTATAATAGTCAATTAATATGATACACCCTGTTTTATTAGAACTATTTGTGTTTCACGCTGTTCTAGCAGAACTATTTTTGTTACACGCTGCTTTAGCAGATCTATTTTTGTTATTTAATTTGAAATACAACGTTTTAAGTAGATGTTTTATTTGATGTAATATAAGGTGTCGTCAGAAGATCTGTTTTTTTTTTTATCTTATTAAATACAAGACTTTGTCGTCAGAATACGTTATTTTATTATCTTATTTAATACAATCTGGTTCATAATACGAAATGCACTTTTTAAATCCAGAATGATTAAATTTATAATATATCTGAACCTTTCGGCCATTTTTTTTTTCGTATTGCTTTCTTGCCCATGACAATGTAGTTCATAAAAATAAAAACGTAAATTTAGAGAAAAAATGTTTTTAATTTAGTTCGCACGACGCGCTTCTGGAATGACCTTCATGGTATACGCTCAAAGCCAAAATATTTGAAAGCCAAATTAATTTAAAATATTCGGGAGCAAGAAAACCAAAGGGCATAAACAGAATATCCAAAATCAACAATGTGAACTATTTTCTTTCTTCGTAAAGTAAAAAAACGAGACTTGTGTTTCGATACCTATCTATACAGACATTATTGTATTATGAAATATTTCTCTTTTACTGAGAAATCCCTGACAATAATATCAAAAATACCGATGGCAATGTACTATTTATTACAATATGAATCAATTTCTTTCTTCGTGAAGTAAATTAGACATTTTCGGTCATTTCTTTCAAAGTGGCACGTATTTTGCAGTATTTGCATAATTATGTCTCATTGACTGTTCACTCGTATGTCAATACTTTAGAATGATGTAACACGTTATATAAAACGGAAATTACCTCGTAATATTACCATACATTCACTTAATGTGCAACTAAAATTTGTTTATACAACCTTAAGGGTTTAATATATTTATAAATTCAATCACAATCAAACTGATTTGGCATTCAGTACATTGAGACACTTAAAGTAATATGAAAGGCAAATATCGTAGAATTTTTGGATTAAATATTTTCACTTAATATGTCATTTAATTTTAACTAAAATCAACTGCATAACATTAAAAATCGGCTCAAAAGCAGATTTTAAGAGCAAATAGCAAAATATTTGACAGCAGATAATTCTGTTTTCCAGTACAGTAATGCAAATAATATGCGCGTGACACAAGATTTGAACTCTTTCGGGGGGATTATCGCTCATGCGCAATGTTCAGTTGATGAAAAAAAATATATATATATTCCGTGTGTACCACATAAGAATAATTGCAAAAAAAAATGGTTCACACGACATGAAACAGACAGATTCCTCAATAATCATTGTCAGGAATGTGTGGTGCTTACATCAGCATCCATGATTGTTTATCTTTTATTCACGAGGTCATGGTCGGCAATTATCGGATCAAAACAACCGAAAGTTAATCAGTCTCCACAATAATGGCGAGGACGATAAACATGCACACAGATTTGCAGATTTCTAGTTGCTAGGAACATATTTCGACTTGAAACATGCATGAATAGCTTAGTAAAGGTACCGCCATATTCCAAATTGAATTTTCAGAGGAAAATTTTCTTCACTCAAAACTGGTGTAATATTACTTTAAAGATATGATTTACTGAACATCGCACACAATTATGCAATAGCTTTAATACCTATATCGTGAAAATATCTAGATTTAAGAAGATTGTCGATTTAAATTATATCTATATGACATATAAGAACACGTTAGCAGACTAGAAAGTGGATAATTAATTTAGTCAGCAAATATAGTATAAAATTTGTTTTCTCTTTCTAATCCTTTGTTTTTTTGATCGAAGTATTTGAATGGTAGAGGTAAAATCCTTATTTTATAATAAAAATGTAGATATCAAATTACATGTGCACGACGCCTTTCTGGAATAGCATTGGCTTCATCGGGTACCGTATGTTCCAAATCGACAGACCGAAAAACCATATAATCTAAAAGTCTTAGAGGGCCATCGTGGTCGTGATCGTATGGTATGTGGATTTACAACTACCTATACAATCAGTACCTATCACCACTGACGTTGTGAGTTCGAACCCCGTTCATGGCGAGGTGGACTCGATACATGATATATGATAAAGTTTGTCAGTGACTTGCGACAGATCGGTGGTTTTCTCCGGGTACTCAGGTTTCCTCCACCAATAAAACTGACCACCATGATATAACTGAAATATTGTTGAAAGTGACGTTAAATACCATAAACCAAACTCTTTTTTCTATTTAGTTGCTTCCTGGTAGCTAGTTTTATCAAGAAGGAAACTTACTAGATATCGAGAGAAAACTTACTGACATGCCGAAAGTAACTGTCAATCACCCCACTAAATGTCTGGTATTTTTATTATTTTATTCTCACTAAAACTGGCATCTAATACAGCTCGCAGAGAGAACTCAAAACCATTTCCCGTTGAATAAGTCCAACAGATTTTAGGAGCTAGCAAGGCACCATTAACCTTATTTTTTCATTTAAAAAAATGAAGAATGAAGATACAAAAACGGGTAATCTGAAGCCGTAAATTGAAGATTGACAGGCAATAAAATAGCCAACAGAAAAAGGACAAATGAACATTTAAACATGCTATAAAACAGATATCAATTAACCTGAATCATTGTGTTACCATTACACTACATGTAGGTGGAATTAGATGATAATTACGTGATTCGCCCGTTTGATGCGCTTCCATAATTAATAATATTTAATTAAAGGCAAAATTGAGATATGTACCGCCATCTTTAATTGCATCACTTGATCAAACTGCAATTTAATAGAGAATTAGTTCACATTATTAATCTATGGGTTGGTGTTATGTAATATGTTACAAAACATGGGTTCCGATCGAAGGTCTTTAACCTGCTTATATACTTCCGAATGTTACTTCAGAAATTGCCCTTACGACATCAACACACTAAAAACATGTTACAGTGCGTGTTATTAAGATTTGCTTAATAAAACGTAGATATCTAAATAAGTGTGCATGACGCGTTTCTGGAATAACCTTCATCAGGTACGGTCAAAATTGAATTATTGGAAAGTCAACTAATTTAAAAGTGTTTGGGAGCGACACAACTACACTGTTTCAACATGGTTGCCAAAATCGGCTGATGTCACATATGCCTAAGGGAGAAGAAATTTAGTTTTGATAATAAGTACATTATGTAGGAGCTGTAAATTTCAATAATGGTGAGTGGGAGAGTGATCGCCAACTCAGCAATTTTTCAGCTATATTATGGCGAGAACAAGTGAATTTTCAATGAGATGATGATGAGATCCGCTTTGCATTAGACCGACACGCTTAGTTGGATTTTTATAGTGCTAGCTCACTGAAACAACAGTCGTCTGCGGATAGACATGTCGTCCCACTCGGACACATTATGCTGATTCCGAACCAACCCGTCTTTGATCTCTCTCCTTAATGCTGCCTGTTGAGCGGAGAAGCAACAAATACATTGTACACATTTTATAGGCTTTGATTCGACCCCATAGGGGCTTGAAACAACGACCTGACTCACTAGAGATAGGGGCTTGAACCAACGATCTGATGCACTAGAGATAGGGGCTTGAACCAACGATCTGACGCACTAGAGATAGGGGTTTGGACCAACGATCTGCCGCACTAGAGATAGGGGCTTGAAACAACGATCTGACACACTAGAGATAGGGGTTTGAACCAACGATCTGACGCACTCGAGATAGGGGCTTGAACCAGCGATCTGACGCACTCAAGATAGGGCTTGAACCACCGATCTGACGCATTCAAGATAGGGCTTGAACCACCGATCTGACGCACTCGAGATAGGGCTTGAACCACAGATCTGACGCAATCGAGATAGGGCTTGAACCACAGATCTGACGCACTAGAGATGTGCACGCTAATCATTACACCACCAATGCGGTCTCTTTAAATATGTCTAATCTTTTAAAATATAGTGAGGATAATATATCATAATCACCTCATTGTCGTTCTGACATCGATTATAAGGTGGAGGTAATCCTTCATTCAGCAGTATTGTTGACAACCTTTGTATTGTGACTAAGGCTTTACATTACAGCACAGTATTGACAAGAGTTGTGTTGTTCTATTGACAGGAGTTTTATTGCTCTATCAATCAATGTAAAGATGAACATGATAGAGTATGGACTTCTGTTTCGTTTGATATCTTAGTATTCTGACAAAATTATTTCAGAGCAAAATTATGAAGCTAAATAAAATCAATCCGTTTCAGCAATATCAAACATGTTTGTCCATATTAATTAACCAATCACAAAAAATTTTTTCCAGGAAGTAATTATGAAAAGTATATACCGTCTATTATGAATATTACTAACGGGAGATTTCAGCTGTAATTACACCTTATATAGGAATCCTGGATTTTGTTTGGTTATAGCCGGTGTATTTTTCATGTATTTTCATATTTAGAAGTTCGTTCATTTTTACCGCTGCCGGGGTATTTTCACGAAGAGTAAACTTTGTTCCCCTCTGTGCCGTGGTATTTGCGAAAGCGTATTTCACTTTTTTACCCTCACGTGCCTCAAACCGCCAAATTCATTCGGAATATTTCTTCTTTACCTTTATACGTAAGGTGACGTGATTAATCAAATTTGAAACCCGGAAGTGTTCCGATGTAAAGGTATTCTTTATTTAGCCAGTGTTCTAAATAATGTTCGGTGTAATTAAACAGATATATCATATTGGGAGGGGTATTTGCGAAAAAATACCAGTCTTGAAACTAAATTTCCTTCTACTTTCGGCTCGGGAAATTGTTTGTTTCTCGACTGGTATTTTTCGCAAATATCCCTCTCAAACATGATATATATAATGTTTTGTATTATGGGTGCCCGAATGGTGTAGAGGTCGTCGACTTCAAAACACAAGCCTAATACCACAAACGTGGATTCGTGCCTCGATCCCCACCTCATGTGTCTAATGTTTCCAGACCATGATGTTTAAACGATCAGTTCGTTTTCTTTCCCCCAATTAGTCACCATATAGCTGTACATTTGCTGGAATAAAATGGAAAACAAAAAATACCACACTGTCGGAAAAATAGTGGAAAAAGAAATTGCATAATAAGTAAACAGTAAATGAAAGTTCCATTGTAGTTTGGTATCCCTTATATCATTACTAATGGTTGCTGAAGGGGAGTTAGGCGGTTGTACCTTGGCAACACAAAAAACACAACAACAACAAAAAACACAAACGGCAAAAGATCGTAATATATAATATTTCGTGACATTTAAATACTTTTTTCTATGACGGGTATAAACAATGTTTGACGATACCGTAATTCGATTGATGACAGACAATGCAATGACCGAAAGAACAAGGACAAACGGACAAACAATGGTATAACAAACACATCACCAGTAGTGTCAATGTTCTTAAGAGAACAACAAATAATTGTCCAGTTTATTGAAAGTAAGTTTGATGATAAATATAATGACCGTCGTTTTTTGTATCTCAACTACCGGTAATTGCATCCATTTTCCTCGTTAAGATATCTTGTTAAAAAAAATTCTACCATCAAGTGTTAATGACAGCTACTAGTATATTAACACTCGGTGAATTTAACACAATTATATAGGAAATCGGAAAATGTCGGCATGTTTCGTTTTGTCATATTCTGTTGACAATATCGGCATTAATTTGACCACTAATGTGAATAACTAACCGGTGCAATTCAGTTCACAATTCCCAGGTATGCGAATAACTAAAAACAAAACATTTTGTTATATATTCCAGTGTAACGCGGACGTCATCGAGAACATTCTTGAAAACAGTTTAGAAATGGCCTTTTGACACTTATTTTAGGTGCTCACGGTGTAGGATCAAATCTATTCCTTTCGGTAAATATCAGCGTTATTCGATTACTTTCGGTTATTACAACGACTCCTTTTGGAAATTATGGCACATCTGAAACGATGTTCGACCAAAAAAGATGGAAAAAGACCAAGAACATAGGTAAAATCCTGCCAATACTATCTTTTACCGAAGAGTAGAATACTTAATTGAATCAACTTTGTCACTGAATTCCATAGTAATCCTAGTTTTCTTTAAAATCATGAAAAATTTGAAGAGTGCCTTTGTAACTGATTGGGTTACGTAAGTGTCTTATTCTTTCAATACAATACATGTTCCATCTACGATATGTGTATGTTCAATGTTTTATAGGTAAAATAGGCCTTAAAATCACTTTTTAAAGAAAAAAATGTCAATGCCTCCTTTTGGCTCATCGAAAATGATCAAACATTTTGGCACCGATTCCTTTCAAACCAAAGAACTTGTACTAAATATTCAATAAAATGTTCTTTTTTTTTTTGCAGAAAGCCCAATAAAAAACGAAAAAGATCTACTCTTTGGTTGCATCATCCAAAACAACGGAAAATTGCGTGTGATTTCTCACTTTATTGAACGCAAATTCACCAACTACGATTTATACATGTATTACTGTATTTGTCACAAAAGAAAGGAATACGTGCCATTCACTTGAAGGAAGCGTTATTCAATATTGCAACTAAACTACGATTTTCGTTGAAAAAAATGTGATCACAAGTAATATTGCAGTTACAAAGTATCAATAATGACCAGACATTTCGAACGGAAAAGTGTCTTCAGTAAAGGAATTCTCGTTCTACTTCAAATTCGTGTATTTCTATCGCCGGTTGACCTGTTTCACACGATCTTGTCACTTTGTTTCGTTTAATGCTGCGTTACACTTTCATTAGAGTCTGTAAAACTGATTTTCCGAAATAAACACATTATTAAAGAGTTCCGTGATCTATCAATTGAGTGATAAATACTTACATTTCAGTGGTTAATGACGAAAAGAAGGTCCGGTGTTAATCAAACTTACATTGTTTTTACTGGAAGGAGTCGTTGTAAAAACCGAAAGTAATCAAATAACGCCGATATTTACCGAAAGGAATTGATTTGATCCTACACCGTGGTGCTTATTTACTGATATTTGCTGCGAAGCAAATGGGGAAAGTTCACAACGCTTTATTACCTGTCTTAAAAGCTTAATACTATTATTTTGCACATGAGAAAAATTGTACCAAAACGTTATGACAACCAAATTGGCAGGGCAATGAAATAAGACCATTTGCATTTTCAAATAAATTTATACACAAACCTGTGATGCAGTAAATAAGATCAAAATGAAGGAAGACATTTAAGAAATAAAAAAATATATATTATCTTGGAAATTGATTCCAATTTTATAAAATGTCAACGTGTTACCATAAATTCTTCAAGTCAAGGATTTAATTATTGAAGGAATGTAATAGAAATGTCGTTAATATTGTTGTTCTGATTGCAATGTCAAGATTGAAAACTTGAAATCTAAAAATAAAGAAAAAACATGTAAAATATTTTTTTAATATAAAAAAGAAGGTGTTCAGTTTAAGAAATAAGAATCTTGATTGAGGTATAAACTACATATATATTCTTCTTGAATGCTAGATATATTTCAAGACCGTCATGGCCGTGATCGTATGGTGGTTGGGTTTTTAGCTACACGTACCTATCACCCCTATCGTTGTGAGTTCGAATCCCACTCAGGCGAGATGTACTCGATACAACATTATGTGATAAAGTTTGTCAATAACTTGCGGCAGATCGGTGGTTTTCTCTGGGTACTCTGGTTTCGACCTCCACCAATAAAACTGACTGCCACGTGCACGATATAACTGAAATATTGTTAAAAGTGGCTTTAAACGCCATAACCCTAACCCCTAAATACTATTTTGGTTTCGATACTGACATTTTTTATTAGATATATTTATTATTAAAATTTACTATTAATGTTGAGGTTCTGTCTACTCAGGTATAGATGCCCGTGGCCGACTTTGATTATCTTTGTTATCTCCTTTAGTTGTCTTGTTCCAAAAAGACAGGGATTCAAATATAAATGCTATTTAAATTTGTCTACTTTTGAGCGAACCTGATGAAGATTATTCCAGAAACGTGTCGTGCGGGCTAAATATTTTTTAATAAGATATCTATAATTTACATTGGTTATATTTCTTATGAAGGAATCTGTGCTTCAGCTGCTGAAATGATCGATACCGAGTAGTAAAATAGCAAAGATTAAGTTGTTGATAAGTCAATTCTAAGATTAATATACATGTATATATATATATATATATATATATATATATATATATATATATATATATATATATATATATAGTAAAGTACCCGGATGTGGTGGTGAGTTTGTTGATGTTGCGTAAGGATACGATATATATATATATACACGCAATATAACACTATATATCTTCGACAATCTGAATAAATAAGTTTATTAGATAGATAGCTGTGAATTACAGATGTTTCCGAGTGATAATTTCACAGTGAAATTATCGTTTTTTAATTTCACTCTCGCTATATTTCGCGCCATTTCGTTGTCGACGTCATATGAAGACTTCCAGTTTGAAACATAAAGTCTAAAGATTAGACGTTATTTGGCTTCGTGTACACTTCAATTTTGATCAAATTTAACTAAAATAATATTTCAAGGTAAGCATTTTAATTATTTTATTGTCGTGGGTGGCGCCATGTTTTTTGAAGCAATACACATTATAGTATATCCCTACGCTACACACGTAATATAGTACAATTAAACTCATTTTATATTAAATTCGAATCGATTTTTTTTTTTTATCTATATAATAAATACTATAACTAATTGACGAGTTTCATTATCAAAAATATGTCACTCATGACCAAATAACGTTGTAACTCACTCATGCGCTGCACGCATTCGTCACGGAGTTACTGCGTTATTTGGTCATTCGTGACATATTTTTGATAATGAAACTCGTTAATTAGTTATAGTATAATTTCTTACTCGTGATTTTTGCAAATTATGAACTTCTTGTTCCATTAATGAGCATCTCCTGGTGCGTATAATTAACTTTTGTCCGTTAAATGAGCTGAGGGTTGCTTAGTGTTACAACTCCAAGGCCATACTTATACAATTATGTCTACCGCTTTCAATATTTTATAATATGTCCCAACATTATTATTAAAAGTAATAATTTTTTTATTAGAATAACGAAAAATCCAAATATCTTTTAAACAATAGATTTTTGAACAGCAAAATAAACGAGAGTTTTATTTAGAATTAGGAGTGCTGACTAAACATGTCACAGTAATGCTTCTTATTGTTTTGGCTGAGGCTGCACTCCGATGATATTTGGCATTTTGGTCCTATTTTGTTGTCATTTTTCGGGTGGGGGTAGATGTACTTTATAGAAGAGCCATACGTACGTCAGGTATCTTACCTGTAAAATCTTTCTCTCAGCCACGTGTACTTTAGACGAAACTGATAAGCATTTCTCTCATAAATTATTGTTATGTTTTGCATTTTTTGTAAGATGTGTAAAAAGTCTAATAGGTCTAACACGAGTCCCTATTGAAGATCTGGGGTTTCTTCCACGAGTATGAGAAATTCCGTCTTTTCACGAGTGGAGCGTAGCGGAACGAGTGGAAAGACGCTGAATTTCTCTCACGAGTGGAAGAAATCCCAGATCTTCAATAAGGACGAGTGCAAGTACCTGTTTCTTCCGTTTCAACTTAAAAACAAAGCATGTCGATTTCATTCATTCATTCGCATGTCAATGTCATGTTTACTACACAAAATATTACAACGCCACGTGCAATGCAGTAAATACACACTTATTTAAAACCGCATTAAATCTATTTGATTTGATTGGCTGACAATGCCATATAAGACAAGGTCACGCGCAGCTGTCTTTATGGCTTGTCTTACATAGAAAACGCATCAAAACAGAAGAATGACTTATCTCCGGAATGCCAAAAGTTTGTAAAAAAGTTGTTTGCCTTTTTTAGTAAGGAAAAGGCAACGAAGAAGTCAATTGTCTCATTTGATAGGGTATATCAAAGGACATATAAAGCTTTGGGTGTGTCTTACACTTCAGTGCACCGTATTATGAATGATAAGAGGCCTTGTAAGTCAAATAGACCCAAAGAAATAGCTAAAATTGTGGACGACTTCGATCATTGTGTTATTAAAAGAACAATCCACGGTTTATTTTCACGGAAAATTGCTCCGACCGTCTCGATAATACATAGGGACATAGAAGATTCTATTAAAATATCAAAGTCTAAACTTACTCTAACTCTCATTGATCTTTGATATACTTATAAAAAAAAAGGTGATAATCGAAGAGTTCTGTACGACCAAGTGTCTATTATCAATTATAGGTGTAATTATCTGAGAAAGATCAAATCTTTTAGGGAAGCAGGTTATGATATCGTGTACCTGGATGAAACATGGGTTAACCAAAATCACTGCACAGATTATATGTGGCTTCCGAATGATGGGTCTGATGCCCCAGAAATACCCTCGGGCAAAGGCAAACATTTGATTGAAGGCTGCGATTTAGTGTTTCTGGCCAAATCAAGGGCTGGTGACTATCACCAGGAGATGAATAGTTTTGTCTTTCTTGAGTGGTTTGAAAATCAATTGATGCCTGTTCTGAAAAATGCTAGTTTGGTTGTGTTAGATAATGCAAGTTATCACAATGTTAAAACGGAAGATACGGTGTGCCGAAATTTTAGTAAGAAAAATACTGTTCTCCAAAACTATCTTACACAACATTCCCTTTTCTGCTACTGATAGCAAAAAAGTATTATATGAAAAAATAAAACAAAAAAAGACCCCAGTAGTTTATAAAACAGATAAAATTGCTAATTTACACGGACATGAAGTAATAAGAACCCCCGTTCGACACTGTGAACTTAACCCGATAGAATTAATATGGGCGCAAGTCAAAGGTTTCGTGGCTAAAAACAATACCACCTTCCGATTAAAAGATGTTAAAGAACTCACGTATGCTGCTTTCGGAAAAATTACAAGAGATGTGTGGACAAAAGCAGAAGTACATGTGGTCAAAACTGAAAAAAGAATACTGCAAAGAAAACTGTATAGATAGAAGTGTCATAGAACCTATTATCATTGATTTTTGTGATGATGACTCGGATGACGACGCGGGTTAAAGTATAATCATATTAAGTATAATAGACAGAGAAAAAAATGTAAAAATCGAATAAATGTCACGTTTAAGTCAATGCCGAAAACATTTGGAACATGTGTCTGCCAATTTATTAAAGTTTAAGAACAGTTGTAACTGTTGAAACTATCTGGGGTCAGATGAATTTATTAACTTATATATTGATCATTACACATAAATAATACACAAAACAACTTGACGCAAAACAAAACAAAAAAGATAAACAGGGACAGTTTATAATCCAACCGAAAACCAAACGGGCCTTATATTCATGAAAAGTCAAAACAAACAAAGACAAAGATCGAAACTTCGGATTCCTGTTTCGGATAAGCATTTCGAAGTGGAATAGGTTAAATATATAATTCCAAACTTTTAGCTCACGTTTGAGTTGAAAGATATAACTTGGTTTAGTAGAATAGTTACGTGAAGCAATTGCATGTATCAATGATTCATCAATAATTATTGCAGTTTTAAAAATAGCTCACAGAATGACAGTGCTTTTCATGAATATAAGGCTCCCCCCCCCCCCCCCCCCCCCCCCCCCATAAATCAGTCTCTGAGGTTCTATATTATATAAAAATGTACTAATATTACGAGCATTTTTTTTTTATTAGGAAGTTGCACAATCTCAAAATTCATTTTTCGTTCCGTTTTCTTACATGTATATAGATTCAAAATGTCATACAAAATCGAACAAAATGACAATGATATATTCTTCATATTATATGAAGACTTCATTTTTGTTCACTATTAAAGACAGAAGTGCTATATATTTAGTGAAAAAATAAAAATAACGAAAAATGTTCCAGTCCAAGTAATTTTTACAGGTAAAAATCAATGAACTCAATAGTGAGTGTAGGAGATGGTGAAGGGCTCTACGGAGAACAATGGAATCTTTCGGGTGACCGTCGAGTGTCTATTGTCCTCAGGGATTAAAACCCACGGTTCTCTTTTAAAGACTTATTCCCTCCGTATTTCATCAAACTTTGTCTATATATACACCCAAAAATTCCTTTAAAATTCGATGTTTCTATATGAGAAAGGCCAAATCCGTTCACTCTCTGGTCTGCAAACTTCCAAATTAAATTAGCACCCTTGATTCTCTACACACCTCTCGTTTACACTTCTACTTTAAAATCTACAGTTTAAAAGATATTTCAAATTTTCGTTATTCTAATCAAAAAATTATCATTTTAATAACAAAATTCAATCTGACATACATGTACATTTGTACATGACCTCAACCGATTATTCTGTTGAGGGCCTTTGGTTTACTTACTCTCAAAGAATTTTAAATTATTTGGGTTTCCAATCTTTTGATCATGAGCGTATAATTAACTTTTGGTATTTAACGCCACTTTCAACAATATATAACTGAAATATTGTTGAAAGTGGCGTTAAACACCATAAACCTATCCTGATTATGATCGTACCTGATGAAGGTTCAATATCTACGTCTATATTAAAGGGGCATTATCTGCCAAAATCGTCAATTTTTGTTACCCATAAAAACTATCAGATATGATTGATGCCTTAATAAAACGTGTTGCTGTAACTTATAAATGTTATGAAATGTACGCGCATCGGGAGAAAAAGGTGCAACTGCTCGTGTTTTGAGTTCGATCAAGTAATGGACGCTATCTTATTAATTATTGGCATTGCTTACGGGGTTTGCCGAATCGTCATTAAATCAGTACAACAATGCACTTATTTCTTATTTTCTGTGAATCTGCCTTTAGTCGGCGTTAATTACGGACAAAGAACTATGCAAGCGACAAAATATAAATTATTCGTTTTTACCTGTAACTAGTAAGGTCAGTTGCATACGGAGAAAGCGAGGTCAAATTATTTGCTTGCAAAGAAATAATAAATCGATAGTAATTTTCGTTCTCAAAAGGTGAAAAGTGGTACGATAAGCTGTTTAATGTGAAATATTTACCTTTATTTCATCATTTTAAACCTATTTACCAATTTCCAAAATATAATTTTTTTGGTCAAAATTGTAGCTGATGCCTCTTTAAATATAATATCTTTTCCCTTAAATCAATCACTCCAAAGCACGACTATTCGGTCAATTGAAAGTTTAAAAAGGTTACCAACAAATGAGATTTTTGACATTTACCACACAACTTTTAAGCCGAAAACTATTGTATAATAACGAACAGTTCGACACATTATTACGATTGATTTATTTTTATAAAAGGTTAAATATTATTAATCCAAACATTAATATTCAAAATCTGACAAACTGCATCTTTAACCCAAATCTTAATTTGTGTTGTTGAAGCATACTAATTGGTAGTAGTTAGCAAGTGCATTATGTTCAAAGAGAGTTAACCGACTTTTTCAACAACAAAACAAGAATGCATTCGTATCGCTTCTAGTATTACTGTGAGAAGATATACCCTCCCGCTCCCCACATCTCTTCAACCTATTTCCATAACCAAAACATTACTGATTGTTCCGACCAAAAATGAAAGCGATCCTCCTCTCTTCACCGGTAAGCTGCTGATAAAATTTCAAAACATTCTGAGAAACACTACTCAAGTTATCATACGACATAGTGTAAACATCCTATTTTCCGTCATATCAAGTCCAATAACTCTGGAAGGGCAAAAGTGAAAATCGTCAAAAATGAAAGGGATCATCCTCTCTTCACCAGTAAACAGCTGATAAAATTTTAAAAGATTATAAGAAACACAACTCAAGTTATCGTACGACATAGGATTTTGTCTACAGACGGACGGACAGACTTCGCTGTGGGGGGTATAATGAAATATAAAAAGAAAAAAGACAGACTTAAATCTCAGTCTATGAGTATGCATTGTATATGTTTTGGGTAAATCAAACGGGAAGAAAAGTGTCCTCCACTTAGTGTCTAGATGAAATAGCTGACAAATACGAGAAAGGGAAGATACTAAAATATCAATATGACCACCCCTAGGAAATTCCGGAGGTAAAGAAATATGAGCTAGTTTCTCCGATTCGAAAGAAATCAAATACACATGTCTTACATATGGAACGTAGATGTGCACATCGTGCTTTGATAACACCGAGCTCCATGAGGTTACGACATGTTTTAGTAACACATAATGCAATGATCGGTCGTTAGTTCCTCGCAACAATAGTGTGATCGAATATACTATCAACCCCTTTAATAACATTCATTTTTATGCCTGCCTATCCCAGTGGCTCATTTTATCTAATATCATATTTCTAAAACTGAAGATGAAAAAAAAACATAATTTCATTAATTCCCTTGCATTAAATATTCTTCCTAACCTCGTCAAGAACTTAATTCAATCCAGGAATCACAGAGATCAAAATTAATAAGGTATTACTGCACAAATATAAAAGAGAGCATTCACAATTCAATGCATATTGCGTGATTTCTGACCAGAAACTATTATTATTACGAAAATCACATAAATAAGATAATTGTGTTTTCACAATTCCAATTGAGTGATATTAAGTGCTAGTCTTCCGAATATTATTATTATGGATTTCTACTTCCGAAGGGAATAATTTATTGACATCGTTCTGGTTATTTCCGCCAACTTTTCACATTATGCATTATGCATAAAATATAAAATAAATACAGCCTTTATCTGTCCGCAAACCACGAGTGATCAACTCTTTTCCTCTACGGAATTATCAAAAAATTACTCCAAATACTTTCTGTCGTCTGCTCTATCAGTATCTCAAATACATGGAAATGCACAATGCTATAGCGGGGTCGTCGTAGTCGTGATCATATGGTAGTTGGATTTACAACTGCCTGTGCAATCAGTGTCTATCACCGTTTATGGCGAGGTGCACTCGATACAACATTATGTGATATGTCAGTAGGTGGTTTTCTCTGGGTACTCCGGTTTCCTCCATCATAAAACTGACCGCCACGATATAACTGAAATATTGTTGAAAGTAGCGTTCAACACCCTAACATTAACCCCTCCCCCCTCCCCCCTCTTAAAAATGTGATTATCAACTGTAACTTCACATACAGACTACCATAGAAGTTAAAACATGTGTTCATTCTTTTTCAAAAGACAATATTAGCGCTTTTAGATATCTTCCATTTGTAGAAACTTTCAAATTAAACATTGCAATATAATACTTCAACTCGAGTTTTATTACTTTCTTTCACTAGTTCTTAAGAAGTTGTTTTATTAAATTTATTTAATTTCACATGTTAGTGCCCCTTTTGGGTGATAACTTCCATTCATACAAATTTTAATCTCCTCACATGGATAATTATCGCTTAGTTTTGTCCCATAGATTCAGCACTTTTGGGGAAGATTTATGCAGTGTTAACGACGGCGGGTACTAAGTGAAATAAACGATCGCTACGTTTTAGCTATAAATATTAGAATCTGATGTTAGTTGCCCCTTTTGCGCTATTCTCTAGACATGTTTACTCATATTAAACCGACATTCTTAAATTTTCCTAAAATAAGCAGTTCTGTCCGTGTCGGTACAAATGTATGTTTTAGTTTACATTTAACGCAAGCAATAATGTAAGATAACACTGGGTTTCTGTAATTAAGGTTGTCCAGAGATAAAATAGTTCATCTACCAAGTACATAACTAAAGGATCGAACAAACGTTTTGTTGTCTGTTAACTCGTGGTGATCAGTTTTTTTTTTCTTTTCTTTTTTTTTTGTCGAGTACACAGAGAAACCCTAATATTGTCTTGAAATATGTTATCATCAAAATGTGATGCTCAGTTTATTGTTCAGTAAGCCCGTACGTTTCCATACAGAAAACTAGATTAAACTTTAAAATAAAAGAATTTGTTAATGAAATATTTATGACATTTTTTTTAAAATCCCAATCATAAAGTAGTGCTATAAGAACAAACTTAAAGGATTTTACATCATTACAGCATTTATGTGATTGGATCGCAGATACTTGTCAGATTCATTTTTACTAATAGATAAATAATGGAAACTATATTTGTAGAAAACATATGAAATGCATATTTTTTATCTTTTTTTTTTTTGGACATGATATAACAAGCAATTGAAAAACAAAAAATACCACACTGTCGGAACAGTTCCAAAATTCAATAGAACTACCGCAGTTAAAACTCATAATATAACCTTGGACCATGCATAATGTATTTCACACATTTTCCAAAGAAAAAAAACCATGGGTATTCATTTTAGCTAAAATTTTACTTACCCTGTATTTTTTTCAATAACAAAAAATTTCAAAGAAAACTTTAAAATAGAATAAATAAAGGAGGTCCCGAAAATATGGTTTCATATGGTTTTATATTGACTTAACAGTTGTGAAGACGAAAATGTTAACGTTTTACTTTTCAAAGTATAATTTTGAAACAGCACCATCCAAAGACCACATCACAAAAGATTGGATAAGCTGCTCCAAGTTTGACATGTGGAGAGTAAATAAATGATAGGAAAAAAAAACTACCTTGACCTTAGATCATGTGACCTAATACGGACATCCCAATAGCTCGTTGAACGTAAGCCAACCAGAAAGCTTTATTGAAATAAACAACTTATAAGTAATAAATAGTTAGAATCCGATGATAATTTATTTTGCAAAATCGTTTCCTCTGCTTAGAAATTGTACAACAATCATTCACAAGATATAAAGAAGGAGGAAGTGTTTTTTAACAACATTAAATTCACTTTACAAGTCAAAGAAAGCAATTAATTAGGAATCTACTACAAAACAATATCACAAGAAAGCATTTAAATAAGAATCTACTACAGAAATATCGCATGTAGGACGCTACACAAGTAAGCATCTATTATTAAACATCTGTCTAACAATCAATAATATTTTGTTTTTGAGCGCCACCCTTTTTGTCATATGCACTTGTTATATCGATCAGGGAGTGTCTCTACTGTTAATTTATGACATTGTTTTTATATTTTATAAAACACTCCCTGTTCATTGTATATATGTTCTTTTATGCTTTGAAAGAATTACGTCATTTAATAAATGACAGTAAACTGGATACTGTGTTAACTATCAATAAGCCCTTGACAAAAACTAGCCGAGCTGTGGCCAGGGGAAAGGTTTGATGATTTCCATTCTGTGCAATTTGTATACCCTTAGTCTGGATGGAACATAAATAATAGAATATTATATAAAAGGTGGCACATTATTAGGTCATATCTGACATCATACCTATGGATAATGTAAGCAAAATTACAACAACAAACTGGGATTTACAACTATCTATGCAATCAGTGCTTGTCACCACATAAGTTGTGAGTTCGAATCCCACTCGGGCGAGGTGTACTCGATACAACATTATGTGATACTCCCACAACAATATTTTAGCTATATCGTGGTGGTCAGTTTTATTGGTGGAGTACCCGCCGAAAACCACCGATTTACCGCAAGTCTCTGACAAACTTTATCACATAATGTTGTATCGAGTACACCCCACCATCAGTGGGATTCAAATTCCCAACGTTAGAGATAAGGAGGGGGGGGGGGGGGGGGGAGAGAATGTACGTCATAACGTAGGATGTCGGACCCGAAATTCGGAAGACATCTCTGTCGCTTGAAAGTGATTTTTTACCTGTATTATAAGTTATTGTATTAAGAATTGTATGCATTTTTGTAGTTTTATTGGCGTGTAAAAGCATGAACCGAAGCACATTTTGTATGTGCCTCGGTCCACGCTTTTACACGCCTATAGAACTACAAAAAAATGCATTCAATTCTTATAATTACATTTAAATCACACCAAAATTTAATATAGTTGAATTTTTCGTTGTGAATTTTATTTGTGTTAGATTATTTGCTGTTGGAAATTACTATGTCATTGATTGTTTACATCTGACGTCGTCATGGAGGCACGTGCAAGTTCGGGTTTGAGTTTTATTGGGATGTAAAACATCTTTTTTATAGTCAAGTGACCACTTCATAACCAATCATATTGTAACATTTCAATGAAAAACGGAAGTAATGTAATTATAGGATAATATTAAATGTGATAGTGCGTCAAATTCCCCTAAATGTCGTTCAAAAGCATGTTGTCAAACTCTCAAACACTTGAAGTCACTTCAACAATGTTTTCGCAACAGGTGAAAATAACGTAGGATATCGAAGGCGCTTTCACTAAAAACGACCCGTTTTTCCTTGTCACATATATAGACGAGAGAAACATATCACTAGTGTTCGAAAATTAATTACAAATCCAACTGTCATAAAATATCTTTAAAATTCGCACTGGGGACGAAATCGTAATATGATGTCGGATACACTCATGTGTAACGAAGGATGTCGGCCACACACACGTTTCATAACAACGGCTCATGGCTGCAATCTATTGGACGTATTTCTAGATATTTTTAAACAGTTCACAACAGTTTAGATCGGAGAAAGTCAGACAAAGTAACCCCACTTTTTTTTATTTAATGTTTTACAATTAAAGATAGTCTAATGTAGAAATATTGCAAGTCCTGATGACACACCCTCCCTCCCCCCAAAATCAAACAAAATAAGTATCTATATGAAATAAATTCTGAAACAGGAGTCACTTTGCAATATTTCAGCATCACCAGCGTATGGAGTTTAAGTTTCACAACTCATACCTTGTTCTAGCGTTTGTTACATTTTTTTACAGATATCATTAATTTGATTTGTCCATGACATCTTGTTATTAAATACAAGTCCTGGGTGTTTGTGAACTGTCACTTCGTTAATAGCAGTATTATTTAGATATAATGGCGGATATGCTTGACGTCCAAATGTTCGTTTACCTCATGTCTTTAGGTATAAATACGTTAAAAACAGAAAGATCCGAACAATAAAAAAAATGTACAGGAAAAAATATAATTTCTAAACACTATTTTCGATAGGGACAGGTCGGGTTTATGAAATGCTGCAGTTCATTAATAAAGAAACTCTAATCAACACCACAATTATTTAAATACCCTTTACGCTTTTTCGTTTTCTTTTCGAAACTACATGATATTAGCTAAGCGATTTGAGAATTACTACAAATTATAGAAAATGATATATCATTAGAATTCAATAATATTTACTCCATCTGTGTCATAAAAAAAATATAATTTCTCAACATCCCGGTGCTTTGTTAGTAATATTGATCGATTGATTGATTGTGTTTAACGCCACTTTTAGCAATATTTCAGCTATATCATGATGACCAGTTTTAGTGGTGGAAGAAGCCGGAGTACCCGGAGAGAACCACCGACCATGGGCAAGCAACTGGTAAACTTTATCACTTGCGGCTGCGAGTCGAGTGTACCCTTTTTGTAATTTATAAAGCCGGTCGCGAATCCACGCCGTGATAGGCTTAAATGAGTTATTAGGTAATCCAACTACCTAACTCATTGAGCCACCCGGGCCCTACAATTCATTAATAAAGAAACCCTAATCAACAGCACAATTATTTAAATACCCTTTACGCTTTTTCGTTTTCCTTTCCAAACTACATGACATCAGCTAAGCGATTTCAGAATTACCACAAATTAGATTTATGGTGTTTAACGCCACTTTCAACAACATTTTAGTTATATCCTGGTGGTCAGTTTTATTGGTGAAGGAAACCGGAGTACCCGGAGAAAACCACCGACCTCCCGCAAGTCACTGACAAATTTTATCACATAATGTTGTATCGAGTACACCTGGCCATGAATGGGGTTCGAACTCTCAACTTTAGTGGTGATAGGCACTGATTGCACAGGTACTTGTAAATCCAACTACCATACGATCTACTACAAATCATAGAAGATGACATATCATTAGAATTCAATAATGTTTACTCCATTTGTTTCATGAAAAGAGTAATATCTCAAAATCCTTGTGTCTTATTAGTAATAAATATGTCCAAACTTCAGCAAGGTCTTTGCAGCGGTACCATTCCTGATATGGATGATCTAAACAAAAAAATGAGAATAAAAATTGAGGAGGGTTTCGTGATTTCAGAATTTCCCAAATAAGAATTAATTTCAGCAGAATATAACACATACTAATGTATTTGAAATAGTCAAGTTGATATAATAAAAACATAGATATCCAATCTAGTACACACGACGCGTAAACGCGTTTCCTTGTTTCAGAGATACGTAAAACATATATTTTAACTGAAAATATTAGCACGAAATGTGTCGAAATGTCTACAACGCTTCTCCCAACTCTTGAATTTCTAAACAATTAATAATAAGAAAAACAAACAAATAAACAATGCACCCGACAGACACTTCTTTTATGTATATTGGAATTAACGAACCTCTCTTGGAAATTGAAAACAAGTATAGATTTGAGATACAGTACTTTTTTTTAGCATTTGTGTGACGTCTAGCTCAAAAGAAATGCCAACAACAAAGTAGTATAATTATGAAATAAAGGAACGCTAACAATACTGTAATTATTTATGATATTAAATAAAGGAACGCTAACCATAGTGTAATTATTTATGATATTAAATAAAGGAACGCTAACAATAGTGTAATTATTTATGATATTAAATAAAGGAACGCTAACAATAGTGTAATTATTTATGATATTAAATAAAGGAACGCTAACAATAGTGTAATTATTTATGATATTAAATAAAGGAACGCTAACAATACTGTAATTATTTATGATATTAAATAAAGGAACGCTAACAATAGTGTAATTATTTATGATATTAAATAAAGGAACGCTAACAATAGTGTAATTATTTATGATATTAAATAAAGGAACGCTAACAATAGTGTAATTATTTATGATATTAAATAAAGGAACGCTAACAATAGTGTAATTATTTATGATATTAAATAAAGGAACGCTAACAATACTGTAATTATTTATGATATTAAATAAAGGAACGCTAACAATAGTGTAATTATTTATGATATTAAATAAAGGAACGCTAACAATAGTGTAATTATTTATGATATTAAATAAAGGTACGCTAACAATAGTGTAATTATTTATGATATTAAATAAAGGAACGCTAACAATAGTGTAATTATTTATGATATTAAATAAAGGAAAGCTAACAATAGTGTAATTATTTATGATATTAAATAAAGGAACGCTAACAATAGTGTAATTATTTATGATATTAAATAAAGGAACGCTAACAATATTGTAATTATTTATGATATTAAATAAAGGAACGCTAACAATACTGTAATTATTTATGATATTAAATAAAGGAACGCTAACAATAGTGTAATTATTTATGATATTAAATAAAGGAACGCTAACAATAGTGTAATTATTTATGATATTAAATAAAGGAACGCTAACAATAGTGTAATTATTTATGATATTAAATAAAGGAAGCTAACAATACTGTAATTATTTATGATATTAAATAAAGGAACGCTAACAATAGTGTAATTATTTATGATATTAAATAAAGAAACGTAAAGGTTGTGTATTGCGATAGGAATTTAAAACTAACCGAATCCATAAACAAGATTCTTAGATTTTACAAATTGTGTTTAAATGGTTTAGAATTTGGATTTAGCATATAGCCCATGTTAAATATAACTAATACGCCATATATATTGTCCAAAACGCCGTCGTGGCCGTGATCGTATGATAGTTGAATTTACAACCACCTATGAAATCAGTGCCTATCACCACTGATGTTGTGAATTTGAATCTCGATCAGGGCGAGGTGTACAACATTATGTAATAAAGTTTGTCAGTGACTTGTGACACGTCGGTGGTTTTCTCCGGGTCCTCCGGTTTCCTCCACCAATAAAACTGACCGCCACGATATAACTGAAATATTGTTGAAAGTGGCGTTAAACACCATCTAACAAACAAACAAACAATGGATTTAGCATAATTCATCATTAAATATACCTAATACCCCAAAGATATTGCCTAAAAACCTACTGTGCTCTACAAGACGAAAACATCCTGATCTTGAAATTCCATGTGTTTTTGTTTTCTTCATGTATGATCCCAAGAACACGATTTGCCTGTTTTTGACTAATTATACTAAATCCATAACAGTATCAATTCAGATATATTTTGATCCTCAGAGTAATGTTCTACAACCAACAGATTCCTCCTTCTTAGCTAGTAGTCAGATTACCACGTTATAATTCTTATATGATTTACATAATTAGAAATCCTATACTCTGATTGGGTATAAGCGCTTATGGAGGCGGGGTTTTTGTCAGTTTATTTTTCGATAAGACGATGTTCACCGGACTACTTTTTTCGTAATGTAAGCAACATGGCGGCTTGGATTCCCAATAATAAAAAAAGATAAAAGAAACAATGTTTATTGTTAATAATCAACAATTATTGTTAGATATGAAATAAAAAAATAAATGCCAATGAAAAAAAAAGCTTCCGGAAAAAATACTTAAGACAACCATCTATCGACTTTGACTTTTGTAATATATCGTCATCCTGTGACGTTGTTTACAAGGGACGCTGATTGATACCAATCGTAACTACTCGGCCATTCTCGCTATCCTGCAAATAACCTCGTATGCATTAGGCGTATAAATCGCACTACTTTTCACATGTCAGTTAAATGAAAGTTTGATAAAGTTATATTTTAAACAATTTTCTATATTTCAATTAAAGTTTTAATTAGTTTTGCATAATTAGATTTTACTTAGCATGTCTTCCATATTGGATTTTCGTGGACTATATTTTTGTGCGGCTTAACTTAATTTAACTTCCGGCAAACAATTTAAGAAGAATTTCTACTATGTACGTACGAGGTTATTTGCAGGGTAGCGAGAATGGCCGAGTAGTTACGATTGGATTGATACAAGCTGGTTACTGATTTATTTTACGATTTTGTGAGCATTTTACTTGCTTGAGTAGCTAAATACAAAATGCCATCAAATTGGAAAATATCAGTAACTTAATTACATCACCGTCTAGTTATCAATGTAGGAAAACAACTTAAACAAGGTTAGTTCATTTTGTTATTCATGGCCGACACACATCAATGAAATTCCCAAAGGTAAATTTTCAAAACAAATGAAAAAAAAATATACTTAGTTACAGAATTATAAGGATTAAACGCATTTTTTCCGGAGTTTATTGATGTATAACCTGGAGCAAGTCACTCACAAACTTTCATAAAAGTCCTTCGGACTTTTATTTGTTTGTGAGTGAATTGGTCCAGGTTATACATAAATAAACTCCGGGCAAAATGCGTTTAATCCTATAATGACCTGACCCTGATATCATATGATCAATGTTTATTTCTATCATAGCATGTTGCCTTTCAGTTGAGCCTATTTAATATGTGCAGGTTTTTGTTGTTGCTTATATTTGTACAACTGCTGGAAACCTAGATATTAATCGGGTTTAACCCCGCAATATTTTGGAGCTTGTCCCACGCCTGTATCTAAAGTTCAATCACTTTTTTATCCCTCATCTTACATGATACCGAGGATACAAAATTGCGTGGTAAAATACGATTAAATCAACATTTTTTTTTCTTACATGTTGTTATTCTTACAAATGACTACAAAATCATTAGATTTCAACTAATTACGCTTAAGATGTTAAATAAATAATTCTGGTTTTATACAGCTATAGTATCATTATCACAGTTACTATTACTAGGGAAAATTACCGAAGTGAATCAATCACCAATTGAGAGTATATTTATATATCTATGAAATAACAGGCTAGTTAAAATAAGTCTTGAACTGTATGTGTATTATACAAAACTACAATTATTCAGTTCAAAAGATGAAGCATTAACTTCATTTCACAAGATGCCACGATATAGCTGAAATACTGCTAAAGTTGGCGTTAAACACCAATTAATCAATCAATCAATCAATCACTTGACAAGAGTAAGTAACAGTATATAGTGCAGTGAACTAGTCAAATGCAATATATACTCGTCCTTCGGACACGCGTGTGAAATATTGAATGAATACCATGACTCCTTGTGCTTTCACAACTTGCAACAATAATTAATAAGCAACATTTGTTACAATTAGTAGTTGGTGTTCCACTGCAAGGGAAACTTTGCCTACTTCATCCACCACTTATCATTTTATGTGTGATAATCAACATATCCGTCTATAGTGCTATCATACATGTAATCCCCCCTTTATCCTTCCAGCTTTCACCTTTATGATTTATTGTTTGTAAATATATTTTTTCTCGTCGTGAATGTAGCTACAATACTGCTGTTAAACAACAAACAGTCAATTAGTTAATTTATTAAACGTGTCATATTAACGGAAACGATTTGGCCTGGCAATATTTCTAACAATTTTCTATATAAAAACATCCGTGGATAAAATATGAATAGGAAGTAACGATGATATTTTTATGCAGAAATTGATGACACCGAAAGCCTCTAGGGACATCTCATTAAGCTTTCACCTATAACATACAATTATTTAAAACTGTAACCTATAATGCAGTAAAAAAATAAATCCAATTACTTTATTCCGTTAATACTTAAACATCTGGTAATATGGAAATACGCCAGGCGCAGCATGATACAATCCCTGCAAGTCACAATAAAGGACAAGGTCAGGCGCATCATGATACAATCACAGCAAGTCGTAATAAAGGACAAGGTCAGGCGCACCATGATACAATCCCTGCAAGTCATAATAAAGGACAAGGTCAGGCGCAGCATGATACAATCACAGCAAGTCGTAATAAAGGTCAAGGTCAGGCGCACCATGATACAATCCCTGCAAGTCGTAATAAAGGACAAGGTCAGGCGCAGCATGATACAATCACAGCAAGTCGTAATAAAGGTCAAGGTCAGGCGCACCATGATACAATCACAGCAAGTCGCAATAAAGGTCAAGGTCAGGCGCACCACGATACAATCCCTGCAAGTCGTAATAAAGGACAAGGTCAGGCGCACCATGATACAATCACAGCAAGTCAACAATCATTCATGTAAACGTGTGATTTTGAGAACTAATAAAGAGGGCAAATTTAAGCTTTTGCTGGTACCCTCTTGCACATAATGTATCAGATGAGTGGGTAAACCAGTTCAAAAGCGGTTCACTTTCTGTTGACAGAAAATATCAAAAGCGGCAAACAAGGAATAATTGTTTCACTTTCTTATCTTATATAATATATAACAGCCTATGAATTATAAGACGAAATCTCAAGGACAAACACAATATGAATGCATTGTCTTAACATATAAAACTTGTTTGTATTCGGTGCAAAACTAAGAAAAGGTTCTGTAAATCTCGCATTCCTCCATTATTCTAAGTCTGGTATACATACGTTTTATATTTATACGCACTGCTCTCAAGTCATGTGAACATTTCTATCATGTGGCATTGAAAAGGTCAGCTACTAAATATTATTATATATGTGAATGTCATGGGTAAAAAGAACCACTTACTGTTGTATATCGGTATATCTAAAGACAATAAGCAATTCATTAATGTAGAAAACGAATACTAGTACACGAAAAGATACTCATATAAACCGATATGATATATTCATGGACATGCTTCACATTAATTGAAACGTTTGAAGTTATTACAGCCAATAAGAATTATCACCTTGAACTCTCATATGAACATCGACAAAGCTAAGTGCCACTATATTTTGCTCAGTCCAATTTATTTATGTTATTATTGACGTTTTGTTGGGTAAAACCTGGTATCATTTTGGGTAGCATTTCATTATGGATTCCATCACGGACAGCAAAATGAACCATCTTTGATGTTGTTAATGAATCCGAACGATTTGTTATTACGCAGGGTAAAAATGGGAGTGGGAATATAATTTTACAACTGTAAGACGAGTTTGAAGATACCAAAGGGGCAATCAGAATCCGTATATCGAAGAACAGAAAACACAAAATGGCCAAAGAAAAAGTACAAAAGGACAATCACCGATCAACAAAACATACATATAAAACGAAAGATCGAGTAAACGAACCCCACTAAAAACCGGGGGTGAACTCAGGTGAAAACAGTGGTTATTATTGTGTTTCAACATCATATGGAAATGGACGCGTAGTAAATTCTTCAGAAGAACTGTTGAATGGATGTAAAGGGGAAGTCTAAACACGCATCTTTGCGAATATCCCGTTAACTACTGCAAGGACTATATGTCAAAATTCCCGAACTCTCTTAGTCATTTCTGACACCAGAAGAAGTCATCTCTCTTGTAGATATTGTCGTCATTGATGCAAGATAGCACTTGTTAAACCAGCAAAGCTTAGACCTCGTGGATTGTGTTGGTTGATTTAGCAACAAAGAAAGTCCAACGCTGCTGTATTGTATTCATATGATGAGACATATAGTAGGGTGCCCGACGAAAGATTTTTGCGAATTTGCCTTAACGGAATTACACACACCTGTATGATACATCGTTGGAATGAGGAGAACAAGCCGCATCGAAATAAAGATGTCGTCGCTATGTATTGTGGTCACGTTTTTTTTTTAAATTGGGGTCAAAGGTCAAGATCTAAAAATTGGAACTAACACACCCCAAGTTTTAAAAGGCTCCCTTCTTCGACAAGACTGTGAAGAACTTTAAACTGGAATGCCAATTTTATTTGTTAAGCTTAATATTTTATTATTTTATGCTTATTTTTTATTTTACATTGTTTGAATATATAGCAAAAGGCCATTTTCTAAAAAAAAATGCCCTTTTACAATTTTCGTATATATGAGAAATAAAAGTGACCTTCACCTGTCATAGTTTGAACATTTCTCAATTTTATTTGATATTCATTTAAAGGAAACCTTCAAATTATTTTTTAATTCTTAACATTTGACAACTGGTGGACGGATTCCAAAAAAAAAAAACATGTTTCAGTTATGGTACACTTTGACTAATTACTGGTAAAATATCTATTAACCTCAAACTTCGTTAAAGGTACCAAAATTCAAATTTAATGGCTTATGTGTTTGCAATATAATTTGTAGGGTCAATCAATACTTAACGAATATTCTGTGCAAAAACATGGCAATTTATGGAAAAGTCAAACGCCAATTGTTTAAAAATGTAAGGTCTATGGACATATTATGCGTTTGGACGATGTGTGGCTACAAACCACTCTGAACACTCCAAATATCTCAGGTGTTTGGCAAATAAGAAAGTGTTCTCTTGTTAGTTTGAAAGCCCACCAACCACGTCAAGGTCAGAGTCCACTGGCAGGTTTTTTTTTGTTTTGTTTTTTTTTCTTTGAAACATCGGCACTAGTATACCGAAGGAACAAAGGAATAAGTCATAGAAAATGTTAAAGAAATCATAGTCCGGAGACTGGGCAAATTCCAGAAAAAACATAAAACGGAAACAAGCTACGACATAACCACCACTACCTATAAAAAGAACACCTTAAAAAACATTGCAACAAATGAAACTGCTATTTACTGAAAAACACATAGTACGTATGAACTTGTCTAAGTTTACTAAGCACAGAAAACAGTGATGCTTGCCTAAAACAGACATTAGACCAAGTCTCAATGAAACAAAAGACGTCAACGGGAAGTCGTGGTAACTGGACAACTATGACTAACGTGAGTTGATGGTCACAATGTTGGAAATGAAAGACTGTTTTATCTGAGATCATAGTTTTGATAACAACAGTTTTATTCGGTGAAATAGATGGAGACTGGATGAAAAAGAAAAAAAAATTGAGATCATATGTCATCATCTTCATCAGTATTTCTAGATATTGCTAGGTGGGTATTTTCATTGCGGCATAAGTCGCCAGCTTGGCAAAGGCAAAGGTCTGTGCAAGATAGACTTTGCTCAAAACAAATGCATCCTTTCATGCACACAGATTTTCCTTTGCAAGTACAAACAACGTCTTGCAAAAAATCAGAAGACATCTGGCCTTTGAAATAAACTGGAACTAATCCATTCCTGTCTTCCCATCCAAATAGCACTGCAGACTTCATTGGCGGTTTTGCAACATGGGCAGTCATCCAAATATTTATCTGTAGTGAGGATCGCAAAACATGCTGAGTGAAGGTGGCTTCACAGGGTGGAAGTTTGGCCAAACATGCATCCCTCAGTGTCGCTAACCTTACCCTTAATTTGTTAAGATCGACGTGATCTTTCCTCAGTTTTCCTTTTTGGTCGTACAGTCGACAAACAAGTTTAATGGCGGCATCTATAGATTTATCAGTGTCAGTCTGCAAGGGTGGACAAATCTCGAAAGTTTTCTGGACTGTCTTTAAGTACTTTAAAAACGGTTCGTTTGCCAATCCCGAACAAGGATGATGTGGAATCACATCTTGTGATGGCATGTGCAGCTGGTAAAATGTTACATAGAACAGGATTGAGGATGCTACAGATCGAATGTACGGGAATGAAAACGCCCATCCTTGGTGTTTGTGATAGAACCCGTATGAAACCATAATTCCTGTGCATGTTGCATTGAAGGAAAGTAATGGATGCATAGAATCAAGAAATCTGTATCAGGCGATTTAACAATGATCCGACCTTTGATTCCACTTTCACCGAACGTTTTGTCTGCATGGATAGCATGTAAAATCATACGAGTGTCCGCTTCTTCATGTGTACAGCATAACTCTTGGCAATCGGAGACTCCATCTCTGCAGATTTTCTTGGCAATGATTAGAAGCACCAGAAAGATACGGAACTTCCCCGGATGACATCTCAAGAGATGATAAACGATAGTGTTGTACAATCGATTCGCCAAGAAATTTTGCCAATGCTTATTTGTTGGCAGCGACTGCAAGAAACCTTTTCCAATCAGGAATCGGTCGGCCTTCTATGACACTGAGCCATTTCCGGACTTATAACGTATCCTGCAGGATTGGTCCGTGTATTAGAAATACATGAACAAATTTTATGAAATGAATGTTTTTAAAACATAAAAACCACAAACAATTCTACTGAACAATTAAAACCAATATATTTGCCATAAAAGAAGAGAAAATACTAAATGCATTGAGACAGAGATCGTGCTAGTTAATGACCGGCGAGCGACACATCATTAACAAAAACCGGTACATAACAATCCGTGTATGACAAAGAGGAAATTTACAGTTATTTGAGTTTATATTTTGCCAATTTCTCAACAACCGCTGACATTTAGATTATGATTTTTGGAACACATGTACATTTCATCAATATGTTTTCTTCAAAATCAAAGTACATTTATAATGTAGTGTAATTACTTTGCTTTTGTTGAAAATACGGTTAATTTGGGGTCAAATTTGAGGCTTAAAGTAAGGCTGATACACTCTTTCAAAAATCAATTATTTACATCCCGTTTTTATTTTAATTATATCTTTGATGCATTATCTCTTATGTAAAAACCTTTTTAGCTATTTAGATAGCGGAGAATATTTTTATTTTTCATCCTGAAAATGCCATGTACAATGTGTCAGCCGAGGGTACCTTTGAAAAACGTGAAATTAAAAAAAAATCGTGACCACAGAAACTTACGACGACAATTAAAAATACAAAATGTAATAATTTTTCTAGCGTTTAAAACCAAAATTAGCCGTGTGTAATTCCGTTAACCCAAACTCGATAACTATGCGTCTTTTTTAACACTGGTCACCCTACTAATAGAAGACCATGGAAAAGGATTAATTACGTCTTATTGCATGTATTCTATTAATATGAGGGTTCGATGTGGGTCTTGCGTTATCGTTCATATTTGCTGGTTATAAAAATATGTACAATGTGCGAGTTAAGCAGGTCGTATTTGCAGTTGAAGGAAAATCACGTGGAGTAATATGGCCTCCATCGAACGCTGTTATTCCCATAATGTTCTTCTCCTGACATGCGGTCTTCATATACCGCCAACATTGTCGACGATCGTCATCAATAAAAATCGACTTATTTTCCGATTTCAGTTTAGTGGCTGTTAGTTTAATTGATGGAGAACATAGAGTACCCGGACACAACAACTGTCCTGCAGCAAATCACTGATAAACTTTATCACATAACATTGAATCACGTCTTACCAAAGGCGGGAAACGAATTCATCTAGTTGTGAATCCAACTACATGTACCATACAATAGCGACCGCGACGATGTCACCTTTAATGGAGAGGCTCACGTGACAATTCCAATGTTTTAGTCTTAATGTGGACAGTCCTTACATTCATATTACCACGGGACCGTCGTGGTTGCGATCGTATGGTAGTTGGATTTACAATTACCTATGCAATCAGTGCCTATCAGCACAAAAGTTGTGAGTTCAAATCTCGCTCATGGCGAGTTGTCCTCAATACAACATTTTGTGATAAAGTTCGTCAGTGACTTGCGTCAGGTTGATTTCCTCCACTAATAAAACTGACTTCCACGAAATAACTGAAATATTGTTGCAAGTGGTGTTAAACACCACATCCCCCTATATTATCATAAAAACGGTTGTTCATCACAACGGTACGCTGACATTGTAAAGAAATTGATTCTGGCAATACCGGCTACGAAGACAAGACCTGCAAAATAACAGAAAGTTGAACAATTCCCGTTGCTCGTAAACACTGCATGAGACAGTCAATTACAGAGTGCTGCACTCTGTTATTAATAACTGCATGTGACATGCTAACAGCTTGCCAACTTCCTACTATACTAAGTTTGTCCCTAATCGCACCTTAATAATGACTATTTATTACCAAATAAACTTTTAGAAATATGAAAATGAGACACTAATTGTAAAGCGGAGTCAAACAACACATGACTTAATCGCTCGATGACATAATATACTTTTAAGGGATCGTCGCAAAATGTGACAGTTTTTTTTCAAACGAAGTTAATTTCGTTTGGTGGGTGGGTGGTTTTCAGCTGTCACGTTTGAAAAAAAAAATCACACATTGAGATTTGTCAATAAATCTTTAAAAATGCACTTAAAAACGGCATACAATTGAATGGAACATCGTTTTAATTTCGTTCGAGTCTGTATATTGTACTGTTTCTTTAGTACTGAATAAGTAATGGGTGTATATGTACACAGCTCTGGTTTCCTGTTTGCGGTACAACTAAATATCATACGCAACGAAAAGCAACGGTCTTCTTTTGCAAATTAAAAAAGTAATGTTTTCGATTCTTGGAACGTTTACTGTTGTCAAATTTAAAATAATACTATAATGTATTAAACAAGTTTTGACCAAAGAGAGTAAACAACAGATACCACGATGCTTATGGCGGGTTTTTGTTCTTGTGTACGTACTACGTTGCAGGAATAGGCTTTCGGTAGTTTGTGATTGCATTGATCGCTTTCGGTATTTTGTTATTGTATTGATTAAGTATTAAACATGGCAGCGCCCAATCTCTACCCAGAGTTTTCTCCGATCTCTGTCAACGCCTAAAAAGTATTCTACCTTCGTATTAAACTGGTTTCCTTTTAATAAAATATTACCAGTGTAATGTTCAGCAATTATAGAAGCTATTACAACAAGGAACCAGAACAGCGCTGTATGACTGATCACCGTATAAAAAATAATTCCTTATCTTCGTTTGAAAATAAACAAAGAAGCTTCTCAAATATTAGTTATATGGTATTCTTTACATATTTTACAATATATGGGGTCATTATAACCGGTTTATATCCAGTTACCCTTTAATAAACGGATTTTGACAAGATTCCTGGTTTTTAGGCGTTGACATAGATTGGGTAGAGTGTAAGGACAGACAACTCTGGGTAGAGATTGGGCAGCGCCCTGTAACAAACGCCTTGTGCAGACAACACTATTTGGTAGCAGGACACACGAAAAGAAGATGCCCTCAAAAATAGACATTCATTATGGTTCACATGTATAGAAAGGGCTTTAAATGGATTTCTTGATATACAAGATGCATACACTGCTCCACAAATAATAAATAAGTGGTCCAGATCTTTGCATTTATTATAAGAATGCACATTACAGAGATGTCCATATTAATTTATAAATATCATTTTATTGGTACAGTATGCTTGTTGAATTATATGTACACTTAGATGAAATCAAGTGTCTGTGATTTTGAAAGGATAAAGATTCATAGATAGACCCTTTATCATGACATGCATACGGAGAATACATGGTTCTAAACCCTATATGTTTAGGTGGAGTTTGGTTTATAATACATCGGTTTTCTGTTTTTCACACTTTCATTTGGAGGGGGTAGGTGGGTGGTTTGAGCCAAATGAAACTAACTTCATTTGAAAAAAAAAACCTGTCACATTTTGAGACGATCCCTAACTGAAGCTTGTGTGCACATGTAGTTTATAGAGAAAGTGTTTCTAACAAACTTTGTTTTTCGAATATTTATGTAACTCAGGTGCAGCTTAACTTTTTTATTCCATTTTTTATTCTATTATCATCAAACACGTGCGACTATATGTTTTTAAAAGTGGAATTCCACATTGGGATGAAACATTATTAATTTTTTCATTCTTTGAAATAATCACGCTGAACCAAGCTTTTCATTTGAACTATGTTTAAATGTGTGTTAAACAATGACATATAAGGAATAGTATTACCATATTTACTTCCTGGATAAAATCTACTATTTTTGTTAAAATCATTGGACTTCAAAGAAAAATGTGAGGTATCCATTTGTAAAACTACAAAATATTCATATGGCAATCACCATCATATCAATGCATTACATTGGTGGCAGCAGTTCTTTGGCTCTAACAGATCATCCAGACCTTTTAGGGTTACAGAGAATAATGTATTCCATTGATGGATTCCTTCCATCTCTCAGATCTTTAAGAGCTTTTAGCGTTATAGAGAAATCTTAACACTTTTATATCATCAAAATCAATACAAGTTTTTTCTCAATTACAAGACAACTGATTATCTTAATTCTATTATCTTGTTTTTCTTTTATCATCACAATAAAACTTGGATGTTTTGTCCGAGGATTGTTTGTGTTTATTATGTCAATACTTCAGATAACATATTGAAAAACACGAGTTTGGTTTTAAAACGTTAATATTATTTGTTACACTAACATTTCACAGGTTTTAACATTTTATTACTGAAGAAGGGGATGTGCGCTTTTTCTGTCTTGGTTATACGCCTATACAGTTCACTAAAATGTTTTTAAAATAAACAAAATATGTTCTATATCCGACAACAAACTGGACATACTCGTAAATTGTGAATAAAAGGTCGTTGGCCACGGTTCCCCGACACCAAGATTACTTTGTAATTTCAAAGATTGAAATTATTCTGTTATAACTTCAGTAAGAAGTGTCGAAAAGGCACACCACACATCTGACTATTCGCTAACAAGTAATTATTATCTGGAAAACAAAAACTTAGTAAATTTGAAGTACAAAAGGGGACATAACTCTGGTAAAAAATGTCGAAAAACCGTCATTGTCGAACTTGACCCTGATATTAATAAGATACACTTACATACCACACCTAGCTTCAATCTTTCTTTTTGCTAACGTGCTATCATCCGGAAACCACAAATTTGGCAAATTCAAAGTACAAAAAGGGACATAACTGTGGCAGGAATTGTCAAAAAATCATAATTATTGAACTTAGATACTCATCAGATACACTTACATACCATACCTAGCTTCAACCTGACTTTTCGTTCGCAATTTATCATCAAGAAACCAATTTGGGACGAACACATGGATGCACAGACGAAAGGACACTACCCATAACTAAAGTCCCCCTTCAACGAAGCGTCCGGGGATAGATAGAAGAAAATTCTAATAATAATTTATATTTCTCATTTTGCACATATTATATATATGAAATATATATATAGCCAAAATTTGATATAATCTACACTTTGTCATAGAAAATTATCGTATTAACGAAAAGGACATATGTCAAATGTGGATGTATTTTCGTTCAACAGTAATGATATCCATATACATATAAATGAAATTTATCCACATGAACTTGTTTATATCAAATAAAAAATCTTATCAAAAATATTAATAATTGATAATCACCCAAAACAATAATATTTTAGGACATAAAAAATATACATTAACGGAGTAGCTATATAGACATTATCTGGGTTAATATGCTCCCATTAAATTCCTTATAACAATGGTTGTTCCGCCTTATAGTGCCAATCATGCTTTACTATTTTTCTTTCTCTAAATATAAAAATATACCACATGTTGTCTCAGATGTACATTTTTCCTTATTCTGATATATTACACCCATTTACATCTTAAGATAGAGATCTAAAACACTACCATCAGTTCTAACTAACTAGTCTTATAATTATCTATAATATAGTTACTACTAAACAAAAATTTTTTTTTTAGCAACCCCGTTTTATTTTGTGTGTTAATTTGTCGATTCTATTAGAAGCCATTAGTCAAGTATTATGTAATCTATATTAAAAAAAAGCCATGTGTTGATAATTAAATAACATTGTTATCGCCGTTATTAAAGCAGTATTCAACAAAGAAATTCATAATTAAATCATATTGCAATTTCCTAATAAAAAAAAAAAAAATTATAAGATTAAAAAAATAAACAATTTGTTTTTTTTTCAATTTTTTTTTCAATTTTTAAAAATAAATAAAATTCCAAGATAAAACTAAAATGTTGTTAAAGTTTGCGTTAAACACCAATCAATCATTCAATCAAATAAAATCTTGTTAAAACTAAGGTCAATATCCTTAAAGCACTTACAACCTTAGTCGATTTTGGCTAGCGTAATTATGCTCTTTGGCTTCCTTGCTCTAATAGACATTCAAAATTATTTGGCTGTCCAATGTTTTGACCATGAGCGTACCAGATGATGGTTTTTCCAGAAACGCGTCGTACCACTTAATTACCTATCTTCGTTTCTATTGGTTATCCTGTTTAGGTCTTTTGATTTACCTGCTTCCAAAGAATTTAAATTAATTGGATTTCTAATCTCTTAGCTATTGTCATACCTGATGAATGTTATTTATTAATTCCCTACTATAGAACTTGAATGTTTTGTCCGTGGAAGTTTATTTTTTATTATGTCAATACTGCAGAAAACATATGGACAAGATGGGTTTGATACGTTAAAAATCATAGATACAAATACTATACGTTTTCATCAGAGAAAATACGTTTACAACAGAGAAAACATACATTAAGAATTTGATTATAATATCTTGTGTTGTTTTAACGTTACAAAAATATTGGTCATCGCTATTACGCTTGATTTTGTTTTCTGGCTAATTAAATAGTTGATATATATGCCGTCAATAAATAAAACCATCTATAACTGTGCGATACAGATCAACCAAACTCTTTATATACTTTCATACTAGGCCAGCGAAAATTGTGATGCATTTGTGAAATCGTTTATTCAAATGAGGGAAGTAGGAAATAATATATTTTAAAGCAAAAACAACCTGTTCCATTTGAAGAACTGGCATATCTCACTTCAGGGGCATTCTATAGTGTGATATTTACGTTAGCATTGTCACTTTCAGGTTTTCATTCATATAAGAGCTAGTGTTTTTGACAAAAGGAGATTTTTTTGTGATTCTGATGAGTGAATTAGTATACTTAATATTGAGTTTAACCGACAGTGAAGTAATTAAATGTTGTCTTATTTAGATATAATAATACCTAACCATTCTAAGGTAAGTTTTTATTTTATTCATTTATCTCTTTTCGTAATTTTGGGTCAAAGAAAATTATTTAAATATAAAAGAAGAAGAAAAAAACCCAACGTAAACAGAAAATTTTACAAGAACAAAAAGTTATTAAAGCACAAATTGTATATAGTCAATTGTCATTTCATCCTTGCTACGTTTTTGATTCAAACATCTTAACATCACTTAATATTACAAATTCTTCCCATATCTTTATTATTTAACAGTATAACTTATAGCTTATTTATTTACGGAACTAACACCATAGGTATTAGTGGATATACATTTTGTACCTGAAACATTTGAACATCATTTAACTTTTTCTGTCTATATGTATGTTATTCTAAAGCCTATAACTTCTAACTTCATTTTAAAAGTATCTTCTCCCAATATTTATGGAACACTGTATGAAGTGTTGACTTAACATACAATGAAATCATTATTTTTTGCAAGATACCAATTTTTAGCGAAGTTTATGCTCCAATTATTTCAATGCTTTATTAAGGGTTGGGTTAGGTCATTGTGTTTAACGCCACTTTCAACAATATTGCAGTTATATCGTGGAGGTCAGTTTATTGGGAGGAAACCGAAGTACCCGGAGAAAATCACCGACCTGCGGCAAGTCACTGACAAACTGTACCACAAAATGTTGTATCGAATACACCTCGTCTTGAGCGGGATTCGAATTCCCAATGTTATTGGTGATATGTACTGATTACATAGTATAACTTCTAACTTCATGTTAAACTTCGTGTTCTACCAATATTTATGGAATACTGTATGAAGATACTACTTGACATACAATGAAATCATTTTTACGAGATACCAGTTTCTAGCGAAATTGATTTAAGAGTCAAAATCTAAATCATCGTTCATGGTAGAGCCAGGAACGATCGCAATACTTATTTTTAATATAAATTGTGGATGTATATCATTTCAAAAGGAATACAAGAGTTTAAACGGAAATGACACTTCAAACAGCTGTACAGTAATATTAACTATACCGACTCTATATCCTTAACATTTTGTCCACACTGAACAGCATGTACGTTCATTTCTAACGCGTTACTGTGGAGTAATAAATGACATGCTCGCCTTAAGTGTATAGATCACTGGACTGGTCATGCCAAACTATAAAACTAGTATGTTATCTGGTAGGCGCACAGCGCGAAAAAAGTAGTAGCAACAATTTAATTGGTTCGTAATGCGAATAATTTGTCATAGTATATTGTAGTTTCAGTTGAATAACACGATAAGATGTGATGATTTGGTATACAACATCCACCATTGTCATCAAATAAAAAAAATAATCTGTTTTCGACATATGGCAGCAGACATATGCCTGTGATTTAAACAACAATAATTAATCGTATTATTGTCTAATCGAGTTTACCCCCAAATAATATGGGGTGATATTGGAAAATCTTGAATTGCAAATAAGAAAATTAAGTTCGAACATCATTGACATTCACTTGCTAATCTTTTCCGAGGACGGATCATTTTAAAAATGCAAATCTTCAACTCCAAATAACAACTTCTCTCCAAAGTAGAGCATTCGTTTCTGTTCAAGTTTTCATCAAATGTATGCTTAAAATATATATAACTATACCACCAATATTTCGACTACGTTGTAAGATCTGTCCGGTAATAAAACATTTGACTTCTTCTTGGATGGTGTAAGATATGTCCGGTAGTAAAACCTTTGGTCTTCTTCTTGGATGGTGTAAGATCTGTCCGGGAATAAAACATTTGACTTCTTCTTGGATGGTGTAAGATCTGTCCGGTAATAAAACATTTGGCTTCTTCTTGGATGGTGTAAGATCTGTCCGGTAATAAAACATTTGACTTCTTCTTGGATGGTGTAAGATCTGTCCGTAATACAACATTTGACTTCTTCTTGGATGGTGTAAGATCTGTCCGGTAATAAAACATTTGGCTTCTTCTTGGATGGTGTAAGATCTGTCCGGTAATAAAACATTTGACTTCTTCTTGGATGGTGTAAGATCTGTCCGGTAATAAAACATTTGACTTCTTCTTGGATGGTGTACGATCTGTCCGGTAATAAAACATTTGACTTCTTCTTGGATGGTGTAAGATCTGTCCGGTAATAAAACATTTGGCTTCTTCTTGGATGGTGTAAGATCTGTCCGGTAATAAAACATTTGACTTCTTCTTGGATGGTGTAAGATCTGTCCGGTAATAAAACATTTGGTTTCTTCTTGGATGGTGTAAGATCTGTCCGGTAATAAAACATTTGACTTCTTCTTGGATGGTGTAAGATCTGTCCGGTAATAAAACATTTGACTTCTTCTTGGATGGTGTAAGATCTGTCCGGTAATAAAACATTTGACTTCTTCTTGGATGGTGTAAGATCTGTCCGGTAATACAACATTTGACTTCTTCTTGGATGGTGTAAGATCTGTCCGGTAATAAAACATTTGGCTTCTTCTTGGATGGTGTAAGATCTGTCCGGTAATAAAACATTTGACTTCTTCTTGGATGGTGTAAGATCTGTCCGGTAATAAAACATTTGTCTTCTTCTTGGATGGTGTAAGATCTGTCCGGTAATAAAACATTTGGCTTCTTCTTGGATGGTGTAAGATGTCCGGTAATAAAACATTTGACTTCTTCTTGGATGGTGTAAGATCTGTCCGGTAATAAAACATTTGGCTTCTTCTTGGATGGTGTAAGATCTGTCCGGTAATAAAACATTTGACTTCTTCTTGGATGGTGTAAGATCTGTCCGGTAATAAAACATTTGACTTCTTCTTGGATGGTGTAAGATGTCCGGTAATAAAACATTTGGCTTCTTCTTGGATGGTGTAAGATCTGTCCGGTAATAAAACATTTGACTTCTTCTTGGATGGTGTAAGATCTGTCCGGTAATAAAACATTTGACTTCTTCTTGGATGGTGTAAGATCTGTCCGGTAATAAAACATTTGGCTTCTTCTTGAATGGTGTAAGATCTGTCCGGTAATAAAACATTTGACTTCTTCTTGGATGGTGTAAGATCTGTCCGGTAATAAAACATTTGGCTTCTTCTTGGATGGTGTAAGATCTGTCCGGTAATAAAACATTTGACTTCTTCTTGGATGGTGTAAGATCTGTCCGTAATAAAACATTTGGTTTCTTCTTGGATGGTGTAAGATCTGTCCGGTAATAAAACATTTGGCTTCTTCTTGGATGGTGTAAGATCTGTCCGGTAATAAAACATTTGGCTTCTTCTTGGATGGTGTAAGATCTGTCCGGTAATAAAACATTTGACTTCTTCTTGGATGGTGTAAGATCTGTCCGGTAATAAAACATTTGGTCTTCTTCTTGGATGGTGTAAGATCTGTCCGGTAGTAAAACATTTGACTTCTTCTTGGATGGTGTAAGATCTGTCCGGTAATAAAACATTTGACTTCTTCTTGGATGGTGTAAGATCTGTCCGGTAATAAAACATTTGACTTCTTCTTGGATGGTGTAAGATCTGTCCGGTAATAAAACATTTGACTTCTTCTTGGATGGTGCAAGATCTGTCCGGTAATAAAACATTTGGCTTCTTCTTGGATGGTGTAAGATCTGTCCGGTAATAACACATTTGACTTCTTCTTGGATGGTGTAAGATCTGTCCGGTAATAAAACATTTGGCTTCTTCTTGGATGGTGTAAGATCTGTCCGGTAATAAAACATTTGACTTCTTCTTGGATGGTGTAAGATCTGTCCGGTAATAAAACATTTGACTTCTTCTTGGATGGTGTAAGATCCGTCCGTAATAAAACATTTGGCTTCTTCTTGGATGGTGTAAGATCTGTCCGGTAATAAAACATTTGACTTCTTCTTGGATGGTGTAAGATCTGTCCGTAATAAAACATTTGGCTTCTTCTTGGATGGTGTAAGATCTGTCCGGTAATAAAACATTTGACTTCTTCTTGGATGGTGTAAGATCTGTCCGGTAATAAAACATTTGGCTTCTTCTTGGATGGTGTAAGATCTGTCCGGTAATAAAACATTTGACTTCTTCTTGGATGGTGTAAGATCTGTCCGGTAATAAAACATTTGACTTCTTCTTGGATGGTGTAAGATCTGTCCGGTAATAAAACATGTGACTTCTTCTTGGATGGTGTAAGATCTGTCCGGTAATAAAACATTTGGCTTCTTCTTGGATGGTGTAAGATCTGTCCGGTAATAAAACATTTGACTTCTTCTTGGGTGGTGTAAGATCTGTCCGGTAATAAAACATTTGAGTTCTTCTTGGATGGTGTAAGATCTGTCCGGTAATAAAACATTTGACTTCTTCTTGGATGGTGTAAGATCTGTCCGGTAATAAAACATTTGGCTTCTTCTTGGATGGTTTGCCTAGGGTTATTGTTATCTATCGTCACATCCAGCAATCTTTCAGCTATATCGTGATTACCAGCTTTAATAGGGGTCTGGCTGTTATATCTAACTGACCGGTGATACCACGGTCCATGGGTAATTGTCCAGAAACCTGGTCAGTTGAGATGGTTATCGGGGTACGAACTCCTATCAGTGGTGTTATACTAGTGGCAAAAAGACAACGACTTTAACTACTCGGCCATCCATACTCCGTGTCCCGTCTTCACGGATGGAATGGGACTCGCAAAACAAAATAAAGGATAAAAAAACAATGATAAATTGTTTTCCTTTAACCATGAAATTCGAGATAACAACTTTCCACTGTACTTGATAATTTTTAAATGGTATACTCTGAACCGTTGCAAAAATCTATTTTCTGTCCTTATTTCACTAATACAATAACCGTTATCGTAGATGATAAGTTGCATTCCTCTAATTATTATTGTATCAGTAAGTTAAAAGCAAAGGCATGTTCGATTTGTTCATTACACGATACTGCGTGATTTTCTGCATGGCTTCTGACGATAAACCACTATATAAATGAGGCTACCTAACATCGGAATGATGTTGACAAAGACAGTCAACAGTATAACTAAATATAAATGCTGGATCATCAAGATTCTGTAAAACGAATACTGGACTGAGGTTGTTGTCTGACAAAATTGTACTGTGATAACTTTAGGGGCTTGGATGTATTGCAAGGTCTGTGTACATCTTATATCTTAGTAATTATAAAATATTGGTACATAAACCACTTAAAGACATGCTAAGTCATCTGCTGTCTAATATATATCTGATGCTAATAACCGTTTAAAATTTCCCTTTTTTTTTATTTCAAATTCTATTTTTTATTTTGTTTGTATTATAATGTAACAAACTCAAATTACCCATGGGGAATAATACTGTGCAGATGTTATTTCTTTGCTTCGAAACATATTTTATTCCCGTCAATCAGTACGCAAGATATACAGAGTATGTATATGAAAAGGATAAATCTCTTAATACTTCACGAACCAAACAAAATTTTAAAAACCAAACTCGACTAGATCACATTTTACTGTTTTCAACTGGAAAAATACATCAAAATATACAATACTTCTTTCTGCATATTTTTTTCTCTCACAAATATCATCAAACAATTAAATGAAAGAGATAAAAGTAGGTGTGTCAGAGCCTACTAGCGGAAATTAATTGTATATCTTGCACGTAATTGAATAGTGAATACTTAAATAATATAAGGTTATTGAACCAATACTGTTCAAAACATACTTATACTAAATCACACAAATACAACTGATAATTCTTCATTATTATTTTATTTTAAAAATGCAAAAGAAAAAAACCCCACGAATATTTGTTTTTGCTTTAACGACAATATTTGGATTTGATTTATTATTGGTTAACGTCAGGCGAGACGTTTTGTTTAAATTTACGATAAGCATAAGCAAAAAAAAAACAATACATCGCTCAGGTAAAAGGGGAGGCTGGAAAGAGCACATGAACCGGATGTTTTAAGATGTTGGACAGGGTCGGACAATTGTATCTTGCAACGCGTCACTAACGAAAACACCTTTCCTAGCAGATATCAAACTTAGTGCGCACAACGCGTTTCTGGAATAATCTTCACCAGGTTCTCTCAACATCGAAATATTGGAAAGCCAAAAAATGTAAGATTGTTAAGAGCAATAAAACCAAAGGACCTATATAGGATAGTCAAAATAGGCTAAGGTCATCTATGCCTTTACGATGGAGAACATTAGTTTTGATATTAAAATAATACATTATTTAAGACTGTAAATTTCAAATATAAATATACCTAATAAACCATGTTAGTGACGAAACACCGACAACTGGGCGGATGATACCCTCGGGGACTAATAGTCCACCAGCAGAGGTATCGACCCAGTGATAGTAACACTGACTACTGGGCGGATGATACCCTCGGGGACTAATAGTCCACCAGCAGAGGTATCGACCCAGTGATAGTAACACTGACTACTGGGCGGATGATACCCTCGGGGACTAATAGTCCACCAGCAGAGGTATCAACCCAGTGATAGAAACACCGACAACTGGGCGGATGATACCCTCGGGGACTAATAGTCCACCAGCAGAGGTATCAACCCAGTGATAGAAACACCGACAACTGGGCGGATGATACCCTCGGGGACTAATAGTCCACCAGCAGAGGTATCAACCCAGTGATAGAAACACCGACAACTGGGCGGATGATACCCTCGGGGACTAATAGTCCACCAGCAGAGGTATCAACCCAGTGATAGAAACACCGACAACTGGGCGGATGATACCCTCGGGGACTAATAGTCCACCAGCAGAGGTATCAACCCAGTGATAGAAACACCGACAACTGGGCGGATGATACCCTCGGGGACTAATAGTCCACCAGCAGAGGTATCAACCCAGTGATAGAAACACCGACAACTGGGCGGATGATACCCTCGGGGACTAATAGTCCACCAGCAGAGGTATCAACCCAGTGATAGAAACACCGACAACTGGGCGGATGATACCCTCGGGGACTAATAGTCCACCAGCAGAGGTATCAACCCAGTGATAGTAACACTGACTACTGGGCGGATGATACCCTCGGGGACTAATAGTCCACCAGCAGAGGTATCAACCCAGTGATAGAAACACCGACAACTGGGCGGATGATACCCTCGGGGACTAATAGTCCACCAGCAGAGGTATCAACCCAGTGATAGAAACACCGACAACTGGGCGGATGATACCCTCGGGGACTAATAGTCCACCAGCAGAGGTATCAACCCAGTGATAGAAACACCGACAACTGGGCGGATGATACCCTCGGGGACTAATAGTCCACCAGCAGAGGTATCAACCCAGTGATAGAAACACCGACAACTGGGCGGATGATACCCTCGGGGACTAATAGTCCACCAGCAGAGGTATCAACCCAGTGATAGAAACACCGACAACTGGGCGGATGATACCCTCGGGGACTAATAGTCCACCAGCAGAGGTATCAACCCAGTGATAGAAACACCGACAACTGGGCGGATGATACCCTCGGGAACTAATAGTCCACCAGCAGAGGTATCAACCCAGTGAAAGTAAGAAAAACGTAGATATCAAACTGTTGCTCGTAATGAGCTGCTGCTGTTGTTTTTTATGTGCAAGGAGCGTAGCATTTTCCATACAAGAGGCAATCAATGAATGTCCCGTCCCAGAGCGATTTGCTTAATAGATTTGACGCCTATATCCGCAAGGGTGTATCCCACAGCAGAGAAACTAAGTCATTAAACGGTAGATTACTATTTTGACAATATGCAATCATAGTAATAATAAACATGGATCTTATTGACTAAGTTGAAGTCATAAATGTGTTAAGTTTTACCGTCGCCACCATGACTTGGTTAACCGTTACGGAATGTCTGTGTCACAAATGATAACGGATATGTCCCACTGGGCGTAAGCAATTCCTGGTCCTTTCCTCATTCATGACTTATCATCGGATTTGTAACAAGAGTAACACGACGGGTGCCACTACTGGAACTGGAACTACTTTCCCTTCCGGAGCACCTGATTTTTAGTGGGGTTCATATTGCTCGATCTTTAGTTTTCAGTGTAGTATGTTGTAGATCTTGTTTGTCCTTTTGTCCTTTTTCTTTTGGCCATTGTGTTGTCAGTCCTTTTTTCGATTTATGGATTCTGATTGCCCCTTTGGTATCTTCAAAATCTTCTTATGAATCATAGTGTTGTTGCACAATCAATACTAATGTATTATGTCTCTACAATTTTAACGGTTATCTTTCTCTATATAAACAATTAAGCGATAATGGGTTGAAAATGAGTGGAACAAGTAAGAAAATAGATGGATGTTTCTAACTCTGGAACAACCATTAAGGATGGGTTGCGATAAGGTCCTAAATCGGCCCAAGGAGAGGGTGTAAAATTATATTTTACAGAACCATATCTTTATTACTATTTTTCGAAAGGCCGATGTTATAAGTTTTTGAAACACGAAAAGTTTTTATATAATATTGATGTACTACTAAGAAATATGTTGGCTTTTTACACCACTATTGGTCAGCATTACCATTAGGCCTATGGTAAAATGTAATCAACTGACCCCTTTTAGCTTAATTTTTTACTATGCCTTGCATGCGGAACCAGCTTGACATTAATACAATACGTCATGTACTTAATGAGAAGGATACATGCAAAACATCTATCTGGTTCCGCGTGCAACGCATATTCAAAAATGAGAAAAACCGCAAGTTGTAATGGGTTGCGATAAGATACTAAGTTGGCCCAAAAGGAGACTGAATTGTTTTTTCTCCGGTAAACTGTGCGGCATCATTATATTTCTAAAGCCTATTCATTTTAGTCTTCAGAATATATAATAATAATTTGGTACTCTGGCTTGTGATTGAGAAAAAACTTGGTTTTTGACCCCCCCTCCCCCCCCCTCCCCCTACTCTATGCATGTGATTAGCATTGCGCCTATGGGAAAATGTCCAGCAAAGGCATTGTTCTGACTGAATTTTCACCATGCCTTGCATTCGGAACACGCTTAATAATTATATCATAAATCAATTATATCATAGGTAGTATTCATGCAAAAAATATATATGGTTCCACGTACAAGGCGTATTGAAAATTAGAAAAATGGTATATTTTGTGAGTAAAATGCGTAATTGCTTTAATATAGAATTTGTACATTATGCATGCCTATGTATGTATGTACATACTTTACGGAATACAATTATGACTGCACCACCTTACTCTTGTGATAAACTTATAATGGCTACACACAGTCATCTACTCTTGGAAATGTGCCAAAATGGCGGAAAAAGTGATGAATTACCCTTGTAGCAGATTTAATGTTTTTTCTTCAACTCCACTGTTTTCTATACATAGCAACATATACAACAACCTAATATTCCCCGAGAATAGCAACAACATGAAAGCATGCAGTATTCAACGTTACGACAAAAATATCATTACCGACAGATCATTCACGACACTTCCTGAATGCAGTTGATGTTGATTGGAATTCAGATGATAGCGATATCGGCGTCTAGTTGTCCAAATTATCGCGCTAATCAATATTTTATATAATATACACCCTATTATCGATATGTAACAGTATAACAACATTTCTATATTGTTTGGCAGATTGCCAAAACATTGTATTGTTGCACCCATTGTAAACAGTATTGTACACACAAGCAAAATGAAACAAAGCCACACGGCCTGCGCATGCGTGGTTTGAACTTTTTAATACATTATAATAAAGTAGAGGTATATGATTTAATTTTTGGGCATATTTTATTTAATTCCACGTTAGGCCGAAAAACGGCCTTATCGCAACCCATCCTTTGTTTTGTCTTTTAGGTACCGGTAATACACAATCAAAATATTGGCAACGTTAACGATGCTACTGCAAGACCAGGACATCTTTTGTTATCGTCTGTATTTTTATTTTGTCGTCAGTATTTTCAATATTTTCTCATGCTAAAGCTTGGTACATTTTTTGTGTGTCATACCTGCAAATCTCATAAAAATAACGATCCATTTTCGTAAAAGGTAGAGGAGACATATGATAACAATTTATGTCATCTAGGCTTCGACAGAGATCATTACAGTCTATAAATCAATTGTAATAAACTCATATATGTGAGTAGCTACATATGAGGTGAAAATCGAAAGTTGTCAACCCGAGGGTGGTTGTCTTCCCCCCCCCCCCCCCCCCCCCCCCCCGAGGGCTTTAGGGACCGAGAGAAAACAACTTCTCGAGGGTTGACAACTTGATGTTCACCTCATATGGATGCAATAACTGTTTTATTATACTGAATATACTCTAAGATGATTAAAACTTTATAATGTTTTACTTCGTAGAAGACAACTAAATAATTTCCGGTATAACAATATACAATTATGGAAAAGGACTAAACAAATGGATTTTCAACACAGGGGTTGTAGACATATCATTCTATATTCATATAAAATTTTGTGTTTCTTAGAGGTATCAGGGGTATCGATTTTGCCTCTGTGTAGGCTTTTCTTATTAGATTTTTGTGGAACTATTCCGTCAGTGTGGTGCTTTTTTTTTTTTTTTTTCATTCTATTTCTCAATAACTTAATATATCGACTCTGAAGTTGTATCAACACAATGACATATGCTCCTTTGAACAAACATCTCTTACATTGTTAATACACATATTCCATGTAATTTTTTAGATCTCTGCACTTGAGATTTTGTTCTTGAAAGGCGAACATTAATTATACATATGATATTCAATTACTGAAGTAATTATTATTCACTGAACACCTTCTTCAAGATCACAATATGAATATTTCAAATACAAAGTGACACATAAGAACTGTTAATATCGATGACTTCCAAGGATCTTATAATTAGGCTTCAAATGGTAAAGCAGCAATATACAATAAAAGACACCTATTATCGGTAATCTCTTTCCTCAGTATGAAATTAGGCAATGATTAGTTTCTTCAGCAAAGGTTATACGTCTTGTATTCAAAAATAACGTAGGAGAAACGGCATATGGTAATCAAAAATGGACAATTCAGAGACACACACAGCATTTGGTTATTCAGAAAAGGTTAAACGTCTCGTCTTCAAAAAATTGTAAGAAAAACGGAAGGGGGCAATCACGAATGGACAATCCAGAGACGCAGACAACACTGGTCACAAGACAAAAGACAAAGACAACACAACAGAGAAACAAATAAATAGAAGAACAAAACGAATCCCACAAAAACACCGGGAATGAACCCAGGTTTCTTGTTTAAGTGGTTCACCAAATGAACAACCACACACACCATCACCACCAACCTCTCTCTCTCCTTCTCTAATTTCTTTCTTCATTCTCTGTTCTTCTTCAATTTACACATATTAATGTAAGAAATATTCATATGCATGCATGCTCTATCAAATAATGTTGTAACTTATTGTACATGTATATAGGAGAAGATTTCATAAGTTTGTTTAACTTGTGTCTTATCCTTTTTGCATATTTGAGCAAATAACATATGTTTAAACTAAATGAACCCAGGTGTTTGCAAATATAGCTATACTGAATTCATTGATAAATATATATTTTACACCAATTGACACGATCGGCACAGTAGTGTGAAGATTATCCTGATCACTTCGAGTGCATGAAAACGTTGCAAAGGTAGTGTTAGGAATGAAACTATACAAACTCTAGGTACTATCGATGTACAGTCCTTAATATTTGGTAGCAGTTTGAAAAATGAAAATGAAAACAGATTGGTATTTGAAACTGTATCAAAGTACATTGCCAGAATAAAACGATTTGATTAAACATAAATGTTGAAAGGAATTGACCAGACTGCACATGAACTATATAGATTGGGTTGTAGACCATGAGGATAGTATGCGACAGCTCCGTCTTTGTAATTTTTTAGAAATATTTGTTTCAATTTAACCTGCAATTGCTTTTCGATTTTTTCTTCTTCATTATGATCATTCTACTAACCACTGTTTACCAATGTTATCAATATCTAATTATAATTCGGGAGACAGATTTACATAAGTTTGATAACTTGTTTCTGAATCCCATTGAACATTGTGTAAGTATATATATTGGAATAATTGTATGTTGAAATTTCATAATATAAATATTGTTTAAACTAAAGGTAGTGTTATGCCTCAAGTGAAAGACATCGTTGGTTAGAATCCCGATCTGATCAAGCCAAAGACCATACAATTGGTGTCTACTGTTTGGCTCGGAGTCCGGATATTGTGTCTGAATAGAGCCGCATATTTTCTCATAGACTAGTTTTCAGTGAGCATTATAACATTCTAAGTCACCGTGTTGATCTAGTACAAAGCAGACACAATCATCTCTCATCGGTAAGACATGTATCCCTATGATATAACTGAACAAATATTTACTATGCCTACACCATCCTCTACTTTAAATATATTATATAAATATTTTATATGAGATGAAATTAACAAGGGCAACGCAAAGCGTGGCGTATCTCCTCGCCTAAATATTTGACCCGGTGACCTTGACCTTTGATCTATGACCTTGAAAATCAAAAGGGTTCCAGATTCTCTTAAGGACTAAGTATTTACCAAGTTTGGTCAAAATACATTGAAGGATGTTGATTCTAGAGTGTTCACAACGATGGTACGCGGTAAACATTTGACCCAATGACCTTGACCTTTGATCTTGAAAATCAATAAGGTTCCAGATTCTCTTAAGGACTAAGTATGTACCAAGTTTGGTCAAAATCCATTGAAGGATGTTGATTCTAGAGTGTTCACAATGATGTTACGGAAGGACGGACGGACGGACGGACGGACGGAAGGACGGTAGCGTTACTATATCCCTTCGCAACTTCGTTGGCGAGGGGATAAAAAATCATAAAATATAATTAGTATATATTCTATTATAAATCAAACCATTATCTTACTGAGAACAAAATAGACTGTTAACAGAATAGCATAAAATTGAGAGGAGAGGAGAAATAAAAATGTGTTAAAGACGGCATGAACCATCAAATCTCACTGAAATGACGACAAAGAAATAAAATATGGGGATAATAAAACGCAAGAAAAATGTATGTACGTTTGTAAGAATGCAACACAAGACAAGAGTTATGAAGAATGAATTATTAATACAACAAAAGGGATAATGATTGAAACAAATTAAATGACAATGAAACACATGATCAAACTGAATGCAGAATGAAACAATACAAAATGGCAGGATAAAGTACAAACACGTGTGTACTGAAATCAACGGCAATGAACATTAAAACGAAGCTAACAAATTAAAGGTTATTTTTGACACAGAAACAAATGTCTTTGATGAAATATGAGTCAAAATGTATAATATGCTCCTAAACAAATGGTCCAATCAAACTTTTGTAGCGAAATGATTACTTAACGTCCTCTATAGCCACATACAACTCTTGATATAGCTACATGTATTAGCAAGCATAAGTTTCGATGAATTTCCATTTAAAATGTGGGAAGAGTTGTACATAGATTTTATTTTTGTAAATAAACGTTAGAGAATACCGAAGAGGCAAACTATTCCAAAGAAAAAAAGAGAAATAACTAAGTCCTTCAAAAAAAAACATCGATCAAACTGCCGTAACAATAGGCGAGTCATTGACATCCAAAGTTTCCAGGAATTCCCATTGAAAATGAAGGAGGTGATGCGTGTACACACTTGTGTGACAGGCTGACAGAAATGGGAGAAGACATAATAATAACACATTATAACAAAATTAAGGATGAACAAAACATAATATTATACAGAACATGAAACAATACAAAACTGAAAGGAGAATGAAATAGAATAAGTATTGAATTGGTAATTTAAAAAAATCGAAATTTAACACTGGTGAACAAACGAATGGCAACCACTTCTGTATACATGTACTTACATCGCGAGAATGCATGTTGAATCTGACTTACGCAACGAGCAAATTAATGGCAACCACGTATGTATACATGTACTTACATCGCGAGAATGCATGTTGAATCTGACTTACGCAACGAGTAAATTAATGGCAACCACGTATGTATACATGTACTTACATCGCGAGAATGCATGTTGAATCTGACTTACGCAACGAGCAAATTAATGGCAACCACGTATGTATACATGTACTTACATCACGAGAATGCATGTTGAATCTGACTTGAGAAACGTACGACAAACTATAAAAAAGGTGATTTTTTTATTTCAACTTTACAGAAAATCTGCGGAAATGTCAATAAAATTGATATAAGATACTTTCAGATAATAGGACATAAACAGTAATACAAAGTATCTACATATTCTATGGAATTCAAACGTATTTGCTTCTTAATTCTATTATCAAGTTTTCAAAGCGATGTATTATTTTGATAAACTGGTGATTGTTATTGCATTCCAAAAATATCCATTAATTATCCATGTAAAACGTTAGTTTAAATTGATGGCAATGATAACATATGTCAGTGTTACTTTCTGACAGCTTAGGATTGAGTGAAACAAGTAAGTTTAAAGGTAGTGTATACATTGTAGACTTAACCGTGTACACTAACTGTATAACAGTATCTGATAATGTGATAGATATTAAAAGATGTTATCAAAACTGTATTCAGTGGGCATATACAACTAACAAATAAACGTTAGAGAATACCGAAGGGACAATAAAAAATAGAAAAGCTAGAGAAACTGGCAACATAGGGTACACAAGAGGAAGAAAAATTAAGCAAAAACACAACAATATATGTGTTGGACACCACTATACACAAACAAACACAACAAAATGTAAATAAGACATGAGCCCTCCTACAAACAACTGGAGGTAAAACCGAACTGAACATAATTTTTATGCGGAAATTGTAACAAAGGAATATATCTACACAAGTTTCTGAAATATGCCTTATAAAAAACAGGACCTGCTTTCCTTTTCGAAGCACCCACGTTCACCCTGGTTTTTAGTTGCCTTTGGTTCCTCTTGCTCAATCTTTTGTTTTCTGTGTAGTGTTTTGTAGATCGTAGTTTGTCCTATTGTCCCTTTTCCTTTGGCCATTGTATTGTTTGTCCTTCTTCGACTTGCGGCTTCTCGTTACCCTGTGGTATCTTGAAATATTTCGTAACCTATAATTTGTCTAGACGAATCAATATGATATGTGCTGTGATCAATGTGTAAGGGTATAGTGTTACATAGGCACAGCAGATTCTCAATAAAATTCCAGAAGTCATGCTAGTCCATTAAATTAAGTGTAACCTTTTCCAAGAATAGTTCATCCTGGTTTTTTTGTGTGGTTCATGTTGCTCAATCTTTAGTTTTCTGCGTAGTGTTTTGTAGACCACTGTTTGTCCTTCAGTCTACTTTTTTCTTGGTCATTGTATTAGCTGTCCTTTGAATTATGGCTTCTGATTACCTCTTTAACATCTTAAAACTTTTTTGTCATTTCTTTGAACTTTCTATTTCCATTATAAACTAATCAATCATGGTAACGTGATATTTTCTATTTTCTGTTGAAATCATGTGGATAATATGTTGATGAATGACGTGCACGCAAACCCAAACGAAACGTAAGTCATCAAACGAACTAGAACCAAAAGCTAAATATGTCTGTCAATTAACTGATTTTATTTTTAAAAATATTCCAATTCCTGGATGCAACATTTTCGTGCGTGCACCAACCTAGTTTTTCTTGTTTTACTTTGATATAAGTTAAAAACAAAACAGTCTATTTCTTTTAACATTGGGCGAACCTGATGAATGTTAGAAAAATAAGTTTGAAGATACCAAAGGGGTATCCAATAACCGTAATAAGTACAAACAATACAATGAAACGCAGGGTGCGCACTAAATTAGATATCAACGATTTTATTATCTAAGGAAATATGTTTTTATTGTCAAGTAATTGATATAGCTTTTCAGATAATAGATCCGACTGTAATAAGGCCATTACATTTAAAAAAAAATGTATATCCTGCTGATATTTTGTATCAATAAATATCATGTCAATAAGTCATATCTTTAATGGACCCCCTCCTAAATACTGAAAGATAAAAACACTCCATTACGCAAACTGTGCACGGAGATAAATACTTAATATCAGCGTTGAAAACTTTGTTACACAGGAAACATATTTACAGTTTAAAGATGTATTAACGTATATTAACATCAGTTACTTTTTTTTTCTTTTTCTTTTTTTTACCGTCATGATATAGCTGAAATATTGTTGAAGGTGGCATTAAATACCATAGCCTTACCCACTCAGTTTCTTTTATCACCATAGATACAGCATTGCAGTGTACAAAGCACCGTCCGTGTCTTATAAAATTTTCAGTGTGAACTTCATTTCAAGGCACATAGAGTGTACATATATATTATGTACACTCATATCTGTCATCATATATACAGATTTAAGATAAATGACTGCTGGCTGGAAGGGGAAAGCCCCGTTAGTGGTTTTATAATAACTACTGCTATTTTCGGCATCATGGTTAAAAGTGAACGAGGGAAAGTTAGCTATATAAATAGTTTAAAACTAAAGAATGTGATTGGTTTTCTTCTGTAGTTCTAACCAGAGGCTCTCAAGAGCCTGTATCGTTCACCTGGTAATAAAAAGAACCAATTGATCCTATGTAAAAACTATGTCCTGCAGTGGTAGTCATCTTGGAATTACGATCAACATAAAAAACACAAAGTTTGTAAAGGACCTTCCAATGATTGATGCACAGTTTAGGTTCAATCAGTGCAATAGCTTCAGAGAAGAATATATTTCTGTATTTTCCCCATATGGTCCTGTGTTAATACTATGACCTGTGGTGGCAGCCATCTTGGATTTCCGATCGGCATAAAAAACAGAGGATCTTCCAATGATCATTCCTGGGCAGTTTGGTTTCAACTGTCCAAGTGGTTTCAGAGAAGAAGCGTTTTGAAACATGTTTCCCATAGGGTCCAATGTTAAACCAAGTCCTGCCGTAGCCGCCATTTTGAATTTCATATCAGAACAAAAAAACGTCAAGTTTGTAGAGGACCATCCAATGAACATTCATGTACAGTTTGGCTTTAATCATATTTGTAGTTTCTGAGAAGAAGGCATTTGAACATTTTCCCATAGGGTCCAATGTTAATCTATGTCCTGCGGTGGTGGCCATCTTGGATTTCCGATCGTCATAAAAAACACACACTTTGTAGAGGACCTTCCAATGATCATTCCTGGGCAGCTTGGTTTCAATTATCCAACTGGTTTCAGAGAAGAAGAGTTTTGAAACATTTTTCCCATAGGGTCCAATGTTAAACTAAGTCCTGCCGTAGCCGCCATTTTGAATTTCATATCGGAACAAAAAACGTCAAGTTTGTAGAGGACCATCCAATGAACATTCATGTACAGTTTGGCTTTAATCATATTTGTAGTTTCTGAGAAGAAGGCATTTGAACATTTTCCCATAGGGTCCAATGTTAATCTATGTCCTGCGGTGGTGGCCATCTTGGATTTCCAATCGGCATACAAAAACACACACTTTGTAGAGGACCTTCCAATGATCATTCCTGGGCAGTTTGGTTTCAATTATCCAAGTGGTTTCAGAGAAGAAGCGTTTTGAAACATTTTTCCCATAGGGTCCAATGTTAAACTATGTCCTGTCGTAGCCGCCATTTTGAATTTCATATCGGAACAAAAAACGTCCAGTTTGTAGAGGACCATCCAATGAACATTCATGTACAGTTTGGCTTTAATCATATTTGTAGTTTCTGAGAAGAAGGCATTTGAACATTTTCCCATAGGGTCCAATGTTAATCTATGTCCTGCGGTGGCGGCCATCTTGAATTTTCTATCGGCATAAAAAAACAGAAACTTTGTAGAGGACCTTCCAATGATCATTCCTGGGCAGTTTGGTTTCAATTATCCAAGTGGCTTCAGAGAAGAAGCGTTTTGAAACATTTTTCCCATAGGGTCCAATGTTAAACTAAGTCCTGCTGTAGCCGCCATTTTGAATTTCATATCGGAACAAAAAACGTACATTTTGTAGAGGACCATCCAATGAACATTCATGTACAGTTTGGCTTTAATAATATTTGTAGTTTCTGAGAAGAAGGCATTTGAACATTTTCCCATAGGGTCCAATGTTAATCTATGTATTGCGGTGGCGGCCATCTTGGATTTCCGATCGACATAAAAAAACACACACTTTGTAGAGGACCTTCCAATGATCATTCCTGGGCAGTTTGGTTTCAATTGTCCAAGTGGTTCCAGAGAAGAAGCGTTTTGAAACATTTTTCCCATAGGGTCCAATGTTAAACCAAGTCCTGCCGTAGCCGCCATTTTGAATTTCATATCGGAACAAAAAACGTAAAGTTTGTAGAGGACCATCCAATGAACATTCATGTACAGTTTGGCTTTAATCATATTTGTAGTTTCTGAGAAGGCATTTGAACATTTTCCCATAGGGTTCAATGTTAATCTATGTATTGCGGTGGCGGCCATCTTGGGTTTCCGATCGGCATATAAAACATAAATTGTGTAGAGGACCTTCCAATGATCATTCCTGGGCAGTTTGGTTTCAATTGTCCTAGTGGTTTCAGAGAAGAAGCATTTTGAAACATTTTTCCCATAGGGTCCAATGTTAAACTAAGTCCTGCCGTAGCCGCCATTTTGAATTTCATATCGGAACAAAAAAACTTAAGATTGTAGAGGACCATCCAATGAACATTCATGTACAGTTTGGCTTTAATCATATTTGTAGTTTCTGAGAAGAAGGCATTTGAACATTTTCCCATAGGGTCCAATGTTAATCTATGTCCTGCGGTGGTGGCCATCTTGGATTTCCGATCGGCATAAAAAACACACACTTTGTAGAGGACCATCCAATAATCATTCCTGGGCAGTTTGGTTTCAATTGTCCAAGTGGTTTCAGAGAAGAAGCGTTTTGAAACATTTTTCCCATAGGGTCCAATGTTAAACTAAGTCCTGCCGTAGCCGCCATTTTGAATTTCATATCGGAACAAAAAACCTTAAGATTGTAGAGGACCATCCAATGAACATTCATGTACAGTTTGGCTTTAATCATATTTGTAGTTTCTGAGACGAAGGCATTTGAACATTTTCCCATAGGGTCCAATGTTAATCTATGTTCATCGGTGGCGGCCATCTTGGATTTCCGATCGGCATAAAAAACAGAAACTTGGTAAAGGACATTCCAATGATCATTCATTTACAGTTTGGCTTCAGTCAGTTCATTAGTTTCAGAGGAGAAGATCTTTGAAATTTCAGCCAATCAGAGCATATTATTGGCCCTGGCAGCCATGTTGAATATCCGACTGGAACGAAAAACAGTAATTTTGTAGAGGACCATCCAAGGAATATTCTTGCTAGGTTTGGTTCCAATTTGCCCAGTGGTTTCGGAGAAGAAGCTTGAAATGTGAAGTTTACAGACGACAGGCGACAGACGACAGACGACGGACGCCAAGTAATGGCAATAGTTCACCTAGACCATTGGTCCAGGTGAACTAATAAAAACGTAGAAATCAAATTTAGTGTGCACGGTGAGTTTATGGAATAACCTTCATCAGGTACTCTCAAAACCGAAAGATTGGAAAGCCAAATAATTTAAAGTTTTGGGAGCAATAAAACCAAAGGCCTTAAAACAGGATAGCCAAAATCGGCTAAGGTCACCAATTCCTAAACTACACAAGATGAATTAACAGTTCTGAAGAATTTGATTGTTTTGTTTTCACTAATCATAAACTCCACCACATTAATTACATACTTTCAAATAATTTGACAGATTTGTACTCCAGTCTTATACTCCATCATCTCAGGAGACACAACAGTGTAATAATATCACTATCACACATTTGACACGCGATTTATGACAATTGATATCAGACTGATACTCCATGCCAGGAGACACCACACTGTAATAATATCACTATTACACCTTTGACACGCAATTTATGACAATTGATATCAGACTGATACTCCATGCCAGGAGACACAACACTGTAATAATATCACTATTACATCTTTGACACGTGATTGTCCTTATATATGACAACTGATATCCTTATATGATGATTTAAAAGAATTATTTCAATTAATACCACATTGGTTGGTTGGTTTATGGTGCTTAACGCCTCTGGACATAACTGGTATATTGTTACAGGTCTATTAAAAAATAGCTTTATACAATGTATATACAATTGGCTACCATAAATCACTATTTATTTTTATATACACAAATTAATTGTCGTTAACGACAACACAATATGTCAGAGGACATCAAACAAATCAATTACACATGAAATAGACACCAAAACCTTTAATAAATGAAATGAAGGATTGCAATATTATTTCGATTTATTATTTTTAATTAGACCTTTCTTTCATCCAATCAAAAATGTCAGTGTCGGCATGTACTCACATGTGGAAAAACAGTGTCGGTATGTACTCACATGTGGAAAACACTTTAAGGACACGTTATTTCACTAAGAAGGGGGGTTCGGAACCACAAATAAACGTAAGAGAATACCAAAGGCGCAATCAAAACTAGCTTAACTCGCCACTTATTTAATAGTGAAGTGTCTGTACCAAGCCAGGAAAAAGAGCGACCAGTTACATACACGTATGTGTGTTAACGGTATCAATTTTGCCTTTGTTTCAGATTCGATTTTGGAATTATTTAGATGGTGTGTTATTTATTCCCTTTTATAACATTAATTTTGGATAATAAATAAATGTTTAACAGTACAACTAAAGGAGGATAGCTGACTTGAAGGAACTGAATTGAAATATGAAACATTATATCAGAAATTTTCAATTACAATTGTTAATGTATCTGAAATAAATATAATTGTGAAGGGAAATAAGTAAACGTTAGAGAATACCGAAGGGGCAATCAAACAATGGACAACGTAAATAAGACATGAACTTTCCTACAAACAACTGGGGATACTGACGAACCGAACATCGTTTCTATGTGGAAATCGTATTCGTAACGCACATCACAACACAGAACTAAGAACGTAAAGACACATAATAGGACAACATAGAAAACAAAAAAAAATGTAAGCAACAAAGAAATGTTTTACCATTGAAACTAATCGCCTTCATGGCCCAGTTAAGTGCCAAGCCATACAACTGTTTTTGCAGACGTATTAACCAGAGATTGACGTTAAATACCAATAGAATGACGATAATGTATCCATACCTGTCCTTAGGGTGTAACAGGGAAGTCTAACTCGACTTTCTTCAATTAAAAACAGGTAAAATTCCATTTCTGAAGTAATCTACAGTTTTTTAAATTTCCCATAGGTGACATCAAATATACAAGACCATATAACTACCGGTATTTTTTATGTAAATGTAAGGCATAAAAATATATAGTATAATAAGAATAGTACTTACTCCAAAAATATTTTCAAAAGACAATAATATGGAATTATTCCAATTAATTTTCAATGATGCCTTTATCTCCAAATCATAGTATTGTTTAATTTCGTCTGGACTGGATTTTATCGACATTTGGGTACCAATTTTAAATTCAGTAGAAAATTAACCAATCAAATCACTCCATTCATCATTTGATACAGAGATTTCATTTTGAACTACATGTACTATTTTTATGATATAACCCCTAAATTGGTGTTGATTTGGATGACATTCCGGAAACTGGGGTTGAATTAGAATATCATCTATGAAAATTACTTTGGTTGTTTTCCCATGTTCTAGGAATCGTCGAATGTCTTTTCGAATTATTGGTCGATTCATTTTTGATTGGTCGTTTCATAAACAAACGTTAGAGAAAGTCAAAGGGAAAATCAAGAATTGACAATCCAGAGACACTGGCAACAATGGGTACGGTACACATGACACAGGACGAAGACAAAGTCAACTGAGAATTATTTCAGCTATATTCACGAGGAGAACAAACCTGCATCAAAATAAATTATGTAGGGTAAAAAGTGGACCTAAGGTGCATATAGACGGATGTATTAATTGTCAGGCGTCAAAAAGGGGTAGATGATGGGTAGAAAATGTTGTCATGACAAGGGCCACCATTAATTTAATTTAATTCTTTATTTATTTAACGAGGATTGCCGACAGCTAAGGGACACCATTGACTACTTATAGCAATCTGTAGCTCATTATGATTACTGAAAGTTGTCTTTTACGTACAAAGAGTCAGTGTAACATCATTAATTTATATTTAAATTGTCCATAGACTAGACATAATAAGCTTGGTTTGGTTACAAAATTACACAAATTAGAGTGAGTGGGTTCGATGCGTGTTTGTAAATTTCAACCATCATTTTAAAACAGCAAACAATATAACAGAATTTGCTCTGTAAACATTAAATGCATGTATTCAAACAAATCCAAAGGGATTCTTAATGTTATTTTGTTTTTGCTTTTTTACGTTTTTTTCTTTTGTTTTTTTGTTTGTTTGGGTTTTTTGGGGGGTTTTGTTTTTGCTTGTTTGTTTGTTTGTTTGTTTGTTCTGTTTTTGTTTTTTTTTGCAACGAGAAAGTTTAGTAGGTCTCAAATATTGGTACATCTAAACGTCATTCCACGAAGCATTTATAATTAAGCCCTATGTAAGATTTGTACAACGGCGTCTGGATTTGTTAAACCATTATGCTATGTGGAAGACGGTCTTGATAAAACAAGCGTATTTCCAAATTTTAGAAAAGTTTAGTTACTGCTACATGTGTACATAGAAGGCTAAACATGTTGATTCAGTAGGTGTATTCCCGCATTAATATTTGAACTTGGCTTACAGCCGATCACTTGGTTTAGTATAAAGAAATAAATTGAAATTGAAAATTAACTTGTTCTCGCCATGATATAGTTGAACAATTGCTGAGTTGGCGCTAAACGACAATCACTCACTCATTTGAAACAAATTATTTATCTATTCTTTAAGTAACTCTGCCCTTCATTTTAAAGAAATGGAGAGAGAAACAAACAAGTGTTTTCATATTCCATCGTTGCATGAATAATGTCTCTTATTTAAAATAAATCCACATGTGCTCATGGCAACCAGACATTAGACACAGACAACAAGAAATTCATTTCTAGCCTGAAATCGAAGTGATGTTTAAGACAGCATAAAACCTAAACTAACACTAAGTGATTATCAAATCGTGCAGAAAGACATACAAAACCATCCCCCAAAAAAAACCAGGAGACGATTTTGTCTCTCGCCAGTTTAGAATTTCCCATCCTACAACCAGACCTAAAGCCTGGTTTAACGCATTACATGTTTAATCAAATCATGTTTTCTTCTTCTTTGTCGTAAATAAAAATAAAGCTTGAAATAAAGGACGTCTGTAGAAAGTGTCATAACAAATCGCATGTAAAATATCTTATCATTAACAATGTTATCTGAACGATTTAGAGATGGAAATCAGCAATTAGCAAGTAAATAATGTAGTAAGCTGTCTTCAGAAAATTCTCTTTTAATTCTTCTGAGATTGCAAATAATTAGGTTTGATCACGATTCGAAACAATTAACAGTCTCAGTCTAGCACATAGTGTATCTCAAGTGTATTTACATCCATATCAGAGGATATAATACAAAAAGACTTTTGAGTAATTCCTATTTGAAAAGTATGAGAAGGTATGCATAGAAGAAGAGTTTGAGGATACCAAAGGAGTAATCAGAATCCGTAAATCGGAGAAGGACAGAAAATACAATGGTTAAAAGAAAAAGGACAAAGAACGATCTATAGAAAATGTTCTAAGTAAAAAAAATGGCAGGAACCCCTTTATACTGATCAATCTGCCGTAATGAATCTTCATATATACTAGGCCTACATTTAAGAACCAAAGGCCATGAACGACCCCTAAACACTACACGAGACTTTCAAAAAACGATTTAAGTGCCAATCCTAAAAGCTTAAAAAAGACAAACGGAACAAATGTTAAGACCACAAACCCTTTAAGAACCAAAGGCCAGGAACCACCCCCTAAAAACTACACGAGACTGTCACAATACGATTTAAAATTAAATTACGAAATTTGTCAATATTCTGTGTGAACAAGCTGATACCTATATTCGTCAAATATGATGGACACACAACAAACTTACCAGATCACAAAACCTCAATATTTTATAAATATATACATATATATTCTAGACATTGACGACCTAATCAGACAAACGCAGCCATTGTTGTTGTCAGAACAATACCTTTGTTTCTTCTTCCTGGAACCGACAATACAACACAATACATATTTATAAGTACGGCCTGTACATCAGTTTTCTTATCACAAGAAATGCAAGTTGTTTGTGTGTCTGACAGATCAACATTGGGCTCTGGTGATAAATAAAACAACAAAAACAAGTGTTTGACAGAAACATGATTGATTTGTAGTTCCAATCCTATCGATGTTTATCCTATAAATCGTGGAAAGTTGAATGGCTCACACAGTATGTTCAATTAGCATTGTATTTGGTAAATTATAAATGAGATTAATCAAATAGAAAAGGGAAAATTGAGTGACTGGATAAACATGAGTACGTACGATTTGTTAACCGAGGTAAATTCGCTTTAAAGTACCAGAAAAAAACCTGGTTAGAAAATTAATTAACTGAAAATCAATATAAAATTATTTTTTTCTTCCAATTAAACCTGAAATCATCTACACACCCTTTGAAATGGTCCATTTTTTACCTGTTCTCACTGTGTCCATCAATTTACGACAATTCCTCTCCAGGAGAAAATAGCTTAAATCAGTTAAATAACCGAAAAAAAATCATCCCTGATTATGTGACAAAGTTTGTCAGTGACTTGCGGCAGGTCGGTGGTTTTCTCAGGGTACTCCGGTTTCCTCCACTAATAAAACTGACCGCCGTGATATAACTGGAATATTGTTTAACCAAAGGCCATAAACAGGAAAACCAAAATTTCCTACTTATCCTTATAAAGATGTATCGGTAAATTGGACATTTTTCCTTGGAACTCACTGAGTGATATTGTCAATAACAACGGACCGACTCTGATATAGGAAAATATCTGTCAGTGTGAAAGCATATATTATGAGGTTTATTGCCGATGAAAACAATAACATCAGTTTTGAAGGTCCTGACAAACATTATCATCAGTATCATAGCTCTGCCTTTCTGAAGGTCCTGACAAACATCATCATCAGTATCATAGCTCTGCCTTTCTGAAGGTCCTGACAAACATCATCATCAGTACCATAGCTCTGCCTTTCTGAAGGTCCTGACAAACATCATCATCAGTATCATAGCTCTGCCTTTCTGAAGGTCCTGACAAACATCATCATCAGTATCATAGCTCTGCCTTTCTGAAGGTCCTGACAAACATCATCATCAGTATCATAGCTCTGCCTTTCTGAAGGTCCTGACAAACATCATCATCAGTATCATAGCTCTGCCTTTCTGAAGGTCCTGACAAACATCATCATCAGTATCATAGCTCTGCCTTTCTGAAGGTCCTGACAAACATCATCATCAGCATCATAGCTCTGCCTTTCTGAAGGTCCTGACAAACATCATCATCAGTATCATAGCTCTGCCTTTCTGAAGGTCCTGACAAACATCATCATCGGTATCATAGCTCTGCCTTTCTGTAGGTCCTGACAAACATCATCATCAGTATCATAGCTCTGCCTTTCTGAAGGTCCTGACAAACATCATCATCAGTATCATAGCTCTGCCTTTCTGAAGGTCCTGACAAACATCATCATCAGTATCATAGCTCTGCCTTTCTGAAGGTCCTGACAAACATCATCATCAGTATCATAGCTCTGCCTTTCTGAAGGTCCTGACAATTATCATCAGTATCATAGCTCTGCCTTTCTGAAGGTCCTGACAAACATCATCATCAGTACCATAGCTCTGCCTTTCTGAAGGTCCTGACAAACATCATCATCAGTATCATAGCTCTGCCTTTCTGAAGGTCCTGACAAACATCATCATCAGTATCATAGCTCTGCCTTTCTGAAGGTCCTGACAAACATCATCATCAGTATCATAGCTCTGCCTTTCTGAAGGTCCTGACAAACATCATCATCAGTATCATAGCTCTGCCTTTCTGAAGGTCCTGACAAACATCATCATCAGTATCATAGCTCTGCCTTTCTGAAGGTCCTGACAAACATCATCATCAGTATCATAGCTCTGCCTTTCTGAAGGTCCTGACAAACATCATCATCAGTATCATAGCTCTGCCTTTCTGAAGGTCCTGACAAACATCATCATCAGTATCATAGCTCTGCCTTTCTGAAGGTCCTGACAAACATCATCATCAGTATCATAGCTCTGCCTTTCTGAAGGTCCTGACAAACATCATCATCAGTATCATAGCTCTGCCTTTCTGAAGGTCCTGACAAACATCATCATCAGTATCATAGCTCTGCCTTTCTGAAGGTTCTGACAAACATCATCATCAGTATCATAGCTCTGCCTTTCTGAAGGTCCTGACAAACATCATCATCAGTATCATAGCTCTGCCTTTCTGTAGGTCCTGACAAACATCATCATCAGTATCATAGCTCTGCCTTTCTGTAGGTCCTGACAAACATCATCATCAGTACCATAGCTCTGCCTTTCTGAAGGTCCTGACAAACATCATCATCAGTATCATAGCTCTGCCTTTCTGAAGGTCCTGACAAACATCATCATCAGTATCATAGCTCTGCCTTTCTGATTCGCTTTGATACTAGCGGAAATGTCTGTTTCGACCTTCAAAGCTACCGTTATGCATTTGTCATATCGCAATATGTATAAAAAAAAATTAAAAGGGGGAAGCTTGGTGCATTTTCCCAAATAATGTATTAATTGATCATGGCTCCATCTGGTTTTGCTATCGACTGATATAACTGGGGTTTTTTTTATAACCAGCTGGTATCACGACTCAAAAGAAAAAGAAGAACGGCAAAATGACTTGTATTTGAACAACTTGACATGAAACATATTATGTTAAAGCAGAACATGAATGAAACGAAACAAAACGATATAAAACCAATATCGCAAATATTTTTCAAATCATTTGGCTTTCCAATTATTTGACTAAGTACCTATCTGATGAAAATTATTTTCGAAACGTGTCGTGCGCACGAAATTAGACATCTTTATTATGATACACTTACATTTAAATGAAATGTAAGTACATACAGGCCTAACGCTCTTCAAACAACATAGAGGCTATTTTATATACCTTGATAACAGTTGCTATTTCATATTTACATTACGTCCCAATGAGATGTGATTTGATTTTATTTTTGGTGATTAACGCCACTTTCAGCAATATTTCAGCTATATCAAGGCGACCAGTTTTAGTGGTGGAAGAAGCTGGAGTACCCGGAGAGAACCAACGACCATGGGCAAACAATTGGTAAACTTTATCACTTGCGGATGCGAGTCGAGTGCACCTTTTTCGTAACCCACGCCGTATTGGTGATAGGCTTGTATGAGTTGTTAGGTAATCCAACTACCTAAATAAGGGTAATAACAAAATTACCGAACTCCGAACAATCTTACAAAGGGAAAGTAAAAACTCGTAATTATATAAACAGACAAAATCAGTCAACAACCGGAAAACTGTGAAAACCGTCATGACCCTGACTTGGTACAGGCATTTCTAAAGAAATGGTAGGTTGAATCAGATTTTAAAGCGCTAAACCTCCCGCTCTCATTACAGTTCAAAGGTTCCGGCTGTCACTATAACAGTATTTAAATACAGGAACAAAATAGGTAAAACAGTCGTCAAAGCAGTACCATATTCAGTGAAGTAAATGTCAAAGACACTTTTACGTCACACATTAATAAAAAAATATGTTTGACATTTTTTTGGTTTCCTTAACTCATTGAGCCACCCGGGCCCTCCAATGAGATGTGGTCTTGCCGTCAAGCTACTGCTTAACAGATAAACACATTTTAGTTCTATTATTAATCAAACTAATGTTCTCCTCCCTCAGACATATGTGACCATAGCTGATTTGGTCTCTCCTGTTTAGGCACTTTCATTGGGGGTTTTTTTTTGGGGGGGGGGGCTTTTTGCTAGGAAAAATTGTAGTTATTTGGCTTTCCAATCTTTCGATTTTGAGTGTACCTGATGAAGGTTATTCCAGAAACGCGTCGTGCGCACTAAATTTGATATCTACGTTTTTATTAATTATACAAGACTGACCATTATGTAAAATACATGTGTAAGACAGACTATTTTAGGATTGGCAGCATTAAAATAGATTTTGTTTTAATTGTATGCTTTCAGATATATTGATTATCGTTAAAACCATTTGCTAACTAGTATTACTGTGAGCACAGCTCACTAAGATATACCCCCCGCTCCCCACATCTCTCCAACCTATTTCCATAACCAAAACATTACTGATTGTTTCGACCAAAAATGAAAGGGACCCTCCTCTCTTCACCGGTAAGCTGCTAATAAAATTTCAAAACATTCTGAGAAACACTACTCAAGTTATCATACGACATAGGGTAAAAATCCTATTTTCTATCATATCAAGTCCAATAACTCTGGAACGGAAAAAGTGAAAATCATCAAAAAAGAAAGGGATCCTCCTCTCTTCACCAGTAAACAGCTGATAAAATTTTAAAAGATTCTAAGAAACACAACTCAAGTTATCGTACGACATAGGATTTGTCTACAGACGGACGGACGGACGGACATGGTGAAACCAGTATACCCCCCTACAACTTCGTTGCGGGGGGTATAATAATCATAGCAATACATCTTTAGCGGTAAAACTCCAGAAATAGTGTTTATAAATTAATCCGCAAGGACCATAGCCATTTTGTCATTAATATACAGCTATCTGTAAATGACCTTATACTATACAAAGATAATTCAATTTATCACACCCGTATGATTCGAGCTGCATGAGGGGTCGGCTACTCGTTATTTACCACTTTTAGGTGTAAATAAATGCCAGAATTACTTGTTTATACTTCAAAATTATAACGCAGTCTGAAGAAAAACAGCATTTTCCTTAATGCGAACACAAACATACCTTGGCCTCACCTTGTTGTCATTCCAGATTCTGATTTGTAATATGATATATGACGACTTCTATTTAGATAAATTTAAAGGTTGTGATTGAGAGACAATTGGAATATGATTTGCTAGAAAATGCTATAAAAAGTAGATCTGATATAATAATGATCTTGTGTACAGCGAACGATGTAAATATGATAGTGTTAAGGTAAAACAAACCCAAATAAAAAAACAAAAACAAAACAATAAACAAAAACAAAATAAAAAAGAAGAAAAAACAAAAACAAAAACAAAACCAAAACCAAAAGAACTAGAGATTATTTGAAAACTGAATCTAGTAAATCATGTTATTGTCTTCCTTGTGGTTATGTGAAGGCATAATATACACGTAGGTAGTATTTATTTTGACGACGACGATGTCAGCAGATGTCGGCTTTTGTTATTAACTCTAATACTCGACTACACTTCGTAGCATATTCCTGTAACTTCTATGAAAAAAAAATATATACTCTTGCACAAAAGTTTTGCCAGAAGAAGTAAAATACGTCTGTAATTTCAAACTGTGTAGAGGGCAGGGCGTTCGACATATTTAATTAAAGATTAGATAAATTGTATGGGAAAAAAACAAATATACGGAAATACAGAGGGATACAAAAAGTACATCTTAGTTGACTCTCTTGTAGATTCCTGCAGCAAAACAAGACGACCAGGATATAACATTTTCCGTTAGAACCATGCTTCAACCCATTTTACCACAATATTACTGACAACTACACCCACACATTAAGTGTTTTAAATGTATTGCAATAATAAAATAACATGATATCAATAACAAGAAGATTATTTTGTGAAGTTAATTTAACCCGACATATCCTGATTTTGAAATAGCTTTCTTGTTGCACTTTAAGAATACCTTAATTAACAGCGCTTAAACATCCTACAAGTGTTGTAAAGCTATTCAATTTGCCACGAGGTTTTATGACAATTTCCGTAGAAATCCATATCATTTTAACAGACAGGTATTACTCATCAATAATCACATGTTACTGATATCAATATCGATACATGCATAGACCCATTGACTATTTACTAGGGAATATCACAGCGATGCTACATGTACTATATGAACTGACCACTCAATCGGAGCACCTGCGTTCATCCACTGTTTTTTTCTATGTGGTCCATCGTGTAGCTCATCGTTCAACAATTGTTTGTCTTTGTCTCTTTTAAAAAAGAATTTATTTGGCAATGTGTTTGTATTTCAATATTGACTGACGACTTTGTTAACATGTCTTGCTATCTTCTGTCCTTGGGCTATGGATATATAGATAATCATTGATATGGATAATTGTTAATTTGTGGACCGTTGCAAAGCAATTTTTTTTTCGACCTTATCCATTATCTTTTCTTTTACTCGTTGCAATCAAATCATCGGTACACAGCCAATCACAGTGGAATATTTTACCTGTATTATTTATTATATACATATACTATATAACTTAATTGTTTTCGTCATGAAATACTTATCACTTTACAGCAATAAATATTAATTGGAAATTACATGATATCGAACTCCTCACGTTAGTAGTTATTATATAGGAACTGATTGCATAGGTAGTTATAAATCCAACTACCATACAATCACGACCACAACGGCCCTGCTCATTCTTGAAGACGCTATTATGACCATGAAAACTAGAACAGTAATAAAAGCGATGTTCATTTACTGTAATTTGTGTCTTAGTGTATAATTGAATAATCTCTGTGTCTTAGTGTATAATTGAATAATCTCTGTGTCTTAGTGTATAATTGAATAATCTCTGTCTTAGTGTATAATTGAATAATCTCTGTTTCTTAGTGTATAATTGAATAATCTCTGTGTCTTAGTGTATAATTGAATAATCTCTGTGTCTTAGTGTATAATTGAATAATCTCTGTGTCTTAGTGTATAATTGAATAATCTCTGTGTCTTAGTGTATAATTGAATAATCTCTGTGTCTTAGTGTATAATTGAATAATCTCTGTGTCTTAGTGTATAATTGAATAATCTCTGTGTCTTAGTGTATAATTGAATAATCTCTGTGTCTTAGTGTATAATTGAATAATCTCTGTGTCTTAGTGTATAATTGAATAATCTCTGTGTCTTAGTGTATAATTGAATAATCTCTGTGTCTTAGTGTATAATTGAATAATCTCTGTGTCTTAGTGTATAATTGAATAATCTCTGTGTCTTAGTGTATAATTGAATAATCTCTGTGTCTTAGTGTATAATTGAATAAGCTCTGTGTCTTAGTGTATAATTGAATAATCTCTGTGTCTTAGTGTATAATTGAATAATCTCTGTGTCTTAGTGTATAATTGAATAATCTCTGTGTCTTAGTGTATAATTGAATAATCTCTGTGTCTTAGTGTATAATTGAATAATCTCTCATGTTCATATCAATCCTTATCCTTTCTTACTAATTCAACTTTCACAAATAGACTTGCATGTTGTTTATTTGTTTATCACGTTTCTTTCTCTCTGGACAACAGATAGAAAAGCGTGAGGTAACTGACTTCTTTGGAGAAACTTCATGTTATCATTACAAAGTTACACGGTACACAGAGAATAACATGAGGTAACTAACTTCTTTGGAGAAATGCCATGTCATCATTAGAAAGTTACACGGTACACAGACAATAACATGAGGTAACTAACTTCTTCGGAGAAACTTCATGTTATCATTAGAAAGTTACACGGTACACAGAGAATAACATGAGGTAACTAACTTCTTCAGAGAAATGCCATGTTATCATTAGAAAGTTACACGGTACACAGAGAATAACATGAGGTAACTAACTTCTTCGGAGAAACGCTATGTTATCATTAGAAAGTTACACGGTACACAGACAATAACATGAGGTAACTAACTTCTTCGGAGAAATGCCATGTTATCATTAGAAAGTTACACGGTACACAGACAATAACATGAGGTAACTAACTTCTTCGGAGAAACGTCATGTTATCATTAGAAAGTTACACGGTACACAGACAATAACATGAGGTAACTAACTTCTTCGGAGAAACGTCATGTTATCATTAGAAAGTTACACGATACACAGACAATAACATGAGGTAATTAACTTCTTCGGAGAAACGTCATGTTATCATTAGAAAGTTACACGGTACACAGAGAATAACATGAGGTAACTAACTTCTTCGGAGAAACGCCATGTTATCATTAGAAAGATACATGGTACACAGACAATAACATGAGGTAACTAACTTCTTCGGAGAAACGTCATGTTATCATTAGAAAGTTACATGATACACAGACAATAACATGAGGTAACTAACTTCTTCGGAGAAACGTCATGTTATCATTAGAAAGTTACATGGTACACAGACAATATCATGAGGTAACTAACTTCTTCGGAGAAACTTCATGTTATCATTAGAAAGTTACACGGTACACAGACAATAACATGAGGTAACTAACTTCTTCTCAGAAACTTCATGTTATCATTAGAAAGTTACAGAATATCGTGAATTATGAGAAATGTTAAAAATAAATATAAAATTAAAGAATTAATACACAATTCCTTATTACATAATTCTGATTAAAATTATCTGTATAATACCTATATTCTCTTAAATTCCCAAATCAATAGTAGAAACTATTTATATAGTATACCAACAAGATGTGAAAATCATTTCATCTCCTGATCAGCATGCAAGAAAAACCTCAATTCTTAATGAAATGTTAATATATTATTACATAGTCTATGTTTTAATTTGATATTGGGTAATAAAAGATAAGATCTAAAGATTGCTAAGTAAATTATGGGTATTCAGATAATTGGGATATTAATTGTATACCATGATACAACAAAATATAAAAATTTTGAAATATAGGTTAAGAGCATGAGGTAGAAACGTAATTACGTGAGTTAAAAATTAATTAAGATGTAATAATTCACTAATTGTTTTTGGATATGTCTAGCACAAACATGTGTTTCCTTTGAACTTGAACTCTAAAGAATCACATATAAAGTTACTAGTTACAATATTATAGCAATGTTCATCCCTGGTTTTTAGTGGGTTTCGTGTTACTAGATCTTTAGTTTTATGTGTATGTTTTGTAGATCGTTGTTTGTCCTTTTGTACGTTTTCTTTTGACCATTGTGTTGTCTGCTCTTCTTCGATATACAGATTCTGATTAACCCTTTTGGTATCTTCAGACTCTTTTTACTATTATTTTCATTACATCGTGTATTTTCACAAGATTGTAGTATAATTATTTATTTTACAACCCCATACATCTATCTTTCAACATATTTCAAAATATAAAAAAAAATGAAAAACAATACAATAAAACACCACACAGTCGGAACAATTCCAAATTCTAATATAAAAATCATAGAACCTGAAGCAAATTTGATACCCCTAGCACACATACATACATGAATGATCACTTTCCTGGCTTGGTACGGGCACTTCAATAATAAGAGGCAGGGTAAAAGCAGCTTTATTGACCGAACCGATAAGTGATATATGGCCACCCGTGTAGGAGGTGTTTTGACAACTCTCTTGATAATTTAAATTTTTCTACAACTTAGAAGTGTCTTATACTACCAGAAACTGGATGATGGTGTAATAATGACATTTGGAACTAATTATCCATCACATACAACTAAATTTCATGCTTTGGAAAAGTTATACTGCCACATTTAATATCTAATACACAGTGTAGTAAAAAGAGTTCATCCTATTGAAGGAATGTGAGAACTATTCCGATCATTGGATTTTTATGTTTAATCCTATCAGGGGATATACAACTCAACCCTGGGCCATTATGTATTGGATGTAAAGAAAACTCACTAGTGCCTCCAGGAAATACCATTAATTCTGAACTAGAATGGATCTGTGATAATTGTATTGAATATATTTTAAAAAAAAACTTTGATCTAGATCAATCAACTGATGATTTAATGACCAACTTGCCAAAGGGAGTAATATTTGGGCATATCAACTACCACATGATGGGACACCAACTGGAAACTACATCATTATCCCTATCTCAGTGTTGAACTTTCCGAAGATCTAGGATGGGAGATACATATCAACAAAGTGACATCTAAAGCAAACAGGACGCTGGGATTTCTCCGAAGAAACATCTATAGGTGCCCTCAAGACATAAAAGAACAAGCATATAAATCATTAGTCAGGCCGCACTTAGAATATGCATCAGTGGTATGGGACCCATATAGGCAAAAACACATAAACAATCTAGAAATGGTTCAAAGAAAGTCTGGTCGATTCGTAACATCTACATATAGCAGAGAACCTGGAAGTGTAACTAAGATCATGCAGGACTTAAAATGGCAAACACTTAAAACCAGACGGAAAGCAGCAAGACTAATATTATTTCACAAAGCTATCAATGGAGAAGCTGCTGTGACCATCCCAGAATATGTCAGAAAACCATCAAGAAATACAAGACAGTATCACCAGAACCACTTTTCCAGACTGAGTACTTCAACAGATGTTTATCAGAACAGCTTCATACTCAAAACTATAGCTGACTGGAATAGTCTACCATCCAATGTAATTCAGACACCAACCACGGACTGCTTCAGGGAAGCTGTGTGGAGGCATCTGACACCGTAATCTGTATACATGTTGCTTTTACTTGTAAATTTTGCTGGTATTACCAGTTTTTAATCTGTGCACAATGGTTGACACTTGCACAACAAAATCTGCGTAATGCAAATCGCGCTGCAGATCAACAGTATAGAAGTCAAGAAACAAATTTTTGATATTTTTGCAGTTACTGAAAGCAAACTTGATCACAACATTGATGATGCTGAAATTGAAATTAACGGATATAAAGTTTTCAGACGTGACAGAAATAGGCATGGAGGTGGTGTTCTTTTCTACATCAATGACAAATGGTCGGTGACGAATGTGATATCACATGAACACTTGGAATTCTTATCACTTGATATAAAACAGTTAAATTCGCCAACAATGAAAACGGGAGTTGTCTACAGACCACCTGAATCCATCGTTCAGTGGTACAGTGATTTTGAAAGTGCATGGAACAACTATCAACACAAAATGAAAACATAGTTATTATGGGAGACTTCAACGTGGACCAACTTAAAGAAGATAGAATGAGAAGTTTAATTTGAGTCAGCTGATAAAGGAATCAACCCATGTAACTAAAGACACAAGGACATTAATCGACCACATATATGTCTCAAACGACTGCAACTTCAGTACTGCTGGTGTTATTCCACTAGGCATCAGTGATCATCATCTGACATTTGTTATTCGCAAAAAGAACAAAAGCGGCCCTAATAAACATACCACCGTAAAGTATAGAGACTATAAAAACCTTGATGAAAATAAACTTTTGGAAGATATGCACAAAATAGATTGGGAGTCAATCAGGACAATGACTGATGTAAATCAGATGTGATCAGCATTTAAGAACAACTTCATGAAAGTAATCGATGTACATTTACCCTTTAAAGAACGAAGGATTAATATTTATATTGCACTACGGTTTGGATTTCTCTGCTAAAGATTGGGACCCTATAACTGGTTTTCCCGCAGTAACAACTCCGCTTGTTTTTGTTGGGAGAATTTAAACGAAGATAATTTCCAGTTAAATGTCATTTATTAAGTGACGTAATACAAGTAAACTAACAAGCATAAAAACATTAGTAAAATAAGGGAGTGAAGTAAAAATCAAGTATCAAATAAAAGTACAAAGTTGCTCATTGACACTTCACTCCCTTGCAAAATGTATAATTCCCAAAACAAAAAGGGGTGGCGCTCAAAAAATGTTTGCATTAGATTTGAACAATTGATCAATGATGATATACTTACCGATATGCACCAGCTCTTAAGACCAACTCAGACTAGCATTGGGCGTTATACAAGACCGCACGAAATATCGTTGTATCAAAGATCAAAGAAGCAAAGAGAACTTTTGTTGACGAAGTTATTGAACAAGTGTCTATGAAACCAAAAGATATGTGGACTCGCCTAAAACAGTTTATTCCATCAAAATCTAAAAACTCATGTACTTCATATTTAGAAATAGATAATCAAGCTGTAACTGAAAATGATAAGATAGCTGACATTCTTAACAACTTTTTCTGTAGTATTGGCCATAATTTGGGTAAAAATTTTGATAATTCGTTCCCAGAGATTGAGCAACTTATGCCAAATAGCTCTTTTAGTATTCCAAAAATGTCTGAAAGTTTTGTTAAAAAAGAAATCTCTGGAATGTGTGCTGCAAAGGCAACAGGTTTAGACAATATATCTGTTAAATTACTTAAAATTACATCAGATGAAATTGTTGATGTGTTAACATTTATTTTAAATTTTTCAATTGAAACAAATTGTTTTGAAAATGACTGGAAAAATGCCAGGGTTACTCTTATTTTTAAGTCAGGAGATGATCATATTGTAAACAATTATAGGCCAGTTTCAGCATAGCCTATTGTCAGCAAAATGCTTGAGAGACATGTTTTCAATGCTTTTTATGAGTATCTATCAAATAACAAACTAATAACTTGTAATCAATCTGGTTTTAGACTTAAACATTCTTGTGAGACAGCATTAAATAGTCTGGTTGATCGTTGGCTCAAGCATATTGATGATGGTAAATTAACTGGGGTATTGTTTATAGACTTAAGCAAAGCATTTGATACCGTTAATCATAATGTATTAATGCATAAATTAAAATCATTTGGTATTTGTGAAAATTCTCTTCTGTGGTTTAAATTATACCTTTGTAATAGAGAACAATGTGTTGGTTGGAGTGGCATTTTGTCAACGCCTAGAAATATCACTATTGGTGTTCCTCAAGGTTCCATACTTGGACCTTAACTTTTCATTTTGTTTGTAAATGATTGTCCATAATGTTTAACACATTCACATGCTACAATTTATGCAGATAACACTACACAAGATGCTTCAGATAAATCAATTGATACTATTGAATATAAATTGAAAGGAGATCTTGTTAACTCCATGCAATGGATGAAGAGAAATAAATTACAATGAATTTAAAGAAAACACAGTGTATGTTGATTGGGACAAAACAAAGGTTGGTAAAATGTAGAAAGATTTGTATTGAAAAAAATAATGTTGTTCTTGAAACTGTTGATGTAGCCAAACTCTTAGGAGTAAATATTGATTGTTCATTATCTTGATATCATATTGATGTCTTAACCAAAAAGATATCAAAGAAATTAGGTGTTTTACGACGGCTGAAAAGTTTTATGTCTAGTTTTGCTTTACTTAAAGTTTATAACTCTGTAATTTTTCCACACTTTAATTATTGTTGTACTATATGGTCAGGTGCGTATTATTTTGAATGAACAAAACATTATGACACCATCTATTGTACTCTTTAATAAACTGAAATGGATGCCTATGCCAGATTATTTTGTATATAGGAAAGCAATTTTAGTTTTTAAATCACTGAATCAATTGGTTCCAGAATATCTGAATATTTTAAAATATGTTCATCAAGTTAGCACTAGATCCACTAGACAGAGTAGTCAAAATCTACTTTATATACCAAAATCTAAAACAGAGTATTATAAGTGTTCTTTTATTATATCTGGAAGTTACTTGTGGAATGACTTGAGTGAAAATTTAAAGGAATGTACGACCATAGAATCCTTCAAAGAATTATATTCGCAACAGTACTATGGTTAATTCTGTATTCCATAGTTACCTAGAATGGGGGCCCCCTAGAATGATATTGATATTTTTTATTATCTTTATATTTCAACTTGTAGCTTAATTAATATTATTTATTTACTTATATGTCACTTTTATAATTTATGCTGTAATTTATGTATATAATGCAGGACCATATTGTGAACTAGTTTGTAACTAAAGATGTCATCCTGTTTAAATAAGGGATATTATTATTATTATTATTATATATATATATATTAAGAAATGTGTAAATTTTGACTATTATTTTGTTTGGTTCTTTGCATTTCTTGCTCCCAAAAACTTTTGAATTCTTTCCCTTTCCATTCTTTTGATTTGATGAGTTATTCCAGAATCAACTATTGCTCTGCCCTATACTGTAGTTCTACATTTATTGCTACCCCTGGGTAGAAACCCCTGCTGGATGGCAATTAGTCCTGAGTGGTGTCCAACACATACTGTGTTGTGTTTTTGTTTTGTTTGTCTTGTGTATGTTGCCAGTTTTTCTGGATTGTCCATAATTGATTGTCCACTTGGTATTCTCTAACGTTTATATTTTTTAAATTTAATCATCATTGGCACAGTAGTCAGTTAGGTTATCAATTTAGATATCTACATTTGTATTACAAAGAAAATTTAATTTGTTCCGTACCACCACAAAGCTATGTCTAGTATACGAACCCTCCCTCGCCATTAATCCATTCTTCATCAGTGGGTAGACTGCAATTCTCTTAGTCATGAATTATTCATGATTCATTTTAAAACATTTTGTTTAGCACCAACGAACTGTTTCACCTAGACACTTTTTTTTTTTTTTAAGTAACGAAAGAGATTTCCATACAAATTAAAATGATTATGGGAGATGTATGGGTGACAATGTAATCACTCGTGGATTATAGACGATAAAGACTATATCGACAAGTCAGATTGCCTCTTTTATAATCTGGTCAATCCGTCTAATAGAAAAACTTTAATGATGTTACGTGGTTACAGAAACTGCTAAATATTGTACATTTTCGGGAAGAAACCCAAAACGATGGTTTTCATATGAATTGACTTGCAGGTGATGAGTGGAGTGTATGGGATAGAGGTTAGTTGTGGCATACCAACGATGTATACAAACAAGCGTTTTAACTTTACATAATCTTCATGAAATTAATGCCGTTTTAAAGAATCATTTCACGTACCGCTGCCATAAAAACAATAACGGGGGTTGATAATTTTAAAGGTTTGAATAATTATTATTTTCACAATTGACATCACCCGATATTACATCATACCACAATAAATAACACTCAAATCTGACCCATTTATAATTTCTTATTTTCCAAAATTTTCATTTTACACTATTTGAGTAAAAATCAAAGGCATATGAAACAAAATCAGAAAACAGAGATTTGGTTGTTATAATGTGGCATTTCCTGGATTTACAGTCATGTCTTTTTATTCTCTCACACAATAGGATGGATTTTCTGGACTTAGAATTTCATGACTGTGAATGGAAATTGATTTATTATCATAATAATGTATAGTATAGCTACACATTGATAGTTGATCATGTCTGTTTCAATTATAATTTACTATCGTTTCAATGTCATATTGAATATAAACAACCAATAAAGTTGTATTTATGTTCCTGTATACAACTGTAAAATATCACATTGTACAGTGTATAATTTCACAAAACAGAATAAAATTCATAACGCATCTATTTAGGGAATAACCATATTGTATTTGAAGTGTTGTTTTACTGTCGCAAATTGAGTTTACATGGTGACCCATCAACAGTTTCCAACAAGATAAAATGCAAATTTTACTCTGAAGCGTAAATGCAATTAACCAATGAAATTGCTTGTTACATCACCAATTGCATTTGCATTTGATATTAAATTTAGATATATGTTTAATATTTTTATTACCAAGTCTTACGCTGCAATCCACAAACAGAGAACTGCAATTGTCTCTTAAACATCTTACATCAGCAATAATTGAGAAGAAATTGGATTATATCCTTAAAATTCAATTTTACATACCGGTAGTACATTTTGTATATTATATCCCTATTCAACCTCAAAAACACATTATGGCCATTTTAGTAATACTCATTTCAGAAATAAATGAGGCAGGAGTTCTGGTTATAATTAAGTTTTTTGATAGTATTGAAAAAGTAATTCATTCATCTGTAACAAATATAAAATTGCTATTCTCCATAATGATCCCCACCGGCAATTTACAACACTCCTCCCCACCCCAAAACGATCTTTCAAAAATTTATAATAACAGGAGAATATAAATGAAGAAATGTATTTTAGATGCTCCAAATTACACCACAAATTCAGCATTGCAGAGAGCAAATAAATGTCTGGTCTTTTTTTGACTTAACTGTCGTCGAATGTCACAGATCTTTAGAACATTCTAATTCATTGCATATTCCATAAAACTTGGTTAACAGTTACGGAATATCTATGTCATCAAATGACCATGGATATATTCCATCTGTCTACATCACAACTCATCCTTTATTCTTTCAATAGACAATCACTAGGTTTGTAACAAGAGTAACACGATGGGTCTCCCGGTGCACCTGAGCTCACCTCCGGTTTTTTTAGTTGTGTTTGTGTTGCTCAATCTTTAATTTCTGTGTAGTGTTTACCGGAGTACCCGAGTTCACCCCTGGTTTTTAGTGGGGTTCGTGTTACTCAATCTTTAGTTTTATATGTATATTTTGTAGATCGTTGATTGTCCTTTTGTACTATTTCTTTTGGTCATTATGTTGTCTGTTATTTTTCAATATATGAATTCTGATTACCTCTTTGGTATCATCAAACTCTTCTTGCAGATCATTGTTTGCTTTTTCTGTCTTTCTTTGACTTACGTTTTCTGACTACCCCTTTGGTATCGTCATTCTTTTCTTACAAAACCTCAAATTCAAATACAGTGTTTTTGTATTACATTTACAATTTCATATTCCAACCTCCTCCAGGACATGGATTGCCATAGCAGTATGTTGTGGTTCTTTTACCATCTTCAATGATTTGAGGTGAGAGGCAGTTGTTCATTTTACTGACATTAGTGAAAGTGTTGACCATTACCATTTAAACATTATTTTTCATAACTAAAATTAATTTTAAGAATTTAAATTCACAGAAACCATTAAATTAGACTAAAAGTTGAAACTGGTAGATATAATCTCCTATGACAGAAAACAAAGATTTTGTGATGATGTGAAAAATATAATACTGTATCAATTGTGAACACAATCCATTTTCTTATCAATTGTCCTACTTATCAAAGTGACAGTTTGGTTTAGTTTATGGTGTTTAAAGGCACTTTCAACAATATTTCAGTTATATCATAGAGGTTTTACTGGTGGAGGAAACAGGAGAACCCAGAGAAAACTACCAACCTGTCCCAAGTCACTGACAAACTTTATCACATAATGTTGTATCGAGTACACCTCGCCATGAACGGGGTTCGAACTCACAATTTTAGTGTCAAAGTGACAGAAATGATTTATTTACAACTATTTCTAAAAAGTACCAAGAGCTTCAAGTACCTTTTTTGTATATGAGCAGCTTTAACCAATGTTATTGAATTCGAAATTGCACAGAGTTGTAATTTTAAATGAACTTGGAAAATATTTTTAAAAAACTTATAATTAATTAGATTTTGACTGTTATAGTGTTGTCCCTTCATCTTTACTTCTACAATTTGTATTTCTTTAAATTTGTGTATATCTACTCCTCCGTCAAATCAATATTTATTTCTTTTGAACATGATCTTTATATGGCCTTCGTGGGCCTGTGATTGAAAATTGAAATGCTTGTATCTCGTCTAATGAAATTTAATTTGAGAAATCTGTTAACAAAATTCATTCTTCTCATAGTGTCGCCATCCGATGAAACGATAAAGCTACATTCTAAAACCGACTTGTCTCGGCTGTTCGCATTGGTGGTTTGGTTTTTATGGCATTTCGTATTGGTGTTCTTACAGATTTGTGAAGGGAATTCAATAAATAAATCAAATTACTGCTTGCCGAGTTGACAATGCATAATAATAGTACAAATATATTGCCCGAATAGTAGCGTAGATCACTTATTGAGAAATACAATTTTGAATTCAAAGAACATTTAATGTATCAGATTTTTAAATATTATGTGTTTTGGTTGACATAAAGTTTTACAAAGATCAATTTATAGGAAGCATATGCAATGACACTGGGTTACTTCAGAACTTAAGCATGTAAGCTGTTGATGTTATATCATGTTATATCATGAGAAGAAAACCTCACTTTTTGATGAGATAGTGATGATGTTGGTGTCTGTTGTGTATTAGTGCTAGTTCATTGAAACAACATTCTGCAGGTAGCTATGGCAACTCAGAACTCATTCTCATAACCCCATGGTCGTGATTATATGATAGTTGGATTTACAACTACCTATGCAATCAGTGCCTATCACCACTAAAGTTGTGAGTTTGAATCCTGCTCATGGCGAGGTGTAATCGATACAACATTATGTGATAAAGTTAGTCAGTGACTTGCGGCAGGTCAGTGATTTTCTTTGGGTACTCCAATCTACTCCACCAATACAATTGACTACACAATATAACTGAAATATTGTTGAAAGTGGCGCTAAACACCATAACTCTAACCCACAACTCTTGAGTTAAACAATCTCTGTTGTTACTCCTTAATGCTTCATACTAAACGGAGAAGCATCAACTACATATTTTAAAGTCTCTGGCCAGATCCGACCGGGAATTGAACTTATGATATTTCACACTCGAGGCTAGAATGTTAACAATTACACCACAGAAGTTGTAATTAATAATATGGATTTGTGTAATAATTCTTTGAGGAAGGAAATGAATACTGACATACTATTGACAACTTACAAATAAGGAATCTAAATTAAATTAAAAAAAAAAAAATGTATTTTATGAAAAGAATCAATTACTCAGGTCTAACGGCCAATAATTAAACAGGGATATATTATTAAAGGCATGCATATTCCGTTAAAAAATTTGAAGTTGAAAAATTATTTCAAATAAAGTACTTCATGTGTTCGTAAATTTGTAAAACATAAAAGAAAGAGGTACCAGAATGTGTGTACCGTACCATAGTTAAACTAAGGTTCTCCTCCCTCAGACATAGATGACCTTAGCTGATTTTTACTATCCTGTTTAGAACTTTTGATTTGACTGCCCCCAAAACTTTAAATTATTTGGCTTTCCAATCTTTCAATTTTGAGAGTACATGATGAAGGTTATTCCAGAAACGCATTCTGCATACTAAATTTGATATCTACGTTTTTATCGACTAGGGAACAATATAGTTCTACACGACAGTTGTAGGTAAAGGTATAATGATTGAGTGAGTGATTGTTGTTTAACATCAAATGAACATTTTGTTTCCAGTTATATCATGGCGAGAACAAGTTAAATTCGATAAGATGATAATGATGTCCACTTTGTACCAGACGAACATGCTTAACGGTAGTTGGAATTTTATACTGCTAGCTCACTGAAACAATAGTCTGGGGTAGACATGTGGTTTTACTTATTATACACATTATCCAGATTCTGAGCCAGCCAGTCTTTGCTCTTTCTCCTTTTTGCTGTATGATTAGTGTAGACGCAATAAATACCACATTTCACTGGGGTAAAGCTGATGACCGTAACTGTAATTACGGTCATCCCAAGATGGTGGCCGTGGAATCAGGTAAGAATCTTTTTTGTCGATCAAATTGTTTCTATAATGTATTTTAAATGGCACATGCATTGGTACGATAGTAATCTATGAACTTATCACAAGGAAATCACAAATTACGACTGAAAAATGTATATGAAAGAGAAAATCCGATTTTAAGAAATCGCTAAGATGACCGTAACTGAAAACTGAGATGACCGTAATTGCACCGCCGATGAAGTTTTCAGTTACGGTCATCTTAGAGATTTTTTAAAATCAGATATTCTCTTTCATATATATTTTTCAGTCGTAATTTGTGATTTCCTTGTGATAAGTTCATAGATTACTATCGTACCATTGCATGTGCCATTTAAAATACATTATAGAAACAATTTAATCGACAAAAAAGATTTTTACCTGATTCCACATCCGCCATCTTGGGATGACCATAATTACAGTTACGGTCATCACCTTTACCCCGGTGAAATTTATAGTCTTTAGGTTGACTCGACCAGGGCTCGAACTCACAATCTACAGCAGAGGAGGTGAGCACAGTAAATCCTTACACCACATATGTGGATAAGGTAAAGATATAAACACATATGTTATATAGTCATAAACATTGTGTTTGTGTGACATTTTTCATATTTGTAGCACATTTTATTTTTTCAGAAAATGGCCACCTGCCTTAATAAAAGTCTAGAAAATGTGACAGAACCTCCACCAGATCTGTCACCTCAGGCAGAGTTAGAGAGGCGAATACATTTCTATTTCATGGAGGTCGGAGTTCCCGTTGTGTGTGCTTTCGGATTAATTGGAAATATGCTGAATCTAATGGTGCTTACGAAGGAAAAAATACATCGTTCTCTAACAAAAATGGAAAAATCGGCCCATCTTGGATTAATAGGATTAGCTGTTTCGGATTTTATGTTCTGCCTGCTTGCCTTACTTTTCACATTAATGCCTGCTCAAGCTAATTATACAGAAAAAAATGCTATGTTATACTATGAATGGTTGGGATCAAGCTTAATAACTGTGTTCATCATCACAAGCACGTGGCTAATTGTCGTAATGGCCGGAGAAAGATATTTAGCAGTTTGTCATCCATTCAAAGCTCGGAAAGTTATATCTTTGAAAAAAACTAAAATCACAATATTTCTAGTATACCTATTATGTATGGTCTTTTCAATACCTCTTTTCTTTGAAAACGTTCTCCAAGAAACGAAATGTGTAGATAATACAGTTCTGTACGATATTCAACTCCGTAAAGGATATGGACGTGATATGGTCGCAGTGCGTCGATTAATCTGGGCCGTACTCTTTGACTTCATTCCGTGTGCCGCACTGTTGTATTTCAATGCATGTCTGATTTATAAGATTCATCGAGCGAAAAAGCTACGCAAACAAATGGTGGATGGTCATGAGGGACATAGATGTCGTTTCAACAGCAATGCAACATCCGTTACAACGCCAACTACTGATCCAGATTTGTACTCGACCGTCTCATCAAAAACACGTAGTCGTCTCATCAAACCGAAGCGGAAACAGTCAGATAACGCATTAAATAGCGTCACAGCTACATTAGTAGCTGTTGTAGTATTATTTCTCATTCTAGTGTCACCTTCGGAGGTATTGAAATTTATCTACTTAAAAGTTACGAACGAAACACACGATAAAAATTACACACTAAAGATGATAAAATATGTAACAAACTTTATGCAAGCACTCAACTTTTCTGTAAATTTCGTACTATACTGCGCTGTTAATAAGTCATTTCGAAAATCACTAAAAAATATATTTTGTTTTTGTGATCAACATGGAGCTCAATACCATCATCCTCATACTAATATAAAATTAGGGAATATGATTCCTTTGTTCAAAAATAATGTGCCGCGATAGATGTTGTTGTTTATATATTGTGTACTTATTTTTACATTGTTGATGTATTTTACTCAATACAAAATGTAAATGAACGAACAAAAGATATATCTCCACATTCATAGCTACTTGAACATTATTCTGTCATGTTTTTGTAAGCTGCATACATCACACAATGTACTTCAGTTTCTTTTCTATCTAACTTGTTGTTCTTGCATATTAATAGGCTACACCTTCTTAAACCCTATTTACTTTCATGTTATTTATCATTACAATTATATTAAAACATTCTTTTTTTTTTTGTTTCGAAACATTGAGCATATTGGAAAAATCTTCAAATCTACTAAAAAAAAATGTGTTGCTTTGTTTCAGAACATTGAGTAAATTGGAAAAATCTTATCAGCAAACATAACGTTTTGAAAAGTGAAAGTAAGATAGATTTCACCATATTTTTTTAATGCGAAAATCCAATTACATATAGCATGTTCAATTCTATTAAAAGTATCTTCATGTGGTATACTCGTGTTATCACGTGGTGTATTTTTTTTAAAACAATATTTGTTTTTATTTCAATCGTCACATGGTATACTTGCGTCATCACATGACGTATTTTTAAGCAATATTTGTTTCTATTTCAATCTTCATATGATATACTTGTGTCATCACATGACATATTTTAAAACAATATTTGTTTTTATTTCAATCTTCATATGGTATACATGTGTCATCACATGACGTATTTTAAAACAATATTTGTTTTTATTTCAATCGTCACATAGTATACTTGTGTCATCACATGACATATTTTAAAACAATATTTGTTTTTATTTCAATCTTCACGTGGTATACTTGTGTCATCCATCACATGACGTATTTTAAAACAATATTTGTTTTTATTTCAATCGTCACATGGTATACTTGTGTCATCACATGACATATTTTAAAACAATATTTGTTTTTATTTCAATCTTCACGTGGTATACTTGTGTCATCACATGACGTATTTTAAAACAATATTTGTTTTTATTTCAATCTTCATATGGTATACTTGTGTCATCACATGACGTATTTAAAAACAATATTTGTTTTTATTTCAATCATCACATGGTATACTTGTGTCATCACATGACATATTTTAAAACAATATTTGTTTTTATTTCAATCTTCATGTGGTATACTTGTGTCATCACATGACATATTTTAAAACAATATTTGCTTTTATTTCAATCTTCACGTGGTATACTTGTGTCATCACATGACGTATTTTAAAACAATATTTGTTCTTATTTCAATCTTCACGTGATATACTTGTGTCATCACATGACGTATTTTAAAACAATATTTGTTTTTATTTCAATCTTCACGTGATATACTTGTGTCATCACATGACGTATTTTAAAACAATATTTGTTTTTATTTTAATCTTCACGTGATATACTTGTGTCATCACATGACGAATTTTAAAACAATATTTGTTTTTACTTCAATCTTCACGTGGTATACTTGTGTCATCACATGACGAATTTTAAAACAATATTTGTTTTTAATTCAATCTTCACGTGATATACTTGTGTCATCACATGACATATTTTAAAACAATATTTGTTTTTAATTCAATCTTCATGTGGTATACTTGTGTCATCACATGACATATTTTAAAACAATATTTGTTTTTATTTCAATCTTCACGTGGTATACTTGTGTCATCACATGACGAATTTTAAAACAATATTTGTTTTTAATTCAATCTTCACGTGATATGCCTGTGTCATCACATGACATATTTTAAAACAATATTTGCTTTTATTTCAATCTTCACGTGATATACTTGTGTCATCACATGACATATTTTAAAACAATATTAGTTTTTATTTCAATCTTCACATGATATACTTGTGTCATCACATGACGTATTTTAAAACAATATTTGTTTTTAATTCAATCTTCACGTGATATACTTGTGTCATCACATGACATATTTTAAAACAATATTTGTTTTTATTTCAATCTTCACATGGTATACTTGTGTCATCACATGACATATTTTAAAACAATATTTGTTTTTATTTCAATCTTCACATGGTATACTTGTGTCATCACATGAGTATTTTAAAACAATATTTGTTTTTAATTCAATCTTCACGTGGTATACTTGTGTCATCACATGACGTATTTTAAAACAATATTTGTTTTTAATTCAATCTTCACGTGATATGCCTGTGTCATCACATGACATATTTTAAAACAATATTTGCTTTTATTTCAATCTTCACGTGATATACTTGTGTCATCACATGACATATTTTAAAACAATATTAGTTTTTATTTCAATCTTCACGTGATATACTTGTGTCATCACATGACGTATTTTAAAACAATATTTGTTTTTAATTCAATCTTCACGTGATATACTTGTGTCATCACATGACATATTTTAAAACAATATTTGTTTTTATTTCAATCTTCACATGGTATACTTGTGTCATCACATGACATATTTTAAAACAATATTTGTTTTTATTTCAATCTTCACATGGTATACTTGTGTCATCACATGAGTATTTTAAAACAATATTTGTTTTTAATTCAATCTTCACGTGGTATACTTGTGTCATCACATGACATATTTTAAAACAATATTTGTTTTTATTTCAATCTTCACGTGGTATACTTGTGTCATCACATGACATATTTTAAAACAATATTAGTTTTTATTTCAATCTTCACGTGATATACTTGTGTCATCACATGACATATTTTAAAACAATATTTGTTTTTATTTCAATCTTCACGTGGTATACTTGTGTCATCACATGACGTATTTTAAAACAATATTTGTTTTTAATTCAATCTTCACGTGGTATACTTGTGTCATCACATGACGTATTTTAAAACAATATTTGTTTTTAATTCAATCTTCACGTGGTATACTTGTGTCATCACATGACGTATTTTAAAACAATATTTGTTTTTAATTCAATCTTCATGTGGTATACTTGTGTTATCATGTGGTGTATTTAAAAAAAAATAATACTTGTTTTTAATTTAACTTCTGTATTGTTTAAATTAAAGTATGTTTCATTATTTTTTATTCCAATTTTAGAAAACATCTACCATTTCTATTTCAATGTAATGTCATCAGAACACTCAACCCATTTGTCTTAAAGTACAGACATTCCTTAGTCTACATTTATAATTTTGTATATGAGCTGATCAACATTTTCTGTTATTCCACTTTAAAGTACAATCAAACCTGCTCTTGTGATCACCTCTATCAAGCAGCCACCTGTATTAAAAGGTCACCTTTTTCTTGTCCTGTCATAAAGAATTTCATATGAATTGAACCTCTTTTAAGAGGTCATCTGTCATATATGGCCACTTTTTCTTTGTCCCTAAAGTGACCTCTTATTATTCTTAATACAGGTTTGACTTTACAAGATTTCAAGATTTAGATTTATTTGAAAACACTCAGACACATATACAAGTGTAACAAGAGGTCATTTTTTAAATAATATATACATTCAAGACATGACAGAATGAACATACGATGAAAAATAATAAATCTGACAGTAAATATAATATAAAGTTACAACATAATACAGGCAGTTACATATAATCAGAGCAAGACAGCAGCTTTTCTAATCAAAATTGATAATCGCTTATAAAGTTCTATATTGTAAATAGAAAGAAGACCTTCAAATTTGGCATGATTAGGGTAAACTCGATAATAATTTGGCAAATACTTATTTCTAAGGGTGATAATGTTTTCAGTTTTACAAACAAATAAAAAATGATATTCGTATCCAATAGTTTCTTTGCATAAATGACAAATACGCTCTTCTCGAAGTATACTATACCAACGACCAGTTTCTATAGGTAAATGCAGATTTGATGTTCTAAATTTAGTTATCCAAATTCTGGATTGTTGCGACAGTCTAAGTAAATAGTTCTCAATACAAAATCTTTTTTCTAAACAGAGTAAAATGTCCACGAGAAGAGGAATATATATCGCTAAGCCATTTTTGAACAAACTGGTCTCATAAAATTTGGTTAAATACACTCTTGTCATAAACAGGAAACTGGTTTATAAAAATGAATCCCAAACCAGTTGAATTGAATATAGAGTAAGACTCTATAGGATTTAACCATTTGAAGCTATACTGATGTTTGGCTTTTAAAAGATACATCAATCTATACAAAACACTACTTAATTTATTTTCATTTAAAACCAACTTGCTCCAAAAAGCAATCATACGAAGCTTCACACGAATTTCAAGCGGAAATCGACCAAGTTCTTCATATATCATAAAATTTGAGTAGTATTTCTAACCTTTAAAATCCATTTACAAAATTTCAACTGAATTTGTTCAATAACTTTTAAATTTTCATATCCCCACACCTCTGAGCCATACAGCAAGATAGGTTCAATCATAGAGTCAAACATTTTCAGTTGCAAGTCAATAGGTATTGATTCATTACATACTAGTTTATAAATACAATACAATGCTTTATTAGCTTGTTCTACAAGTTTTTTCCTAGACTCAAAAAAAGTACCATTATATTTAAATATTACCTCAAGATATGAGTATGTATCAACAATATCAAGCGTTTGACCATGTAAAATAAAATTAGGATCTTGTGCAGTTTTCCTTTTTCTAAAAATCATAACTTTTGTTTTTGCAACATTTACTTGTAGTCTCCAAATTTCACAATAAGATTCAAATATATCTAAAGCTTGTTGCATACCTTCTTTTGCTTCAGATAAAATTACAGTATCGTCTGCATATAAAATAACAAAAAATTTATAGAAAATGTGCAGTTCATTTTGTAATTTTTCTTGGATAATCTTAAGTAGCTCTCCATCTAATTGTCTGAAAAAATCTTCTAAATCATTTAAAAATATAGAAAAAAGAAAGGGAGATACATTTTCTCCCTGTCGTACACCGGTATGATATGGAAAATATTCAGATTGACTACCATTATACTGAACACAAGACTTAGTATCATTATACATATTATAAATTATTTTGAAACATTTCCCTTTTATTTAACAATTTTGTAATTTCCTCCATAACCCTGTTTGCCAAACTATGTCAAAAGCTTTTTTAAAATCCACGAAGGTACAATATAACTATTTACCAAAAGAAAAATACGAATCGATAAAAGCATGTAAAACGAATATATTATCCACAGTTGAGTAACCCTTTCTGAAACCAGCTGGATTTTCTGAGATGATATTTAAATCATTTGCAAAAAAGTTTAACCTAGAATTTAAAATAGAAGTAAATAATTTTCCGACACAACTTATAAGTGTAATTGCCCGAAAATTATCAGGATCAGACGGATTACCTTTATTCTTGTAAACAGGTTTAATAGTACCACTTGATCAACTTTCTGGAATAATTCCACTGTCTTAATACTAGGCTAAAAACCTTACAATACAGAGAAATCAACAATGGAGATGAATATTTCAAGTACTCATTCAAAATATTGTCAGTACCTCGAGCTTTATTATTTTTGAGTTCCCTAATAGCTTCTGTTATTTCTAACTCAGTAATCTTACCATTAAGTATTTCATCATAAACAGGATTATCACAAATTTCGTTAATATTAATTTCATCATGATCATTAACATCTTCATCACCTGTATTTAATTTTTTAAAGTAATCATAAAAAGTTTCAATTTCAACGGACGGGTCTTCTTTTTAAATTTGTGAACTGTTTTCCAAAATGCTTTTGCGTTTGTTTTGGATAACGATCGTAATTCGTCTGAACATTTTTCTGTGTATTTTTTATAGTTTGCATTCAGTACAAGACAATATTCTTTAGCTCTTGTGTTAAGTAGTGGTTTTTTTTCAGGTGTTTTTGCTGATGCATATTTTTTTTCGAGCATTGTGAAATTCATCCCGCTTAACCTTACATTCCCCGTTGAACCATGGTTTATTATTCCTCTTATTCCCCGAGTTACCTTTTTTCCTTCGTAGATTTTGTCCGAATATAGAAGATGCAGCATTTAAAAGTACATTTCCAAGGTCATTAACTATGCCATTTACCTGCTCAGGTGTAATGGAGTCTGTGTTAATATTATCAATGAGGGTATTTAATTCATTCAATACAACATTACTTTTGTCATTGTGGAGTACCTGTGTAAAATCGTCTGCCTTGTTCGAGTTTCGTCTACCTTGTTCGAGTTCCATCCAACGTAAGTATTGTTTTTGTTTACACTGTCTTGTGTATTCGACTTATTATGTGAAAAATATAAAGAAAAGTGTATTTGATTGTGTACATCGGAAAACATGGGGTTAAATGGAAGTACTTCAAAATCTGCAAGAATATGAAATAAATTAGATGACAATATCAAATAGTCAACTAGACTTGTATCTTTACAAATATTTCTTCCAATAAATTTTTCTTTATAAACTCTTCCATTGGCAATATATAGAGAACAACGTTTACAAAGCTCTACTAATTTTTAACCATATTTATTTACACGAGCTTTGTCTTCGCTGAACCTTTCAAGTGGAATATCAATTTCTGCCAGTTTATAATTAGACAACATATTTACAATAAAATATTCAGGAACATCAGAAATATCTAACATATCAAAAAGATTATCATCTAGCTCAACAATATCACTAACATTACTTGTCCTTGAGCTAAAGTCGCCCGCTAACGCAATATTTTTGTGATCACGAGAGAAAAATAATAATTCATCTTCAACCTCAATAAATGCTTCTTCAGACGAATATTTGGAATTTTCAGGTGGGATATAAACACAACCCAATAACATATCAGAATTCAAACATTTCGTAAATTCCACCCAATGAAAATATTCTGAGTCAGACTTAATTAAATGCAAACATTTAGACAAAGTTTTTTTGAAAGCGACAATTATCCTGCCCGATTTTTTATGAATTTTTTTTCTGTGTTTTGCAAAGTATACTCTTCGGGCAACTTTAACTCATCAAATTCATCAGTTTTAGTTTCGGTAAAAATTAGCACATCATAAGATTTAATCAATAAATCAAAATCAGGATTCAAAAGTTTGGATTTTATACCACAAACATTTAAGAAGGTGATATTCAGTTTGCTTACATTGTCACTAACATGACCTATATTGACGTCCGATGTGTTGTCCTAGTTTCCTGGATGAGGATCATCACGGGGGTTGTACGGAAGACCATCAACAATAAGCTTGTCATACTCGAGTTTAACTGTGTGTTTCTGTCTTTTTAGTTCTTTCATTTTGGGAATGAGCTTTCTTCTCCGTTCATAGATTAATTGTGGATTTGCTTTCAGTTTTTCCACAGCTATCGATCTGACACGCTCATGATCACTATATCGAGTGAACCTGGCTATGATGCTTCGCTCCTTTCCATCTCTCCTTTCACCAAGCCTATGGACATTTTGGAACTTAAACTCTGACACTTCAGCTTCAGGAATTGATAATTCATCTACCAAGAATTTTTTTTCCAACATTTTCAATTGCACCCTCTGATTTAATTCCACCAAAAATTAAGTTGTACTTCATGGAATGAGTTTGGATTTCCAAAATTTTTTCCTTAAGTTCATAGTTTTCAAATTCTAATTTTCTGTTACATAGTTCTAATTCCCTGATTCTGTCTTCAATATTGTGATGATATTTTTCTTCAGACTGTAGGGTTTGGGCTTGCCTTTATTGAACAGATTTAATATTAACAATTTCTGATTGCATGTTACTGAGATTCTGTTCGAATTTTCCAAGTTTATCATTCAGAACATCTAACAGATCTAACTTGGATAATTTGTCATTGATAATTAGCTCAAGTTGTTGCATTCGTTGATTTGTTTCATTCATATTTGCAAGTATCATTTGTGGAGTTACAGGCATTGGTACGTCATTTGGTCCATTTGGCATAGTGGGTGGCATAAATAAGATAGGACCAGGCTGTTGAGGTATGCCTTGGATTGAACCTGGTAGAGGGGTGCTTTGCAGAATTGGCCGAGGTAGATACATATAGACAGAACTGTGGAATATACTTCCTGGTCTTTCTATGATTGACACAATTCAATCAAATTAAAATAATAATGATAATCAGCATTTTTTTTTATTAAACAATTAAACAATGTCAATGAAGATGTGTTTTATTTAAATGAAAATGGTTATAATGTTGTCTGGTACAGATTTGACTATTTTTTTTTTTTTTTTTTTTTTTTGGTGTTTAACACCAACTTTAGCAATATCTCAGCCATATCGCGGGATTCGACTATGGATAGGGCTCTTAAGGTCACATTACCCGATGGATGGATTGTGGTGGATTAACGCCGCTTCTAACAATAAGCCAGTTATATCGTGGACGTTAGCTATATTGGTGGAGCAATCCGTAATACTCAGGAACAACCAACAACCTTCCGTACACCTCTATGCAGGCGGAAATTGACCCCACACACATCGGCCGTGATAAGCACCGATCAATAAACATATGCTATTGTTTCTAACCGATATATATCGCATCATAAATATACAATTATAATATACAACAATTGGATTCAAACAGTTGATTATATTGCTTGAGCACCAATTACAACCATTATTATTACAGAAACCTATGATTGTAGAACATCATACAATATATAGACCTGATCTTGGATAATATCTAAACCAGTTCGAATTTAAAGCAAAAACATTGAAATTAGTTATTTTTAGATTTTTTTTTATCTTCTATAATGTATTTTTCTTAGAAATCTCTAAATTAAACCTTCAAAGAAAATTCAACTTGAAATTTTTTTTTAATAACAAATGTTTTTAATTTCAATGGACCCGTCTCCCTTCAACAGTGTCGACTCGCCTCGGTCATACAAGTTCTGTGCAAGAAATCTTAAAAATAATAACATTAAAACCAGTCAGATCCAATTATTGATATGCTTGAGCTTGAGGTAATGAGACACTGCTGGTATAATCGTTCATATCTCAATCATAGTGGTTACACAGTAATAGAATAACACAAAATAGCACACTGTCAGAACAGTTCCAAAATTCAATCGGAGAATCGAAAGAGAAAAAAAACAGCAGCAAAATGGAAAACTGTAACACACATATAGATGATCTCTAACTCTCCTGGCTTGGTACAGATTAAACTCGTTTTATGGGCCCAAACCTCTCTTCTTAGTGAAATGAAGTGTTGTTCACGAGTGTTTAAAATGCATGCCAACCCTCACATAAAAAATCTTAAACTCAAAAAGAGTTAAAAGTACAATTCATTTTTCACTCAGAAGGCCGAGAGTTACTAATGATGCATGATGGTTAATAACGTATTTGTTTACAAACGCTCTTTTATTTATATGGAATGAAATCAAAATGAAAAAAAAGATTCACAAAACCATCGGAACAGTTCCAAAATCCAATTTGAAAAATCGTAGAAACCGTGCCAATATTGACACATTTTGACAATAAAAAATGTAATCATTGTAACAGTAATTTATCACTGAAAATCACTATTCTCAACATATTTGTTATTTCACCGAACTTTGTAAGAATAACGTTCAAGACAAACAATGGCTTTGTCAAATCAATTTATTATTTGTCGAACTACACACCCTATCAATGTATCTTTAAAACTTATTAAAGCATGTAAGAGACCAGTCAATAAATAACTATAATACTATACAAATGGGTGCCCAGGACAAGTTTGACAGATTGAGGGAACACATATTAAAATGAATTTAATATAATATTGACTTGTTCCATTAGTACAAAAAGGATATATATTTCACTATTCAATATCAAATTAAAACTCAGGTCAATCTCCTTTAGGTATAAGCTAGGGCTAGGGCTATGGTGTTTAACGCACTTACAAAAACAGACCACAATGAACCTGATACTGGTAAACTTTATCACAACTCGCTACAGTGTTCTAAAAAGTCTAAACTAACAATTTTCATTGGTGATAGGTAGAAGTAAATCCATCTACCATACGATCACGGGTACAGTGTTCTTAAGCCTTAGAGTACAACATACGATCACAGGTATGGCGTTCTTAAGCCTTAGAGTACAACATACGATCACAGGTACGGTGTTCTTAAGCCTTAGAGTACAACATACGATCACAGGTACGGTGTTCTTAAGCCTTATAGTACAACATACGATCACAGGTACAGTGTTCTTAAGCCTTAGAGTACAACATACGATCACAGGTACGGTGTTCTTAAGCCTTAGAGTACAACATACGATCACAGGTACGGTGTTCTTAAGCCTTAGAGTACAACATACGATCACAGGTACGGTGTTCTTAAGCCTTAGAGTACAACATACGATCACAGGTACGGTGTTCTTAAGCCTTAGAGTACAACATACGATCACAGGTACAGTGTTCTTAAGCCTTAGAGTACAACATACGATCACAGGTACGGTGTTCTTAAGCCTTAGAGTACAACATACGATCACAGGTACGGTGTTCTTAAGCCTTAGAGTACAACATACGATCACAGGTACGGTGTTCTTAAGCCTTAGAGTACAACATACGATCACAGGTATGGCGTTCTTAAGCCTTAGAGTACAACATACGATCACGGGTACGGTGTTCTTAAGCCTTAGAGTACAACATCAAATTTTTGACATGCATGTTCAACATAATGTTTAAATAACTGTTTTCACACTAAATATTATTATATTATTATTAACACTATGGTTATGGTTTAATGATCAAACGCTTAATGAAATAACATTTCTAAAATTAATGTCTCAAAGTTTAGCGATATTGATTTTGCGTATATTTTTATAATTTTCCAATGGGTTTTGGAACTGTTTTAACGATGTGGTATTTTTTTGTGTTTTTTTTTTATCTTATTAGCAAGAAGGCCATCATAATAAACGATTCTTTGAACCCTAATATAACGGACAGATAAAATATCAAGTTTTGTTTAACTCTGACTTTTATCTATGCCATTGCAAAATACTTTTATTGATATATCATTAATGAATAATTAAGTAGACATTAAAATATAGGATGAGATGTTGATGGTCACCTATCGTGATCTACAAATGTATCCTTATAAATAACACAACAACGAGTGTTTATCATACATTCACCAATCGTGGTCGTAAACAGTATCATTTTTAATATCACCTGAACAACAAACAACGAAAGTTTATAAAATGCTTAACAAAATAAGATTTCGAAAAATAATGTCTCAAAACTTAGGGATATTGATTTTGCTTCTATTTCTACGATATTCTAATGCCGTAATGAGTTTTGGAACTGTTTTGACAATGTGGTATTATTTGTTTTTTCGTCTTATTATAGACTAGCCATCAATGTCATATCACTGAAAATATATAATAAACAACATCTCTGTTCATGCATCAAAATGTGTTAGGGGAGAGACTGTCTACAAGCTGTCAGGAATAGTGGGGTCTAAACCTTATAAATATCACTTGAACAACAACAACAGTTTATAATACATTAGGGTAGTCATCAACGTCCTATCATGGAAAATACATAATAAACTACATCTCTGTACATGCAGAAAATGTGCTAGGGGTGAGACTGTCTAGAAATCTATCGTAAAAAGTGGGATCTAAATGATGGAATATTGCTGTGAATCAATAGAAAAATTTGAAGATACCAAAAGGGGTAATCAGAAGCTGTAAATCGAAGGTGGACAGACAACACAATGGTCAAAAGAAAAACAATGATTTACAAAACAGTACATAGAAAAGACATAGCAACATCAACACCACAGAAATCCACCAGTGAACTCAGCAGCTGCAAATGAAGGTCTATATTTTCCAAAATCTCAGGATTGTTCTTCTTTATCCACACCTACATGCACAATTACAGCTGGTAAGTTGGATTTGTGCCATTAGTGATTTATTGATTGCTATTTAATGTCCATTGAGTAGTATTTCAGATTTATCCATGACCATAATTAACAAGAGCGAGTTTACAAACATTACACCATGCAGGTAAAATGTGATACTGTATGTGATGGGCTTATGGGCAAATATTTAGTGCCATATGAAACAGGACTTAACAGTGAAACATTTCCTTGCAACAGATCACCAACCTGACACCCTTAATGAATGGTTGTTCATTAGGAGATGCTACAAGTTGTCTCTTACGTGTAAGTAGTTTTACATTCTAAAAAAAGCAAGATGTCATTAATGTTTCATCCTAGTGCGCGTGTGTTTTTTGTATTTAATTTCACCACACAACCAGAGGTCACCATTGTGGGATTTATTTCATCCTCAACTATAGAAACTATGTGTTGTTTCTTAGCAACGTTGTTACAGAATCAGCCATGGTAACTTGAAATCATGTTCAGATTACCGTGAGGTAGGATGAAATAATTTCATATTATCCCTAGAAGTAGGTAGAAGGTGATGTCAAGCTACACCCTCCCATGACAGATAATCCCTTCAAAACATTTATTTGAGTTTATTAATTAGATACTAATTTCCAGCATAAAAACTCATAAAAAATATTGTATGCTTAAAGTGTTTTATACGATAAACATTTCATGATATTTTGGCTTTGAGCGTCACTTGATGAAGGTTATTCCAGAAACGTGTCGTGTGCACTAAATTAGATATCTATGCTTGTATTGCAAGGATAGGACTTTATCATTTTAGCTAAATCAATGGAACAGGACAATGTGCACAATGCAGGTATTTCAAGTAAAACCAATTTCAGTCAACCCTCGGAGGTAATCGATCAGATTAACATGGTAACTTGAGATGCGGTAACCTTGAAGTCTTGACACAGAGATTTCTTTGGAGCTATACTTATAAGTGAAAAATAATCTGGATACTTATGAAAGCCTGGATTTCCTCTTTTTTTTTCTTCACCACATAACGTGGTCCCCATGACATAGCTGAAGTTGGCGTATGTCAAGCAATCAATCATATATAATTCTATGTTATCTTGTAGCCTTTGTATCGGGGGTACAACAAACAAGCTAACGCTATTACACAGTTAATGCAATCAAATCAATATTTAAATTAATTAAAATGTGATAAAATTGCAAAAAAAAAAAAAATAGTGTTATTACATAGTCAGTCAATATTGAAATAAATTAAAGTGTGATAAAATTGCAATATAAAAACAATATCATAAAACATCCAATCAAATATTACAAACAAACAAAAAAATCATCTGGGTTTTTTTTTTTTTTCCATTTGAAACACTTTGTTAGATTAAAAGACGTTATAAGGCATGATATATCACGATAACATCAATGACGTTTTGTTTAATAATGTTTCTGATGAATTTATCTTGAAAGACCAAAACATTCAATCAAACTGTCAACAATTGTAGATCAAATGTCGAGAAAGAAATTATTTTCCGTTCTTTCTAGTGGACGCACCCCTGACCAGCTTTAATTCTGCCGATGAGAATGAACAATATTAAGTAAACCATTGAGAAAATGGTGTCGAGTTTTAATTGACTGCTGAATTGTCTTTCTGTCAAAAAATGATAGATTTATGTCAGATTGACGATTTCCAGTAATTTGGTTTAAATTACAAAATAATGACTTCTGAGAAGAGTACATAAGGTATACGTATTAATATCTATATGTGATACAATCATGGAAGGCATGATAACAGGTCGATGAGACTGGAATTATTTTTTGTTATTGGAATAAGAATTATGTGATTGTCTGTCTAGTAATACAAGACAGATAAGACATGGATAGTTGATTATAGGACATTGTATTGGCAGGCTACTCAATTTAACACCATCACCCTGATGATAGCTTTACAAAGACAGGGTTAACATTATATAAATAACATATATTTGAGAGGGTGATAGATCAGATTGTTATACCTTATAATTTTTTCTCTATATAAATGTATTAGGAATAAAAAATCAACAATTTTTACTGTTTTATAAAAAATCTCAAAATCCTTGAATCAGCGATCCGTTGACCGTCAACAGTTTTCGGTCTGTTGGACCGGGTCCGATCTGTTGACCGCTTGCCCTACTTTTATTGGTTGCTTAAAATAGCTGCACGCGTATGTCACGTGATTCCCTGTCATCTGTGTAACATTTACTAAAAACAAAAATGGCGACATTCACGTTCGCCGATCTGTCTGAAGATGAAATGGAGGAGATTTTAAACGAACTGTAGAAGTGATAGAAGCAACAGAAATACATGTATAAAAGAGATTAAAACATTGGAATTATGCAATATGCTGTTTGACAGAGCCATGTCAGCTAATCACTCATAGAAATATATCTGGCAAACAGGTATGGTGTATACTGAAAATGAAACAAACAGAAAATTTCATAATTTTAATGGTTAATAAACTTGTGATGTAGATAAGAAAAAAAACATTAAAAAAGACTTGTTAATGAATTATATACTATAGCAAAAAAGACTGCTATTGGAATGGCAGAAATGCAGGATACAAATTCAAAAATAATTTATAAGCTGGTCGCGATAAGCCAGTAAAACTAAAAACAGGAAAAGAAATTAAAATAGAAAGCAAAGTTAAATATGATAAGGTATAACAAATCAGTTATAGACTGGTTCCTCAAACAACAGCTGTTTTGTTTGACCCTCTGACTAAAATGTTGCCTTCAGCCTTCGGCTTCGGGCAACAGTTCAGTCCTCGGGTCAAACAAAACAGCTGTTGTCCTCAGACCCAGTCAATAACTGTATATTGTTACCCTGAGAAAGGGTAACAATATACAGTTATTTCATGTCTGTTCAGGGAACAGGCATGAAATAACTGTTTTATTATCTTATATACATGCACATAACCACAAATCCACTGAAGATGATGTCAGCATACCATACCATTAAAACATTGGGGCACAACATTGTTTTGAAAGAAATCCACATTTTGTTGATTATTTATTCAACTGAACAATGAACTGAATGGTCACTGGTGTGCTTGACAGGAATGATGCACTGCACATCGTTCTCGGGCATGGAACAGTTCGGATCCGAAAGTAGAGGAACAGTCAACTGTTTCACTCCGCCGGCTATTTTAAAAATTTTCTACTAATCAGTTAAAAATATAGCATATGAAAAATATATACTACAAGTTAATAATTTGATCTATCACCCTCTCAACTATATGTTATTTAATTTATTATACTGAATGTTTTCACTTTCTCGTTTGCAATGATGGTTTTTTTCATTTTAATGTTTCATTTCATATTCAGTCTATTCATTTTTACAGATGTTCAGTAATTTTGCTAGAATCTAGAATTCTTACCCACTCAGCACTAGAGTGGCAGATATATTTATATTCTTGCATATAAAGACAAATATGAGAGGGTGACAGTAAAAAAATTGTTACCCGCTGAGCCATGTGTCAGAGCAGAATGTTACCCTCGTCTTATCCAATAAAATTACAGCTTACATACATGAAGTATAATAAAATACAATTAATGACTTTTAATGAGGTGGATACAAGGATTTATCAATGCAAGAAAATTATATTTACCAAGGCCGATGGCCGAGGTAAATATATTATTCTTGGGTTAATAAATCCTGGTATCCATCGAACTGAAAGTCATTGTTTTGTTTTCTCTAATTCTTGTTCAATTTTCACACTTCTCAACCCGTGCGGGAAGAAATCGATAATCAACATGTGGATCACTTTGTTCTCAGTCGCTGATTGGTCAATTACGCAATTATGTCTCAACCCGTGGGTGAGATAAGACTTTCACACTACTTTTCCCGTAAAACTGTTGCATTTCGCAAAATGTCATTGTGTCAATAAAATCGCTTAATTAACCGTAGCTAACCGTAATTAACCATACCGTCATCAAGAACCCCTCACCTGGAATCTTGTCCCTTCTCCATCATTGCTTCAAAAACATTCCTTCACGGGTGTGACGTCAATTGAAGTATACGTCAGTGACGTCATTGAACGTCGATTTGAGAAAGTGAAAAACGGCTATATATTTTGTTAAATTAGTGAGAAAAAGAATCAAACAAATTTTTAGTGGTTCATTAGAGAGTACAATCTCTAACATTGTTTCCCTTTTATTACGATAATTTCTCAAATCTCGATAGTTAAATTTTTACATTTTAAAGTTCTCGGTAAACCTCGAACTTTAAAATGTGATAATTTAACTATCTTGATTTGAGAAATTATTGTAATAAACGGGAAACAATGTTAGAGACTATATATACGACACATATTTATATGTTGCCTTCACCCTTAAAATAAGCTTTTCTTTGGTTTAACTTGGTGTAAGAGGTTAAAATGTTTTATTCCACTCTATAATATTTATTCTACTTATATAGAAATTTGATTGGTCAAAACAATCCCACGTGACATTTATCAAAACAGCCTATTTCCCTCTCAACAATATCGTATTTCCCTTATTCGAAATTCTCAAGAGTTAACGCTTTGGTCATACAACGGTATTCCATATTAGTAAAGATAACTCCAGAGATGTTCCGAAATAATAATTTTGTAAAAGATGGCCAAAAGATTTCATTTGGAAGAGTTCACCAAAATGTTGGCCTGGTGGAATAAAACATTTATTTCCCTTGCATAAAGGATATATGAAATTTTTTCACCCTCGAAATAGTCATATTTCCCGAGGGCAACTGTATAATATTCACCGTGAGTTACGTCGCACGAGGTGAATATTATACAATTGATGACTTTTAATGAGGTGGATACAAGAATTTATTAACCCAAGAATATTATATTTACCAAGGCCAGCGGCCGAGGTAAATATATTATTCTTGGGTTAATAAATCCTGGTATCCATTGAATTGAAAGTCATTAATTGCTTTATAATTATATGACACATTTTATATGTTATTTTCACTTTGAAAATATGCTTTTATCACGTTTTCTTTGGTTTAGCTTGGTACGTTACGTCACGCCAGGTGAATAAATGTCATATTCACTCACGCGAGGTGAATATAACGTTATATCAAAGAACGTTACTAGGGACGTCAGCCAATCAGAAAAGACATTATCTGAAGTCATACAATAAATTAATTTGTTTATTTTTTACATCATCACCTTCTTCTGAGTAAGAAACTATTAAATAAAAGCTTTTTACAGAATTGTCTAATCTCATCATATCTTTCAAACAGATTTTTAGAAGATGCATACAGATGACGAAAGAAGGTATTGGCAATTAGATTTTGGTTCATTCAAGGTTGACTATTGTTTGACTATTATGTCTTATGATGGCCTTGTATACTATCTAATATTTAAATGATGGATAATGCTATCAGCTCTGTTTAATAGGACTAATATTATAATTATTACAACTACTGTTTCATGATGAATATATATACATGTAGTATACATAACGTTACAGCTTTCTGTATAACAACAATGTTCATCCTTTGCATACAATTTTAGGAGGCGACAAAGCAAAAATTTGCACCACTCTAAATTCAACAAATTATCTATTATCGAATTAACAATGAAACAAAATGACACATTTTATCCACATCTCGGGTGAAAAATATTTTCGAAAATATCAAAGAAATACAAAAAACTATTCTGCCGTCATGATTGGTATTCGTTCTTGTTACGCATGTATATAAAATCTTCTTTTTAAGCTAGAATAGAAACCGCATTTTATTTTCTTAAATGTTTTTGGAATAAAACAATCATAAAATAAACACATAACATTTCATCAAGTCAGTTTATAATGAATACCCAGACAAATACGATAAATCACCAAATTAACACTTGGCAGGAAAAAAATATAAAATAAAACAAATACCATAGAAAAGCCAACAAAATGTGATATTAGGAAACGAGGAACAAAAATGTAATTTCCGCTGATCGACAGAGATTTGAAATAATTGGAAATTATAATTAGGCCTAACTGAGACAGTTTTGTTTTATTATTTACAATGCAGGATAATGCGAATATGCTACGACAAATTATTTTTTGGGTTAATTTTACCAGAACCATACTAAATGTAAACAAGAATTCTGAGAGTATTGCACATAGCAATACATTGTCCCCTACCAGCCGCAAAAATCAGAGGACCTAAAATATTAGAAGTATCACCTTGCAGTGACTAGATTTTAAAATACAAGTTCAAGGGCCATAACTCAGCCAAAAATCATTCGACCGGAACAAAATTCGAACTTAAACTATAACTCATCTAGATATAGCCACATACTAAATATCAAGTCAATATATCAAAGGACGTCAAAAAAAAGTCCGGACAACTTAAAATTTTAATGTGACGGACGGGCAGACGGACAGACGGACAGACAGACAGACAGACGGAACCTAAAACTATAGTCCCCTTCAGCTTTCGCCGGTAGGGGACTAATAAGTAAGACCACACACAGGAATAAATGCTGTATTCGTTCGTCAACAGCTAATAATATGGAACCCAATTCAAATGAGTTAAAGATTTGATTTGATTTGATTTGATTAACGCCACTTTCAGCAATATTTCAGCTATATCATGGCGACCAGTTTTAGTGGTGGAAGAAGCCGGAGTACCCGGAGATAACCACCGACCATGGGCAAGCAATTGGTAAATTTTATCACTTGCGGCTGCGAGTCGAGTGCACTTTTTTGTAATTAACAAAGCCGGGCACGAACCCACACCGTATTGGTGATAGGCTTGTATGAGTATTTTTGGTAATCCAACTACCTAACTCATTCAGAAACCCGGGCCCTTCAAATGAGTTAAAGAAACTTCACATATAGCTTCATTGTGGCTTTCGTGCTTTTGTAACATTTCGTGTGACCAATATACAAAAACATAATTTTGGAGAATAATTATGATTTTATATCAACGGATGATTATGTAAACAACCACTTGAAATATTTTATGAAAATACTTCATATGTTACATGGATATTTTTATGCCAACTTCATATTTTTCATATTCGAACTCACAACATTAGTGGTGATAGGCACTGATTGCATAGGCAGTTGTAAATTCAACTACCATACCATCACGACCACGACGGCATCCTGATGGAACATCTCTGTCCTTTTCTATTTGTATATCATAATAAAACTTCATATTCAGATGGAGATATAACTTCTATTTAATTATTGCTTTTTTATGGGAAGTATTTATGATATTCAAATTATATTTTGTCAACTTTAAACGACATATAAATATTCTAAAAGAGATCCAATTTATCTATAGCAGAGACTGAACGGAACCTACGATCATTAACCATGTTAATAGTAGCATTTGGCTCGCTCAATTGTAACAATTTTTGATGCATCGCTGTCAGTTTAGATACGCTGGTATCATAACAAACAACAATAAAATCGTAACATTACAACATATTTATTTATTTAAGCTTATAATATCAAAGAAATGATTATACTACCGTGGTACAAAATTGTATAATTTTCTAAGAGCAGACATAAACAAAAAATGCAATATTTTTTTTTTTATCATTTCGTAATCTGATATTTCTTAGTGCAGCAGTTCTGGAAGAATTTTACGTGGAACTATACATTATATATTGTACAAATTATTATCATAAAACAATAGCTAAAATTGCTGTCTATTGCTGCATGACATGTATATATCTTAACCATTCAAGGCAATTTTTTTTAGGAACTGCTGGCATCTTGGATTGAGGGTGGGTTTAGCTGATGTTATTTTTAATGTATTACAGGTGGACTGAACAATCCCAGCCATTTGGCTGACTAGTGACAGATAGGATTTTCAAATAACTTTTGGTCAATATATGCATTAATACAGGTTTGTTTGGGTTTAGGTTAATGGTTTTTAAGGCCACTTTCAACAATATTTCAGCTATATCGTGGCAGTCAGTTTTATAGAACCCCAAGTACCCTGAGAAAACCACCGACCTGTCGCAAGTCACTGACAAACTTTATCACATACTCCCTGTCTTATGCGACCTTTTTAAGAATTCCCTTCAATGGTCGCTGTAGACAGATATATCTCAAAATGTTGTATCAAGTACACCTCGCCATGAACGGGGTTCGAACTCACAACTTTATTGGTGATAGGCACTAATTGCACAGGTAATTGTAAATCAAACTACCATACAATCACGGCCATGACGGCCCCTCCATTGATACATATTCAGTAAATATCGGCACAATTACACAGAAGAAATCATAGCATAAGCAAGACAACAGAGAGTATATTAAGGTACAGCTTATAACAGATTGATATGTAGATGTTGTAGTCATTCAAAGAACTTCCTATTTTCATAAAAGGGGGTCTTTGTGGTCGGTGGATAAAAGGTGCACTATTGAATAAAGTTTTCAAAAAGGCAATACACATTGATCACATAGGTTTAGGCGCAGTGGTCAAAGACAATAAGGTTTCTAATACACTTTATGCCACGATATAGCTGAAATACTGCTAAAGTTGGCATTAAACACCAATCAATCAATTTAATAGGCTTAATATGCATAATCGAAAAAAATTACAACATTCACAAATTGTTACAAATCGCTTCGTTCAATCTTTCTTTTTTTAGTTTGGATTGTTTTTACTTTTGTTGAATTCGGAAAAAGCCATTTATTTTCCCCTTCAGCCTTTATGTAAAACACAACATAATATATCGGCAAAATGACAAATAAATAGACATTGAACACACAACGACAATGGATGATTTAATAGAAATAAAACATGTCCTTAGTGGTCAAAAGCTCTTATCCTAATAATGACGTGCCAGGACGACTGTCTCCTACCAATGGTAGTAATTTACATCAAGGGAAACGGGTTCGTTACTATTGATATATTTATAACCGTTCCCTGTTCATCTAGCTTAAAAGCTTTTAATCAATAATGCATTCCCTTCTTTAAAAAAAACGAACAATATTGGCACCACTGATATAAATGTGTGAGTTTCAGTTAACCTATACCCTACAACAACGTTGTCAAACAAAAATAATACTAAATAGTCCTACTAGCGAATAATACAATTACACCGCTAAAAATATTGCAATAAAAAAGGTAGATATGTAATTTAATGATTAGGACCCGTTTCTGGAATAACCTTAATAAGGTACGCTCAGTCAAAACATTAGAAAGACAATTAATTTAAAGGTCTTTGGGAGTAATTAAATCAAAGAGCCTAAACAGGATAGCCGAAAGTGGTTGTGGTTACCTATGACCGAGGGAAATGGACCTTAGTTTTCATCAATTACATTATTAAGAACTGTAAATAACAAACATAAATATAATAAATAAACCATGTCAGTGTCAATTCTGAAGTTCTGTACCAGGTATGATTCCAGTTAGAAAATAAAATAACTGAAATCAACACAACTTAGCTAAAACCATCTCCACTCTCATTCAAAAAGGTCTGTTTTTGACCTATTATGACCTTGCCCAGCAA